>JBBGZY010001384.1:2905000-3483576 GCA_037952925.1 Lithobates clamitans | reverse complement strand
TGTTGTTGGTGGTGTAGTTCGGCGGGGCCGCCTTGTTGCCTGGTCCTTGTCCCCCTCGGGAGCCGCGACGTGCCTTGCGGGTCTCCTCCCTCCCCCGGGCCTCCCCCTGGGGGGGTGGACACTTGACCAATGCGCGTCGACATCACGCAATACGCTGTGCATACGGCCTCCCCTGTGCAGCGCCGTCACATGCAGCGTTCACTCCACCTCGTGGGCCAATGGGGAGGTTCTTCCGCGCCGTCTTGCCGGCTGTGTCTGACTTGCGGTGCTCCTCCCCCCACCACACGGCGTGACGTTGGTGGGCGGCACTCGCGGCGGCGTTATCTGGACGCTCTCCGGGGCGGCACGGGCACTCGAGGTTCTCCACACAGGCGATCACACACTTCTGGAATTTCCTCTCCCAGGACCTCACCACTGTCAGGTACACTTACTACCTTTCCCACCTTGGTTACTACACCTAGTTGATTTGGTTTCTCCACCTCACTTCACTCCATCACGGTTTTTTCTCTTCCCCATCCCCCACACTCTCCATCACTCCACCCCATATCTGGGGGCTCCCTTCCCTCTCTTTTTTACATTTCTCCTTACATGCCTACATACCTTCACTCTTATCCACCTTTCTCTAGACCTTCCTTGGTTCCTGTGCCTGCCCTGGTCGGTGTTCGTTGCCGTCTCCGCGGGGCTCCCCACCTCGGCTCCCGTTGGGGGTCACCTGGATGGCTCATGGGGCCCCGCCGCTGCACCGTCACTATACAGTCTCTCAGTGAGTATTCCCATACAGTAACTTTGGGGGCTCGTTTACCACGCTCCCTCATTACCAATGTCTCTTGTCCTATTGCATTATGTAATTATCCCAATATATTTCCAGATACCACACGGGCTCGCTCCTGACGAGTGGCATGGAAGCCACGAAACGCGTTGAGCCAACATATGCCGTGTTTAAACTGTCTATCCAGTCCTCATCAACTATATCTTTTCCAACCCCCCCCCCCCCATAGGTCTAGTGAGGCCTTAGGTCCAGCAGATATTACTGGTTTTTACCTTACTTCACCCTACCTTGAAATCTTGATGTACTAGGGAATTTATTCCAGGTGGTATCTTGAGTTACCATTATTTAACTTTTTACCCTGTTCATCTTTCTATTAATTGTATGAACAATATTATCATGAATGTTTATTATATGACATTATGTACCTACCCGTTTTATCTTGTATGCATTTTGCGATTGTAACGTATGTGCTCTGGTATTATGTCAATAAATTCCTCTATGTTCATCTTATTACCTGCTTGCTGGTACATGCTTCATATAAAGTCCCAACCTCCCCTCCAATAATCCCCTTGTTTGTGCTATAGATTTGGGATGGAAACGCTTGACCTTACCAGGTCTTGGTTTCATTTAAAGTCCCTAGGGATGGAAATGGGTGACCTTACCAGGCCATGATTTCCTCAAAGTCCCTAATACCAAAAACCCCCTTCTCCTTTATAGAGATGAATCAAACCACTTAACAGTAGAAGGGGTGCTTACACTGGTTAAAGCAGTGTTCCGCCCAAAAAAGAAAAAAAAAATTAAAGCCAGCAGCTACACATACTGCAGCTGCTAGCCTTTAACAATAGGATGCTTACCTGTCCTGGAGTCCAGTGATGTCGGACCCTGAAACTGAGCTGCAGCACAACATTTCCATCAGCTTTCGGGTGCTGCCACCGTCATTGCAGTGTAGCCTTACGGCTTCACGCTGGGAACCCTTCTGCGCATGCGCGAGGCCCCGTTCCTCTCCCCTACTGGCCCGGTGACAGGGAGAGGAGGAGGGAGGAGGAGAGAGCCCCACGGTGATGTCACAGGCCATGGCCAGGACTCCTGGTAGTGGGAACAGGATACCTGTCAAAGACAGGTATCCTGTTCCCCCTCCCCCCCGAAAGGTGCACAGCTCTGTATGCCCATTCAGACATGGAGCCACGGTTCAGCCCCGCCCCTCTATTTCCTGACTGGCTAACTGACTTTGATTGACAGCAGCGGGCACCAATGGCGCCACTGCTGTGTCTCAGCCAATCAGAGGGGGCTCCGAATGGCCGAGGCACTTGTGTACATCTCTGGATAGAGATGGGGCTCAGGTAAGTATTAGGGGGGCTGATGCACACAGGTTTATAGAATGAATTATGATAAAAAAACTCTACCTTTACAACCCCTTTATTATTGGTGTTTCCGTCCATATTATGGAAATCCAGGAAGTCATATGTATGTGTCACAGTAATCGAGTAAATGAGACTTATAAGAAATCAGCAGGTGTCATGCACCAAAAATAACATATACAGTAAGTTATGGATGAACTGACCTTTTATTTTTAGCATCCTGGCATTTGATATTGGTTGATTTTATGTGGTAGATGACATACAGTATGTTTATACCACTTAAAGAAAAAAATATACTGCTGTTCAAACATTTTTTTGTTGAACATGCTTGAAAATATCCCAGTCTTAAAAAAGGTAGTTAGGAATCGTAAAGGTGACAAGGGTTTCTTCCCACGGTAGGAAATAATGTTTCCTCGAGTTTTCTTCTACATCTTCTCTATGGTTCAGCACATAGCCCCTAGATTTTTAAGCTTCACCACATCAAATAAATCTGTCTGTTCCACTTTGTCAGCCCCTTGAGAATTTTAAAGACTGTTACATCTTCACATAGCTTCTGAGCTGCAGGCTGAGGATATCAAGCATAACTAATCTGCTTGTAGCTTTTGCTTAACAATCCACTCCATCATTTTACTTTGTCATTTTTCCTTTAATGTGGAGCAGTGCATCAACGACTAATTACATTACACCTGGCTTGCGATTAGATATATATTGTTTTTCAAAATCATAATGCAAATAACTGAATGGTTTCAAAGCAAAATAAACATATGGAGATTTACATATATAAACATTCTGTGTGTAGCCGTAAGAATTATAACTAGTGTATGATCCCATAGGGCTCTGGGAACTGCAGCTGTGGGCTCCACAGTATAAAATGAACAGCAAGGGGGAATTTGCAACTCTTTGACATCAGCAAGCTGCATATAGCAATTATTATGCTGTTTATCAATCAGCTATTTTTCTATACAGAGTTGTGTATAAATGTACAGAGCATTAAATACAAATAAAAACAGATAGAATAGTCTAAAGTAGACTCAATATGGATAATGAAAGCAATACACAGCACAACATAATTTATTTTTTTAATTAATTTTTTTTTTTGAAGGGGGGCATTCACAGTTTTGTGTGTATTAACCACTTGCTTACTGGGCACTTATACCCCCTTCCTGCTCAGACCAATTTTAACCTTTCAGCGCTGTCGCACTTTGAATGACAATTTAGTGGTCATGTAACACTGTACTCAAACAAAATTGTTTTTTTTTTTTCACACAAATAGAGCTTTCTTTTGGTGGTATTTAAAAAGGACTGTTTTTTTTATTTTTTTGCTTAAGAAAAAAAAAATATTAAATATTAAAAAATATATATATTTTTTTTCATAGTTTGTTATAAAATCTTGCAAATTTAGGACAAACTGTATTCTGGTGAAAATAACCCAAATCAGTGTTTATAATTTAGTCTGTAGGAAAGCTATAGAGTCCACACGGTATATAGATCAGAAAATTGATCAGTCCTGATGTACTGATGGCCTATTTAATTTAATTTCTTGTCAGGACAGTACAAATATCCCCAAATTACCCCTTTTTTGAAAGTAGACAGTCCAAGATACTTTAGTAAGAAGCATGGTGAGTTTTTTGAAATTGTAATTTTTTTATCACAATTTTTAGGGAAACTAAGAAATTAAAATAAAAATTCACAATTTAGTTTTGTTTTACATGTCACTAGTGCTATACAGCGTTGGTTACAGAAGAGGTCTAGGGCTAGAATTATTGCTCTCGCTCTAATGATCGTGGCGTTACCTCACATGTGTGGTTTGAACACCGTTTTCATATGCAGGCGCTGCTCACGTATGCATTCGCTTCTTCATGCGAGCTCGGTGGGACAGGGCGCGTTTACATTTTTTTTTTTAATTTATTTTATCTTTTATTTTTTTATTTTTACACTGTTCTTTTAAAAAAAAAATGGTGTTACTTTTATTCCTATTACAAGGAATGTAAACATCCCTTGTAATAGAAAAAAAGCATGACAGGACCTCTTGAATATGAGATCTGGGGTCAAAAAGACCTCAGATCTCATATTTACACTAAAATGCAATAAAGGAAAAAAAAAGTTGTTTAAAAAAAATAAATAAATAAAAATGTTGCTTTAAGAGCTATGGGCGAAAGTGATGCTTTGACGTCACTTCCGCCCTGCAATGGTATGGAGACGGGAAGGGGCTATCTTCCCCTCACTTGCCTTCATACTTAACAGGGGAAAGGACACCATCACCTCCGCCACTGCCAGTGGCTCCGGTAAGCGGCGGAGGGCACTGGAGCGTGGCAGGAGGGGGGCCCTCTTCCTGTCGCCGATAAAAGTGATCTTGTGGCGAATCCGCCGAAAAGACCACTTTTATCTGAAACTGGACCTCCCGCTGAAGAAGAGGATACTGGGGTTATGGTAGCTAGCTGCTGCCATAACAACGATACCCCTCTTCAATGTACCGACGTATAACAACAATAAGTGGTTAAGTAAATAAAACACACCGTGTTTTGTTTAAAAAAGGGTCCCTGACCCTTTCCAAAAATGCAGTGGCTGAAAAGCTCATAGATGTGAACGTGTCCCATAAAAAAAACATGTTAAATGGACTGTAGTGTGTTCCTTAAAAACGCACTAAAATACACATAGGTGTGAAGAAGGCCTTAATACTAGTATTTTCTGCAGCATACATTTGGCTGTACACAAAGGGTTTGATTTACTAAAGGTAAATAGGCAGTTTAGTTTGCAAGTATACAGTAGTTAAACGCTGCAAGGAAATTATCCCAATACTCAATATCCAGGGTACACAATCATGTGCAATCGTGTGTGTACACGGGCACTTTGACTAAGGCACTGCTACAAAAAAGTAAGTGCAGACATTAGTGTTCCACACCTATTTTACACAAAATTCCCCTTCATCCTCTAACTTTTCTCAGCCTTCCTTCTATTCCCATCTCCCCACCCCCAACATGCTCACACTAAACTTTGCTATAACGTCCCCTCTCCTCAAATTCTCATGTCTTTACCCCCCCTCCAGCCCCCAACCTGGACATATATCCCTCTCTTCTGCCCACTCAATATTATTGCACTTATCACCTCCTGCTCATCTAAGCCCACACAGTATCACCACTTCCACTCCACTTTTCTCCTATAAATCCCGCTCCCGCCTTACCACCCTTACCCTCCTACTACTCCTATTGTCTGGGGTCATCGCACCAAACCCCGGCCTTCCCACACCCAATTCCCACCCCCAAAATTGGCTGTCTACCTCCTCCAACAGTAGTTGTAACTCCCACCTTCTCATCCCAATTCCTCTGATTCCACAAGTCAGCCCCCCTCTTTCATGTGCCCTCTGGAATGCCTGCTCGGTCTTCAACAAACTTGCTTCTGTCAATGACCTTTTCCTCTCCAAATCCCTTAATCTATCTGCTATTATCGAAACCTGACTCCAGGAATTCAACATTAGCTCTCCAGCTGCCCTGTCCCACAGTGGCCTCCTCTGGACTCACTCCACCAGACCCAGTGAACAAAAAGGAGGTGGCGTCGGACTTCTCCTCTCCCCACAATGCACCTTCCAGGTTCTTCCCACACCTCCCTCTCTGCTCTTTTGAAGCACTGCACTGCATTCATCTTTTCTCTCTAGCTTGTCTGAAGGTTGCAGTCATTTATCGGCCTTCTGGACCAGTGTCACGCTTCCTGGATGAGTTCTCTGCATGGCTACCCTACTTTCACTCCTCTGAAGTACCTGCCATCATCCTAGGTGACTTTAACATTCCAATCAATGTTAATACTGCAACCACTTCTCAACTGCTCAACCTAACCTCCTCTTTTAACCTATTACAATGAACACAAACCACCACTCACTCCAACAGCAATACTCTCAACCTCGTATTTTCCCATCGCTGCACTCCCTGCAATCTCTCTAACACCCCCTTTCACACTCTCCTTGTCTCCTACCTCCCATGCTGCCAACCCACAAACCACTACCCACAGAAACCTTCGCAACCTCAACCCTTCCCTTCTTCATTCTGCTACTGATGGCCTTTACAACAAAATCGCACGCCTGTCCTGCCCAGACCTAACCACTTCCATCTACAACAACATGCTGTCATCCTACCTAGACGTACTTGCTCCTCTTTCTATACGCAGAACCAGGCCCCATTTGCCACAACCCTGGCAAACAGATGACACCAGAAGTCTCAAGAGACGCAGCCGTGCTCTTGAGCGAGCATTGCGTAAATCTAAGTCCCTGCAAGACTTTACCCTCTACAAATCTGCCCTTCTCAAAAACAACTCCTGCCTCCACACTGCTAAACAAACCTACTACAACACTCTCATCAAAACCCTCTCATCCAAACCTTGTTAACTCTTTTCTACCCTTAATTCTTTACTTCACCCCCCCCCACTGCCCCCACCCACCAACTTGCTTACTGCTCAACAGATTGCCAACCATTTGCAAAGCTAATTTGACACAATTCACAAGGAGATATCTAGCATTCAACTGCCTCCCCTACCCAACACATCAGGTCCAACACGACACTCAATACTCTCCTCCTTTTGCCCAGTTACCACCGATGAAATTGATAAACTCCTCACCATGGCCCACCTCACCACCAGTCCCCTGGACCCTGTCCCCTCACAATTACTGCGACCACCTTCCCACTCTATCCTAAAGTCCCATACTACCCACTCTATCCTAAACTCCCTAACCCACATCTTCAACCTCTCCCTCTCCTCCGGCACCTTTCCTTCCCTGCTCAAACATGCACATGCACTGGTTACTCCATACTTAAAAAACCCTCACTAGACCCCACCTGTTTGAATAACTTAACCTCCCTGGCGGTATGATTATTTTGGATTTTAGGTGCTGAAAGTGGTACAATTATTTTGCATGGAAATTTGGCGTTTTATATTGTAGGCCTGTAATTCTTAACAATAACACACTTAAATCTGTCCAAACAAGAGTCTAGTAGACATCCTGGGTATGATGAAGTTTGAAACACAAAATCATAAATTATAATATAATAAATAAATATAAATAATTAAAAAAAAATATATATAATAATAATAAAATACATTTCCCCACGATTCACTATCGCTCAATTCTGCAAGTGTTCTAATTTACTATCGTTGTTTTCTAGCTGGTCTAAAGCCACTTTTGACGTAAAGGGACACTTTTTGGTTGCTATGGACAATCTCAAGTTTCCATGCAGAAAGAACAGTATATATCATATAAAACTGCATTGGATAAAGTACTGGGGACAAAAGGGATGTGAAATGATTTCATACAGTACTGTAATCTGTAAGATTACAGTACTGTATGTGTTATGATTTTTACATTTTTTTAATTTGCCGCCAGTCTTCGCCCCCCGTGCGTCGCAACACTCGCAGGGAACGGAGCCTGGCACAGAGAGGCTTCAGGTGGAGGATAGAGCCCGCAGACACAGCGGGGGACATCGCAGGATCCTGGGGACAAGGTAAGTAACACTGCACCAGGATCCTGAGATGTAATCCCGAGTGTGGCTCGGGGTTACAGCTAATGGTGCTGAAATTTTACCCCGAGCCACACTTGGGAATACCGTCAGGGAGGCTTTGACCCATCTCCCCGCTCCCATTTGCCTCTAAGCTCATCGAATGCCTTGTCCATGACAGAATGAGTCGCTACCTCATGGACAACAATCTTCTCGACCCCTTACAGTCTGGCTTCCATCCACAACGATCCACTGAAACTGCCCTGAAACTCATCAATGACCTACTAACTGCTAAAACCAATGGCCGTTACTCCATACTCGTACTCTAAGGCTGGATTCACACCTATGCATTTTTAGTGCTTTTTGCATTTTGCAGATTTGCACTACAACCCATTTAACATTGTTTTCTATGGAACACGTTCTGTAGTGCAAATCTGCAAAATGCAAAAAGCACTAAAACTGCATAGGTGTGAATCCAGCCTTAGACCTTTCTGCTGCTTTCGACACAGTTGACCACCTGCTCCTCCTCAGCAAACTACACTCCCTTGGCCTCTGATTCTGCTTTATCCTGGTTCTCCTCCTATGTATCTCAGCGCACTTTCAGTGTCACTTACAACTCCATCTCTTCCGCTACCCCAAGGCTCTGCCCTTGGGCCCCTCCCATTCTAGGTGTTTACCTCTTCCCTGGGCCAGTTGATAACCTCCTATGGCTTTCAATACCACCTCTATGCCGATGACACCCAGATCTATCTATCCACTCCTCACCCCCTCGATCTCCTCACGGATCTCAACTTACTGAATGACATATCAGTATGGATGTCACACCACTTTCTCAAACTCAATCTTTCTAAAACTGAGCTTGTAATATTTCCTCCTTCCTGGTCCCCCCCATGACTTTACCATTAAGATCAATAGCACAACCATTTGTCCCTCCACACATGCCAGGGTGCTGGGTGTACTCATTGACTCTGACCTCTCCTTCAGCCCCCACATCCAATTACTGGCTAAATCCTGCCGCCTTAACCTCCGCAACATCTCCAGAATTCGACCCTTCCTGACTAATGACATCATAAAGCAACTTATTCACTCCTTGATTATTTCCCGCCTTGACTACTGCAACTCTGTCCTCTACCCTTTCGCTGGCTATCCCCCCTTCAGTCTATTATGAATGCTGCTGCTAGACTAATACACCTCACTAATCGATCCGTGACTGCTGCTCCTCTCTGCCACTTCCTTCACTGGCTTCCCCCTACCCCACCGTATAATATTCAAATTGCTAACCACAACATACAAGGCCATCTACAACAACGTACCAGCTACATCACCAACCTCATCTGCAGATATTGCCCAAATCATCCCCTCCGCTCCTCCCAGGACCTCCTGCTCTCTAGCTCCCTTGTTACCCCCTCTCATGCTCGCCTTCAGGACTTCTCCCGAGCCTCTCCCATCCTCTGGAATTCCCTGCTCTGGTATATCCCATCAGCCCCTAACCTGTCCACCTTTAGGAGATCCCTGAAAACTCACTTATTCAGGGAAGCCTATCCCACACCCACCTAACAACTGTCCCCGAGCCACCCCCCTCAAATCATTCCCTGCATCTATTACCTTTTGTACCACCACCCCCTCCCTTTAGAATGTAAGCTCTATGAGCAGGGTCCTCCTGTCCCTTCTGTATTGAACTGTACTGTAATTGTGCTGTCCACCCACTACATTGTAAAGCGATGCGCAAACTGTTGGCGCTATATAAATCGTGTATAATAATAATAATATTAATAATAATAATGTGCAAGGAAAAAAAATACTGCATTTTTTCCTTGAACATGATTGGATGATGGAATTCAGCAGAGTTTCACCTCATGCACTAGGATCTGGTGATAATTCCTTTGCAAAGTGCAACTGCCCTAGTGACCTTTAGTACATCAGCCCCATACAGCACATGCTCAAAAAAAGCAAAATAGCAATTGGAGGGTTGTTCTTAACCCTCTGCAATGGGGTTGATTTGCTAAAGACAAATAGGCTATTCAGTTTGCAAAGGAAGTTGCACTTTGCATCATGTTTAAACAGCTACCAATCACATGCAAGGTTAATAAAAACAACATTTTTGCTTGCACATGATTGGATGATAGAAGTCAACAGAGCTTCACCTCATTCACTATGCTCTCGGGAAAAGTCCCTTGCAAAGTGCAACTTCCCTTACAAAGTGAACAGTCTATTTGCATTTGCTAAATCAACCCCAATGTCTCCCCAATGGTTGGTGTTTAAATAAAGAATCATAATAATAATAATCATAAGACCACATGGCTTTCTTTTTGGCCCAGAGAATATCAGACGTCATATGAAAAAAAACTTGATTTTGACAATATGTGAAATTATTTTCTATTTTTTTCAGAACTGTATTAGCAAACGTAATCTTTACCATCATGATGAATATCTAATATTGTCTATTTTGAGGAGGTTCCCTTAACTACATTATATTTAATCCATTATAAAGACCTTAGACATTACAAATACATTGTGGGTGAAATTTAAGGCCAGTAATGTGTGTAATTGGCAGATAAAGGAATGAAGCTACGGAATAGAAGTCAATGTTGAAACCTCAGCTTTTGACACAGATAAAATACTGTCCAACATTCACACATGAAATGATGGTGTTTATCATTGTTACAAAAATATTATTAATAAATATGCCTACTTACTTAGACTATTGATTTTTTAACAATGTATTTATTTTTGACAGAGAAGAAAAAGCTGAATTATATATTGTCTCCTTCGCGTTTATTTATTTTATTATTTTGTATTTCCAACAACCTCAAGAACTGTACTTTATTGCATTTGCCCGTTTGTTCATTTTTTTTGGACATGGTGATGCTGTTAAAAAGAGTTTCTGTGTTTAATTATTTAACTCGCTTTGAGCATATGAATAATTTAATTGGCATGACAGGTATGCAGTAATTAGCTATATGTCACTGTAGTCAGGCCTGCATGAAGTATGCATCGTTATTAGCTCATTTTATAAATGTGATGCTACTCAGGGAGAAAATTTAAAGTGATATTTAATGCACCTGTAGTCATATTAATTAGCACAATGATATATTACATTTGACTGACAATGTTTCAATGCTGGAAGAGTAATATGTTTAGTGAACACACTAACATGAAGTCTAAAGTTGCATTTCTTTCTTTTTTGTTTCACATATTGTATTTAAATGCGTTAATAAAAGTGATTTTCTAGGACAAGCTATAAAGATTCTTAATTTACACAAGCTCATTTTCCATGATATATCTTTCGCTGACAAAAGACATAATAAAATACATTTAGTAAAGGTCCCTCTGTGCTTGTATCCCTGATTCTAGATCAGTGATTCTCAAACTAGTGTGCCGTGAGAGATTTGCAGGTGTGACATGAAAGTTTTGAAAAATATTTCAGAGAGCCATCAGCAAAGACTGTAACAGCGATCAGACTCACGGGGCCAGGGTAGGAGGACTTGATGGCAGTTTGCAAGTGTTGGAGCGCAGCGTGACATGCAGCGCCCGCCAAAAGTGGATCACTGGGAGAAAATGTTGCAACGCATTTCAGAGCATGCACAGTAGTCCGTAGAGAGGCCGCAACGCTCCTTTCTCAAGCTCTCCAAGAGCGCGAGCCCTGTACCAACTTCACCAGCAACATGTGATAGGATATTGGCACCTTCTATTTATGATCTGCCTGTATACTTCCTCACTCATGTGAGTGGATATCTGTTGATTCTTTTAATAAATGTTGTGAGATACTACACTAATGCCCTGTACACACAGTCGGATTTTCCGACGGAAAATGTGCGATCGGAGCTTGTTGTCGGATATTCCGACCGTGTGTGGGCTCCATCGGACATTTTCCATCGGAATTTCCGACACACAAAGTTTGAGAGCAGGCTATAAAATTTTCCGACAAGATCCGATCGCGTCAATTCCGACCGTGTGTGGCCAATTCCGACGCACAAAGTGCCACGCATGCTCAGAATAAATTCCGAGACAGAACAGCTCGAAATGGATATAGCACTTTCGTCAGGCTGCAATGTTTTAAATTGTTTAATGCAGTGCACTCTCTTCTTCTTTATAATGCTAGAAGAATGAAGTACTTTTGCTGCTTATATTCACACAGACTTCTCAAAAACTTTTTTCTTTATTATTTATCATGATTTCATCAATATATTTTGATTGGTCACATCTGACCAAAAAGATATAATTTTTTTTTTTTTGGTTTGTATTTTTTTCAAGGCTGATCTTGTTTTTTTTTTTTTTTTTTTTTTTACGCCAGAATATTTTTGTGTGTGTTTTGTGTGTCAAGTTACCACAACACCATTATTATCTTGTATTATTTAATCTCAAGAAGGTTGCTTGGTGTCGGTGTCTCTTGTTAATTTCACATTGTATTTTAGAAATGTACCTGCCTCCTCACAAAAACTGTCCTTTTTGAAGGAAAACACACATAGGCAAGTATAATAAAACAAAAATTCCTTTATTAAGGGCTCAGAACCAAACAAAGAGGGAGGCAACGCTGGATAAACAGCAGAAACTGGCGAAGCCTTTGACCCTCAGGGCACACATCAATTATTTTATAGCAAAATTGGTGGCCTGAGGAGTCTTTATCTAAGGGAGTGCAGTCTGGTCCAGAAGTCCAAGAGATCATAAAAAGCAGCAGATGACATGTATGGTCCCAGGCTGTGGTCATACAAGAGCCTGCATCTTTTGCCAGACCAGACTGAACCTAGGCCATCACTCTCTGGTCTTCCTTACACGCTTCCTTCCCGGCTGTGGCTCTGGTGTTGGAGGTGTGGCAGGAGGAGGAGTAGGACCTGGAGGAGGAGGAGGACCTGGAGGAGGAGGAGGACCTGGAGGAGGAGGAGGACCATGGGTGAGCTCACAAATGTGGCTTTGGCATGTGAGTTGGCCCCTCAACCCCTTATTTAGAGCTTCTAAAGTTACAAACTCGCATACGAGGCGTTGGCCCTCCTTCATTTGCATCATTTTGCATGCAGTTAGCTCACCAAAATCCTGTTCCACACTGTGGGGTGTTCTGAGGGCCTCAGTAGCCTTCCAAAATAGGCCCATTGCAGCCTCCTCCAGGTTACTCCTCTTCCTGCCACTTTGTCTTTGAAGGCGGAGGGGAGGGACCTGGGTATCGGGCAACCTGCTTGGCCCGGCCACCTCCTGGCTGAGACTTTCCTGTGTATGAAAAAGGGACATGGTTTTAGTTTTTGGTTCCTAAATCACAATCATAAATTAGTACTCCAAACTAACATCTATTTAACATCATTAATTGGACAACCAGAAATATTTAGAAGAATGCTATACTTGACTCAAGCTGGGCTCCTCCACATGTTGCTGCCTGGAAGGCCCAGGTTGGGCGTCAGAAACCTCAGCTGGGGGGGGAGGAAGCGTGGAAGGAAGAATGGAGAGACCTGGCCTGGGTTCAGTCTGACCTGCCAGAAAATGCAGCCTGTCAATTTGGTTGTCTGCAAGCTGGTGGTAAGTAGACTTTGGCTTTTTCCTGGGCATTCCCCAGACACTTGTTGGTACCTGTTTTAGCCTCCCAAAGCTGCTTACTGCGATAGCCAGCTATAAATGAGAGTGGTGGCAAGTTTGTGTTATCACGTGAGTGTTTGTATTGGTCCAGCAGTGCACCAGCACCTTTGCAGCCATTGTGCTCTTGCTGGGTGTTTGGTGTGCTCCTGTACCTTTAAGGTGGGGTGGGCTCCCCTCCAGCCACCTGCTCTCATTTATCCATTAAATGCATGTGCCTCCACTGTGGGGACACTTATACTTTAGTGTTAGGACCACAGATACAAGGGTGCCGTGACGTGGCTCTGTGGCTCACGCATGCGTTTGCAAATGCGTGCGGACTAAACCCCTTTTTTAACGCATACTGTTAGATAGGTCAATTTGGTTGTCTGCAAGCTGGTGGTAAGTAGACTTTGGCTTTTTCCTGGGCATTCCCCAGACACTTGTTGGTACCTGTTTTAGCCTCCCAAAGCTGCTTACTGCGATAGCCAGCTATAAATGAGAGTGGTGGCAAGTTTGTGTTATCACGTGAGTGTTTGTATTGGTCCAGCAGTGCACCAGCACCTTTGCAGCCATTGTGCTCTTGCTGGGTGTTTGGTGTGCTCCTGTACCTTTAAGGTGGGGTGGGCTCCCCTCCAGCCACCTGCTCTCATTTATCCATTAAATGCATGTGCCTCCACTGTGGGGACACTTATACTTTAGTGTTAGGACCACAGATACAAGGGTGCCGTGACGTGGCTCTGTGGCTCACGCATGCGTTTGCAAATGCGTGCGGACTAAACCCCTTTTTTAACGCATACTGTTAGATAGGTCAATTTGGTTGTCTGCAAGCTGGTGGTAAGTAGACTTTGGCTTTTTCCTGGGCATTCCCCAGACACTTGTTGGTACCTGTTTTAGCCTCCCAAAGCTGCTTACTGCGATAGCCAGCTATAAATGAGAGTGGTGGCAAGTTTGTGTTATCACGTGAGTGTTTGTATTGGTCCAGCAGTGCACCAGCACCTTTGCAGCCATTGTGCTCTTGCTGGGTGTTTGGTGTGCTCCTGTACCTTTAAGGTGGGGTGGGCTCCCCTCCAGCCACCTGCTCTCATTTATCCATTAAATGCATGTGCCTCCACTGTGGGGACACTTATACTTTAGTGTTAGGACCACAGATACAAGGGTGCCGTGACGTGGCTCTGTGGCTCACGCATGCGTTTGCAAATGCGTGCGGACTAAACCCCTTTTTTAACGCATACTGTTAGATAGGTCAATTTGGTTGTCTGCAAGCTGGTGGTAAGTAGACTTTGGCTTTTTCCTGGGCATTCCCCAGACACTTGTTGGTACCTGTTTTAGCCTCCCAAAGCTGCTTACTGCGATAGCCAGCTATAAATGAGAGTGGTGGCAAGTTTGTGTTATCACGTGAGTGTTTGTATTGGTCCAGCAGTGCACCAGCACCTTTGCAGCCATTGTGCTCTTGCTGGGTGTTTGGTGTGCTCCTGTACCTTTAAGGTGGGGTGGGCTCCCCTCCAGCCACCTGCTCTCATTTATCCATTAAATGCATGTGCCTCCACTGTGGGGACACTTATACTTTAGTGTTAGGACCACAGATACAAGGGTGCCGTGACGTGGCTCTGTGGCTCACGCATGCGTTTGCAAATGCGTGCGGACTAAACCCCTTTTTTAACGCATACTGTTAGATAGGTCAATTTGGTTGTCTGCAAGCTGGTGGTAAGTAGACTTTGGCTTTTTCCTGGGCATTCCCCAGACACTTGTTGGTACCTGTTTTAGCCTCCCAAAGCTGCTTACTGCGATAGCCAGCTATAAATGAGAGTGGTGGCAAGTTTGTGTTATCACGTGAGTGTTTGTATTGGTCCAGCAGTGCACCAGCACCTTTGCAGCCATTGTGCTCTTGCTGGGTGTTTGGTGTGCTCCTGTACCTTTAAGGTGGGGTGGGCTCCCCTCCAGCCACCTGCTCTCATTTATCCATTAAATGCATGTGCCTCCACTGTGGGGACACTTATACTTTAGTGTTAGGACCACAGATACAAGGGTGCCGTGACGTGGCTCTGTGGCTCACGCATGCGTTTGCAAATGCGTGCGGACTAAACCCCTTTTTTAACGCATACTGTTAGATAGGTCAATTTGGTTGTCTGCAAGCTGGTGGTAAGTAGACTTTGGCTTTTTCCTGGGCATTCCCCAGACACTTGTTGGTACCTGTTTTAGCCTCCCAAAGCTGCTTACTGCGATAGCCAGCTATAAATGAGAGTGGTGGCAAGTTTGTGTTATCACGTGAGTGTTTGTATTGGTCCAGCAGTGCACCAGCACCTTTGCAGCCATTGTGCTCTTGCTGGGTGTTTGGTGTGCTCCTGTACCTTTAAGGTGGGGTGGGCTCCCCTCCAGCCACCTGCTCTCATTTATCCATTAAATGCATGTGCCTCCACTGTGGGGACACTTATACTTTAGTGTTAGGACCACAGATACAAGGGTGCCGTGACGTGGCTCTGTGGCTCACGCATGCGTTTGCAAATGCGTGCGGACTAAACCCCTTTTTTAACGCATACTGTTAGATAGGTCAATTTGGTTGTCTGCAAGCTGGTGGTAAGTACACTTTGGCTTTTTCCTGGGCATTCCCCAGACACTTGTTGGTACCTGTTTTAGCCTCCCAAAGCTGCTTACTGCGATAGCCAGCTATAAATGAGAGTGGTGGCAAGTTTGTGTTATCACGTGAGTGTTTGTATTGGTCCAGCAGTGCACCAGCACCTTTGCAGCCATTGTGCTTTTGCTGGGTGTTTGGTGTGCTCCTGTACCTTTAAGGTGGGGTGGGCTCCCCTCCAGCCACCTGCTCTCATTTATCCATTAAATGCATGTGCCTCCACTGTGGGGACACTTATACTTTAGTGTTAGGACCACAGATACAAGGGTGCCGTGACGTGGCTCTGTGGCTCACGCATGCGTTTGCAAATGCGTGCGGACTAAACCCCTTTTTTAACGCATACTGTTAGATAGGTCAATTTGGTTGTCTGCAAGCTGGTGGTAAGTAGACTTTGGCTTTTTCCTGGGCATTCCCCAGACACTTGTTGGTACCTGTTTTAGCCTCCCAAAGCTGCTTACTGCGATAGCCAGCTATAAATGAGAGTGGTGGCAAGTTTGTGTTATCACGTGAGTGTTTGTATTGGTCCAGCAGTGCACCAGCACCTTTGCAGCCATTGTGCTCTTGCTGGGTGTTTGGTGTGCTCCTGTACCTTTAAGGTGGGGTGGGCTCCCCTCCAGCCACCTGCTCTCATTTATCCATTAAATGCATGTGCCTCCACTGTGGGGACACTTATACTTTAGTGTTAGGACCACAGATACAAGGGTGCCGTGACGTGGCTCTGTGGCTCACGCATGCGTTTGCAAATGCGTGCGGACTAAACCCCTTTTTTAACGCATACTGTTAGATAGGTCAATTTGGTTGTCTGCAAGCTGGTGGTAAGTACACTTTGGCTTTTTCCTGGGCATTCCCCAGACACTTGTTGGTACCTGTTTTAGCCTCCCAAAGCTGCTTACTGCGATAGCCAGCTATAAATGAGAGTGGTGGCAAGTTTGTGTTATCACGTGAGTGTTTGTATTGGTCCAGCAGTGCACCAGCACCTTTGCAGCCATTGTGCTCTTGCTGGGTGTTTGGTGTGCTCCTGTACCTTTAAGGTGGGGTGGTCTCCCCTCCAGCCACCTGCTCTCATTTATCCATTAAATGCATGTGCCTCCACTGTGGGGACACTTATACTTTAGTGTTAGGACCACAGATACAAGGGTGCCGTGACGTGGCTCTGTGGCTCACGCATGCGTTTGCAAATGCGTGCGGACTAAACCCCTTTTTTAACGCATACTGTTAGATAGGTCAATTTGGTTGTCTGCAAGCTGGTGGTAAGTAGACTTTGGCTTTTTCCTGGGCATTCCCCAGACACTTGTTGGTACCTGTCATAGTACCACAGCCTGGGGAGATAAATGTCATCTGCAGCTCCTGATCTCTGGGAATCCTGGACCTTCTTGTGCTCCCTTAGATAAGTGCTCCTTATGCCACCAATTAGGATCTTCAAATAGGTGATGTCTGCCGTGGGGATCACCGGCTTCACAAATTGCTGCAAATTATCCAGCGCTGCCTTCCTCTTTGTTTGGTTCTTATAATCAGGGTGGTTCACCTGCCACAGACAGGGCAGCACCCTAAACATATCTATGAAAATTGGCATAAAGTCCTGATCATTGACTAGATCCATTTTCACTGCAAGACACAACATCAGACAAACCCTAATGTCAGCCTAAAGTCTTCTAAACTTGTCCAAATACAGGCCTCAATCTAGAAGCAGTATAGGCCTAATTTAAAACCTTACCTTCGTTATCACGATCGGCGCCTCCGATACTCCTTCCTCCGCTCACAGATCGTACGTACTACACACGCGTGTTACGCTTTATATACACTTCGCATGCGTGAAACTCCGCCCGCCCCTGACTTTCTTTCTAGTCTATTCCCCGCCCCTTCCCCGCCCCTTCTCGTTCGGCGCAGTGGGGAAAGAGCACATGGCGGAGACACAGCAGGTGCGTGCTAATTACACCAACGAGGAGGAGGAAAGCCCGGAGCCAGAAACGTCCCGATCCCGAGACGATTTAAGGCCTCAAATATGTCCTTTGGGGAGATGTTGGAGATGGTCGACATCCTGAAGAGGGCCAACTATGACGGGAAGTATGGACCTTACCCCAACCCCAATGTCAGAAAGGCCAAGATCATGGCGAAAGTTGTCAAGAGCCTGCAGAAGAATTTTGGGGTACGACGATCGAAAGATCAACTCAGGAAGCGGTGGTCAGACCTCAAATTAAGGGAGCATGAGCTGTACAGAAGGATCAGGAGAGTGCTGCAAAAAAGTAAGTAGTTGTCCTGTGTTCCTATTCTTTATTTTTCGAACATTCGTGCTGCTCCATATGTTTTTCTTAACTGTTGTACATTTTAAAATGGCTTCTTTCATGTTCATGGGCACAATATTCGTTTATATGAAGCATTGTTCGTTCGGCATAGAAAACACAATGTTTTGGACATATGCATTTGAATACATTTTTGCTAGCCTACTTCTCGTCAAATAATTTTGGTGTCTAGATGGGTTTGTAACTAGAATGAAATGCAAACTAGATTCTGTGTAAGGAGAGGACACTCAGCAGCTGTTTACACATCTGGACACTGGAGCACTAGTGGGGGACACCAGAACACCCTTTCTATTAGGGGCTCCCACACAGGTGCTCCAGTGTATACTATAGGGGTGACTCCATCTGTGAAGCTTGTACAAAACAGGTAAGTATTCAAGCTTGACAAAGGAAAAAAAATATTTCTTCATCTTGCAACTCTGCCAAAATAGACAATTGTACCACACTTCCAAACAATGTTTCATATTCCTATTTCTGTCATAAAATATCTGTGTGCTAAGTATACCTATTTTTATTTTACATAGGGGAGAAAAGACTCGGAGGACACCACTCATCCGAGGAGACAACAGACCCCCCCACCTCATGAGGAAGTGGAAATCCACCAAAGTCAACAGGAGGAGGAGGAAGGAGACGTGGTGGAAATTGTCACAATAGGTGAGTGTCTGCAACCACAGGCTCAGGTAAAAGATGGATGCTGGCATATTTATAATACATTTTTTGTTTTTTTAAATATATTTTTAGGTGATTGTGATGTTGTGGATGAAGGACATTTCACCAGTGAGAGTGCCCAAATCCTGATCGGGGAGATCATGGGGTGTAATAGGGACTTGGAAAACATCCAGAAAAACATCAATGATGTTAAAAACAAAATGAAGAACATCACTGGTGTTTTAGGGAGAGTTTAAAACCCCTTGAAATCCCTAATGTAGTTTGCATTTTTTCCACAAAAAATTGTTGCACTTTTTTTACATAGTGTCGAAAAGCCAAATTTTGAAGATGCACACAGTGTGTCAACATGTGCTATCTGCCATCAAGGGAGATCAATGGACACGTTTTGTGGGTGCAACCCCTTGCTCAATAATAAAGTAGCTGAGAGGAAGGGGTTGCACCCACAAAACACGTTCCTTGATCCCCCCGTGATAGCAGCTAGCACATGTTGACATTCGGCAATTTGTGTGCATCTTCAAAATTTGGCTTTTCGAGGGGTGACTTCACCCCATCTGAACGCAATATCAAACACAGTTTATAAATACTCATGTGTGATATTGCCTTCAATTTACAACAAAGTCGAACTTTGTAAGATTTGTGTATTTCTTGTTGGTTTTAAACATGCCTGTTTTACCTTAAATGAACATATCTACTTTTATTAATGTGACCAAAAAATTGTTATACAACAAACATGTTGGTTTGTTTTAAAAACCTTTTATAAATGCACATGTGATTGTGCTGGTATTAAAAAGATTGATAATCAAGAATGTGTGGATTATTGTTTCAATGCTCGAAAACTTTTTTTGTGGTTAAATTGTGGTTTTCTGTGACAATGGGGGTTATTTCCTAAGGGCAAATCCACTTTGCACTACAAGTGCAGTTTTCAGTGCAGTCTCAAGTTCACTTGTAGTGCAAAGTATCTTTGCCTTTAGTAAATAACACCCAACAATGCTTTCTAATGTTACCCAATCACACCATTTTCAGGACTACCCACATTTCAGTCAGGGACAGCTAAAAGAAACACAATCAGTAATAAACGTCAGCAAATATTTTAGTAGGTAACTAATTTTTTTATTTAAAAAAAGGCTCAGACATTGTCTGGCATATTGATGGCCCCCCTACCCGCAAAGTATTCAAGGTATCTTAGACGGACCTCGCGGGCACTCAGGGGGGGCAAGCCAGGACGGCCAGCCTCAAGCGCCATCAGGTTTGGTTCATTTCCATGAATTCCGGCCTCAGGCCCCACTGAGGCAGCATAGTTGGCAGAATTTTGCCTTAAAAAGTTGTGGAGAACACAGCTTGCCAGGATGATATGATTCAGTTTATACTCCGCCATGTGTATGGGTGTGAAATAGGCAGAACCGGCTGGCCATGATTCCAAACGTGTTCTCCACCACTCTTCTGGCTCTGGCCAGCCGGTAATTAAAAACCCTCTGGTCTGGGGTGAGGGTCCTCATCGGGAATGGCCGCATAAGATGGTCCCCCAGCACAAATGCTTCATCCGCAACGAAGATGAATGGGAGTCCTTCCACATTGTCTTCTGGAGGTGGCAAGTCCAAGCTGCCATTCTGGAGATGCCTGTAGAACTCCGTCTGGGCGATGACTCCACCATCTGACATCATGCCATTCTTCCCCACGTCCACATACAGGAACTCATAAGTAGCCGACACCACCGCCAACATCACAATACTATTGAACCCCTTATAGTTGTAATAGTATGACCCTGAGTTGGGTGGTGGGATGATGTGGACGTGTTTCCCATTAATTGCCCTTCCGCAGTTAGGAAAGTCCCACCGCTGGGCAAAGTGGGAGGCCACAGTCTGCCATTCCTGTGGGTTGGAAGGAAACTGTGGAGTCAAACAAGAAAAATAAATTAATCATTTTGCACATAAACATGGAAAGCAGATTAGACACAAACATTCTTGGTCAACATCAGTATAACATTTAGTTTCGGGAGAATTTAAAGACAAAGGTATAAGGTCCACCTATCAGATTTCTCCCCCCCCCCATGGGCCATTTCTAAAATTTTATGGGGGGGATATGTTTTGGACAGGTAACCCTCTCCACTTCATTGAGCGATGAATGCCTAAATAATGTGTATTACTTTGGCCAGCCCCTCCTTACTTACACTATTGGCAGCCCACTGGACAGGTAAGAAGTGTCATAATACAAAGATATAAATACACACTGTACACATTTAAGCACATTTTGACATTCTGCTATTACCTATCAAGATAATAATAGGATACAAAAACTTTAAACAGTACCATTTGAAAGTATTCAGGCCGGTCCTTGCACTACATGCTTTGGGGAATTCATCCATAAATCTGACCACTAAAGAGGTGATTATTGTATGTATGGGTTTGTCAAAGTCAGCAGATAGATGATTGGTATCAGCTGAGTTAGCAGTTGGGGAGAGGGAGGGTTCCAAATGATTTTGGGACCCAAAAAAAAGCCTCTGGCACTCTGCCTGAATTTCAAAGCACAAATCACAATTTACCAAATTTTAGGGAGTATTTAGGGTAAAGCACTACTACGGAGCTGACAAAATACATTGTTAAGTGACTACACGAGGTGAGAGCATGCTGGGGAGGTAAGTGAAGGCAAATATGTATGAAGGGCAAAAAAAAATTACTAAAAAACCAGCATGCATGAGAACAAAGGGGACATTCACAGCATATTACAATCATGGTAATTAGGGAATGAGGAAAGAAATACAATATATTATCAAACATTAAATACAATAAACTTTGATATTAAAGGATAAAAATCTTACCTTAATATACTCCTTCTGCAGGACCTGGATGATGGCAGAACATGTCTCTGGGATAATGATCCCCAGAGCCTAGGGGGAGATGCCTGTCGAGAACTTGAGGTTCTGCAGGCTTCTCCCCGTCGCCAAGTACTGCAGGGTGGCCACTAGCCTCTGCTCCGGAATGATGGCTAGCCTCATGCAGGTATCCTGCCTGCTGATATAAGGGGTCAGCAAAGCCAACAAACGGTGAAATACAGGGTCCGTCATCTGGAGAAAGTTCCTGAAATCATCAGGATTATTCTCACGGATCTCGCGGAGCTAAGGCATGTGACAGAACTGGTCACGCTGGCGCAACCAATTCTTGGTTCATGAACTCCTCCCCACCCTGTTCATGGACTGGGCTTGTGTCAAGGTAAGGAACCCAACACCAAGCCCCCACACAGCACAAACTCTACGAGGAGTAAGTATATGCAACATGGCTAGAAAACGGTCAGCTGCTCAGAACGAAGTTACAAAACGCACTGAAGAACAGCAAGGCCTGTGAAGAGTGACCTGAAAAACAGTAACGAACGAACAAGAACACAATGACAGAGTCAAGGGTAACTTGCTGCACGCACTGAAGACCAGATACAAACCCACAAGCACAAACTGAACAGCAGAAAACGATCTGAAAACCACAAGTCTGAAAAACTTTTACTAACACGAGATTAGCAAAAGGAGCCAAAGGGTACCGCGCTTGGTTCTGAACTGCCCTTTTATAGTCTCGTCGTACGTGGTGTACATGACCGCGTTCTTGGCGATCAGAAATTCTGACAACTTTGTGCGACCATGTGTATGCAAAACAAGTTTGAGCCAACATCCTTCGAAAAAAATCCATGGATTTTGTTGTCGGAATGTCCGATCAATGTCCGATCGTGTGTACGGGGCATTGACTTATTAATTAAATATATAAGTACAATTAAATAAGTTCTTCACCACAAAAATGGTTAAATCTTTTCAGGTATGCCATGAAATGCCATGAGAATGTCTTCAAGACAAAAAAGTATGAGAAACACTGTTCTGGATAGTCCACCCTATGTCAGGTATTTGTCAATGTGCAGGTTCACCCATCATCTTATGCATTATTACATTTCCAGAAATAGAACTTAAATCTATGTGCAATTTGAAAAAAAAAAGACATTAATGGTTTATGAATAGCCCTCAGGACGAGTATAAGACTAATCTTTCTATGGCGCAATCTTACTTACCAAGTTTCTTTTACAGTCTGGTTTATTATGTAATTACAAACGTCATAATAATCATCTTTATTCAGTCATGTAGATTAGTATATAAATCTGTGATAGTATTATGAATATAATATTTCCAGATTAGGTCATCAAAATTTGTTCCTAAATCTTCACCTTATACAGTTTCTGCATTGTATAAAACTCTTAACAATTCATTGAAATAATTGAGCACTGTCTGTGATTCTTTTTTTATTTGCACATACAATTTTTCAGGGGTATTTTTGGGGTATGTCAAGATTCTATTCAAGATTCTATTGTTAAGATTTTCATTCAGGTTTTGTCTATGTGGATGGAAGAGGAAATGATAAAAATTCTCTTTTTACACAGTTTTTACGAGAACAGGTGTCCTTGTTGGAAGATTTCCTCTCACCTTCTGTTCTGTGACTACTAAAAAATGTACGAATAACCTGTTCTGGGACATGGGACAAATAGAGAGCAATAAAAATCTGACAAAAGATTCTAATCCACTAAATCTAAAACTTTGTTAACCGATTAAATGTTTCTTCTGCAGTAGAAGTTAAAAAGAGAAGTCAATAATCACTGAGAGAAGGATTGATCCTTTTTTAAATAGGCAATACATAGGCCTTGTGCCAATCTTTTGGTACCATAATTGTCATTAACAAGCACATTAACAAATAAAATGTTCAGAATCTTAAATTGTATTTGTCTCCAATGTCCAAATCCCTTTTTTTCATTTTTAGGGGACCTCCTTCCTACGACTGATTTATTTAAGAGGTTATCCACACCAGCTCGCATGATAAAACAATCCGTTTTACCACGCAGGCAGGTGTCTGATGTGAAGCAGTGGTGCCTTGTGTTGTTGCCACTCAAGGCACAGTTTACTTTTTTTTTTTACTTTACTTTACATTTCATCCATTCCTAAGCACCACAGCACACTATGATGAGAACTGGGCTCATAGTAAACAAAATATTTTCTAGCAGCTCTGCTAAGCAATGGGCCTCTATAGAAACCATGCAATTTCTGAACACTTTCCTGGATTGAACCTGCCTTACCCCTTCCCCTTCTTACATTTCAATTCCTTCACCTTTGGGATAGATATATGGACAGGTTGTCCTTATCTTTTGTGGGGTCTATGACTCCCCTTTTGGGGGAACCTAAAGTTTCCTAAGGCTCCCCCCCTGCGCAACATTTCTAACCTGGCATAAGTCTGAGTAATGCCAGCTGGTTTTACGAGATGGGACGATAAGCCCTCTTTTCTCAATCATGCCTATTGGATCCACGACCATATCTTGTTGGTTGGAATATTGTCAAATCTTGTCCTTTTTTTGCTCCTTTCCTAATAGGGATTTTTTGGTTAGGGACCCCACTTCATTAGAGGATCTGCTCCTTTGAGACTCCATGCGTGATTGCACCCTCTCAGTGATATATACCATCCTTTTGTGTTGCGCACATCCTGATCTTTCTGATTATACAGACAACTGAGCAGCAGAACTTGATATTTTGATCCCATCAGAAGACTGGGATAAATCCTTTATACTTACTCACTGTTTATCCTTAGTCAGTGGGGCTCATGAAACTAGCTTCAAATTACTCTCTAGGCTCTATCCTTCTGTGACTGATCTCTACGACATTTTTTAACACCAGACCGGGCAGTTATCCTGTGCTATTGGAAATCAACACAGGCTCAAACTCTTTTGGAATGAGTTTCCAATATAGACCATATTGAGCGTATGGAGGCTCTCAATGCACGTAAACTGGGCACCTATGACCAGTATCACCAAACTTGGCTCTCCTGGAAGGTCTTTGAACTTTTGCAAAAAGTTCAGAGATCTCTTCATGGCACGTTGAAGTGGAACCACCCTGCTTAGTATTATATTTTCCTCTGGGCACCGTGTTTTTTTTTATCATTCTCTCATCCCCTGACCCTCTCTTTTACTTTACTTTCCTATTGCATTTACTGCCTTTGTCCTTTTTCTTTCAAGTTTACCTGTCCCGCATTGATTGGCCTTGTAATTTATCTATATGTACTCCTTTCTGGGGTCAGCTCTGTTCTCCGACCTTTACATGCAGTTATTTTTGTCAATAGAGTAAAGCCTCATACACACAATCGGATATTCCACAGACAAAACCTCGGACTTTTGTCCGAAGGTGTGTGCCTGGATTTTGTCTTGCATACATTTGGTACAAAATTGTCGGCCAACAAACCCTAACATATTGACGTACTAGATGTACTACGAACTGAAAAAGAGGAAGTTCAATTGTCAGGCGCCACCCTTTGTGCTCCTTCTGCTAATTTCGTGTTAGTAGAAGTTTGGTGAGTGTTGATTCGTGCTTTTCATTTCGCACTTTTCAGTTGGCACTTTCCAGTCGGAGGATATAACGCGTTTTTTAGTATTGGCCTTGGAGTTATTGCTTTGACCCAAGTCCAGTCCAGGAACAGGAGGAGGAGGATTTCTTGGACCACAAATTGGTTGCTTTATTAATCGTGACCAATTATGTCATATGCCTTTGCTGCGGAAGCTCCAGATGAATAATCCAGATGATTTTCAGAATTATCTCCGGATGATGGACCCCTGCTTTCACCAACTCTTGGCATTGTTGAACCCCTATATTAAGAAGCAGGACACATGCATGAGGCTTTTATTTTATTTTTTGGTTGAATAATGATTTGATTTGGTATATTTTCTATATGTGTGGATGCATAGAATGCAAAAATGTGGAGAATAATACTTGGCTATGTGTTTTACTTCAAATGACAGTTTGGGAATAGTCAGTTACATTTTAAAAAAATACAATGTTAAATTAACAAGGGACATCAACATAGTTGTATCTTTGATCTTAAAAAATACAGGATAATGGTGTTGTGGTAACTTGCACCAAAAAAAAAAAATAACAAGCATAATAATATTATTCTTGATATCACTAGAAAAAAAAAGCCTTTTAAAATGTGTTTGTAATAACTCCATCAGTATCACCAGCAAAGCAGCTTCATTATTATCCCATTAAAGAAGAAGAGAATGTGTGCTGCATTTCGAGATTTCATAATTTGCCACGTCACGAATGTTAATTCTGCATTACGAATGCTAGTTTACAAGACCGAATGCTTCTGACCCGTCCTTGCTTCTGATCATGCGTGTTTGTACTTTGGACTTTTGTGCGACGGACTTGTGTACACACGCTTGGAAAATCCAACAACAGACATTTGTCTGCGGAAAATTTTAAAGCCTGCTACCCAACATTTGTCCATGGAAAATCCAACAACAATTGTCTGATGGAGCATACAAATGGTCTGATTTCCCACCAATAGCCTATCATCACACATTTCCCGTCGGAATGATATAAATTTTTCTTTTAACATGTTGTAATAGTGTTGTTATAGACTGGATTCATCTATTTGATCAGTATTTTGTTTCCATGCATTATCTTGTTTATATGAAAATCTTTATTAAAGCGGTTGTATACCCGCTGAAATTTTTTAATTTTTTTTTCCCTGTAAAGCAAAAGGCATAATGAGCTAGTATGCACTGCATACTAGCTCATTATGGAATACTTACCTTAGAACGAGGCGTCGGTATCTTACCTGGTCCACGCCGAGGAGCTGTCATGTTGCCTCGGCGTGTCTTCCGGGTATCGCGGTTCCAGCGCTGTGAGTGGCTGGAGCCGCGATGTCATCACTCCTGCGCATGTGCGCAGGAGATTTCTTACCCGGCACGGTCCGGCAGTTGCCAGGCCTTCAGTCGAGAATCCCCCGTGCGCATGCGCCGCTGCAGTCAGCGGCGCATAGCAAGGGGAATATATCCTAAGCCGTAAAGGTTTAGGAGATATTTTTTTTACCTACAGGTAAGCCTTATTATAGGCTTACCTGTAGGTAAAAGTTAAAAAAAAACACTATACAACCACTTTAAATTTAAAAAACTATCATTTCAAACAGAGCATATTTTTTTAGATAGGATATCTGTAAAATTTCACATAAAATTACCATGCAGTGTGTTAATGCATTTAAGCATTAGTAGCAACAATTGAGACAAAATATGAGCCAGGTTTTATAATCTTTAATCCCATAACCACTGCTCCAGAAATAACATGCACAATACTGTACCTATAAACTGCTCGTACTGGTAACATCCACATGCATTACCTTTTGTACATATAACTAAAAACCCACACAACCCCTCCTGTTTACCTAACCCTCTGCTTATTTTTTCCTCTCTGTCTGTAATTGGTACACTAATGAAGTATGTTTTAAAAATTATAAAAGGCAAGTATCTTGATCAAGAATAAGAAAAGAAAAGAGAATCACATGATTTCTAAGGCCTCATGTACACTGCTGCTGGTAAACAGACGTTTAAGAGCAGTTGGGTGTTTTTTTTCAGCTGCCCCTGAACTCTCCTCTATGTTATCTTATCAGTACATGTACACAGGGTCATTTATAGTCGTTTCTAGGCAGTTGAGTTCAGAAGTATTTTTTGGAATGCTTTAGGACGGATGTTCAGAGGCATTTGAAACGCCAAATGCATGTAACAGCTTGTAAACACGTGTAAACATGGTAACTCGTTTCGTTTACAGGCGTTTTTAATGGAGATACAGTTTTGACTATTCAAAAACCCTACTAAATGCGGATAAATGCAGCAAGTAAACGCAGCAAAACGGACATTTTTAAATGTTGTTTACTATCGGTCAAGTTAAATTGTTCAGGGAAGGTTGTAAAACTTCTTGTGTACATTAAGCCTAACTGATATTTACGACAACTATACTTTATTTAAAACTGGTCAAACTGAAAATGAATCATCAAGACGGTAACAACAATTAGTAAATAACAAAATAACTATAACGATAAATAAGTGAAGAAATGCATTTCATAAGTGATTAGAAAAAAAACAAAATTGGAAACATGCAAATCTGGAATTTTACCACACTCTCCTCAATGAAAAATGATGATTTAATAAATGTGTATATTAAATATTCTCACTGTACAAATAAATTATTTCAGCTTCTGACAGTTAATAAAATATCTTGCTTTAAAAAAGTGAAGATTTAGTAAAAAAACAAAAGATAGTTATGCAAAGATTTTTTAAAAATGTAGTTATGTTCCTACAGATGATTTTAGAACCCTTTAGAGATTTGATTTACTTTGTTCCTTTTGTTCTTATGTATGTTTCAGAGCCATCTTTGCTCTTTCTGCAGCTGTTTCTTCCTTTCTTCTTTAGCATTGCTCAGAACACACTGAGGAATTCTCAGTCAATAGTCTCCAATACAGAATTGTTCATGAACTGCACCCAATAATCCCTTGGTAATAAGTTTAAACGCCTTCCTACTCTTTCTTACAATTGTGATTCCAGGAAAAAAAAAAAGAGTTCCACTTAATAGGGTAGGTTGGGCGGGAGTATAAATGTCCTCATTTAGCAATTAGATGTGTATGTATGATTATGTATTCTTTAAGAGAAATTTTTTATATTTTTATCTCCATGAAGTGACACTTCATAAACTTATTTATGCTCCATTACAGTGTACTATATTTGTATTATATACTTTTTCGAGACTGATCTAGTTTGTAGTGCTCTGTGCATGGCAGGTAAAATATGCATACAGTCTCTGGCTCAGTGAAACTTAGCATTAAGCATAGTCACACATATCTTTTATCACTTTTACTTATCGAAAATAAGTTTTGACCTACCAGTATGTGTTTGGAAGGTACATAAACAGATATAATCTATGTAGTCACATGTCAACCATGTGTATGTCACATGTCTACCTGGTATAATTTCATATAAATAAATGTATTGCATTTTTGTTTGGTAAATATAGGGCTTTACATACACTATAGTAACTTTAAATACAATAAGCATTAGAAATTAGCCCCTAATCCATATATTAAGGGAAATGATCATTTGTAACTTCAAATAGTAACTTTTTCCCAAGTTGCTATGTTGGATGTAGAGGTAAGACAACTGTGTAGCAATAGACAATTGATTACACTTGCCCACAATTGACACTATTTGGGCAGCTGTTATCAGAACATCGCTAGATATTAGAAAGGTTTAGCATTACACAAATGGTCTACAAGTGTCTTGGTAAGTAGTTGGATAATGACATTTTAGGACAGAAAACTAAAGGCCACACACGGGCCACATATTGGTCAGTATTGACCGGTTCAGCAGAAACCTGCCAACATTTGGCCCATGTGTACAGCAGCCTGTCCGAGAGAAGCTGGCCTAACAAGTGGCTTTTATCGAATGAACATGCTGTAAAACCAGCATCTGATCAGTGCTTGCATCCAATGTGAGCACTCTGCAGTGTGATCTGGCAAGGAAGGTGGGCCCGCACAACACAGTTTCCTGTCAGAACTCAATAGCTCAGTGGGGGAGATTACCACACTAACATTGCTTCGTTAGTATGGGGTTTCTGGGTTTTTTTTCATTCCGCCCACTAGGTTGAATGAAAAATGACTCCCCTACCTAGCTTTAGATTGGACTGTGTGTATTTATTCTGATACCTGTCATATTTGTATTCTCTCGGTCTGGACTATCAATAAGGTCTAACTCTCTAGAAAAAAACAAGGGTTGCTTGTCCAGAATTTTTACTGGAGGAGAAATACAGTATGTGAACTGTGTGTGATGCACATTTACTGGGTCCCGGAAAAAGATGGTTTTCAAAATGCTTCTGTGCTACAAGCAGTTGCCTTATTCTCAAATCTTTATTTATCTCAATACAAAACCATGTACAAAACACTACAGTGTCAAGCATCCCCATCTTCATAACCTCAAAATTATTGCTCAAAACTGTAGTTTTATGCCTGCTTTTGTACTGAGATATTTTTTCCGATGCCACATAAAATTGAGCCTATGTGGGGTGTATTCATTTAGGGGGTAAAGTCTTGTAAAAAATATGTTTCTTGCAAGGCTTTTCAAAGGCTAATTTGAGTCCTGGGCACTTAAAGAAACATGTGTAAGAGCCATTGCTGCAGTCCCCACTCAGGGGGTTTGCCAATCAGAAAAAGAGAGAGTCTGAAGTTCAAGGAGCTATGAGAACACCTTGGTGGCTTCAGTGGGTTGATAGGTGCAGGTGATTCTTTGGTGCATTTTTGGTCCAATAGACTTCAATGGGAATGCATGAAAAGTGCAAGAAAAGCAAATGCAGAACACATTTACATATGTTTTTGGTGTGTTTTTTTGCAGGTTTTGTGTTTAACATTTCCTTCTTCTACAGAAAGAAAAAAAGCATGAAAATGCATCATAAACACACCTAAAAACACACACAAAAATGTGGTACAATATGGCACTAAAAAATGCAGCAGCACTAGTGTGAACCTAGGTTACGAAGATTACTCAGGGAAGAAGGATACCTCCAATGAAGTAATGTATCAATTAGTCACAGTTGTTTCTCTGTCGGGTCCTGCTTATGTCCGACCTAATGCACACTAGAAGATGTCCATTACAGTCCGCCATGTGTCTCCCTTACCTAAATCATTTTTAAGAAAATATAAGGCTTTTAGGTACACTGTTTTAATTGATTCCCTGCTAATTGTTTTTAATAAAAGCTGACAAATAGACAACCTTTATCACTTCTCAATGCATAGAACAATATGCGGTGTTCGCGGCAAATTCAAAAGCTGCCAGAACACTGTTAAAGTCTATGGGACACTAACATGAAAATTCAAAAGTGCTAATTTATGAAGGCTTATATGCAAGTTATTGTCATAAAAAGTGTTCGGGGACCCGGGTCCTGCCCCAAGGGACATGTATCAATGCAAAAATGTAAACAAATGTTTTAAAAACTGACATTTTTTCGGGAGCAGTGATTTTTTTTAATGCTTAAAGTGAAACAATAAAAATTAAATATTCCTTTAAATATTGTGCCTGGGGGGTGTCTATAGTATGCCTGTAAAGTGGCGCATTTTTCCTGTGTTTAGAACAATACCACAGCAAAATTCCATTTCTAAAAGGAAAAATTGTCATTTAAAACTGATTGCGGCTGTAACGAATTGTCGGGTCTCGGCAATATTAATATGAATATTAAGGTGAATATTAAGGTGAACCCTGTGCCAAAAAAAAAAAAAAAATGGCGTAGGGGTCCCCCTCAAAATTCATACCAGACCCTTATCCGAGCATGCAACCTGGCAGGCCGTAGGGAAAGAGGAGGGATGAGAGAGCATCCCCCCTCCTGAACCGTACCAGGCCACATGACCTCAACATGGGAGGGTGCTTTGAGGTAGCCCCCCAAAGCACCTTGTCCCTTGCCCGGTGGTTGTGGGGGTCTGCAGGCGGGGGGCTTTTTGGAATCTGGAAGCCCCCCAAATCCCAGCTCCCCCGTGTGAAATGGTGACGGGTACATATGTACCCCTACCGTTTCACAAAAAAAGTGTCAAAATGTTAAAAAAGGGGACTTCCCTGTGGCATCAGAGGGGGCGGGGCCACCCATTTGTGTAAATGGGTGGCCTCGCCCCCTCTGGTGCCACGGGGAAGTCCTTGTGGCATTAGAGGGGGTGGGGCCACCCAGTTACATCACCGGGTGGCCCTGCCCTCAGTTATATAAGAGCTGTCACAAGTGAAGAAGCGTCACAGGGCGGGAGCCTCCCATGGAGGTGGATCGGTTGTGGATTTTTTTTTCTTTTTCGTGCCATCACGGCATGATAGAAGAAGATGAATGGACATCATGGGACATTTTTATTTTTTAATAAGGGACTTGTCCCAAGCTGTCTCTTGTCTTTTTTAACATTTTAAAAAAATTTTTGGGAAATGGTAGGGGTACCCCGTTACCATTTCACACAGGGGGAGGCAGGGATCTGGGGGTCCCCTTGTTAAAGGGGGCTTCCAGATTCCGATAAGCCCCCTGCCCACAGACCCCCACAACCACCGGGCAAGGGTTGTGGGGTTGAGGCCCTTGTCCCCATGATGGGGACAAGGTGCTTTGGGGGGCTACCCCAAAGCATCCTCCCCATGTTGAGGGCATGTGGCCTGGTATGGTTCAGGAGGGGAGGCGCTCTCTCGTCCCTCCTCTTTTCCTGCAGCCTGCCAGGTTGCGTGCTCGGATACACGTCTGGTATGGATTTTGGGGGGGACCCCTACACCATCTTTTTTAATTTGGTACAGGGTTCCCCTTAATTTCCACATCAGACCGGAAGGGCCCGGTATGGATTTTAGGAGGACCCCCACGCAATTTTTTTTTAAAATTTTGGTTCAGGGTTCCCCTCAGTATTCATACCAGACCCAAAGGGCCCCGGTAATGGACTGGGGGGGAACCCATGCTCTTTTTTTCAATGAGTTTTATCTATATTGCAGAGACCCGACAATTCATTACAGCCGCAATCAGTTTTAAATGACAATTTTTTCTTTAGAAATGTCATTTTGCTGTGGTATAAACACAGGAAAAATTGCGCCACTTTATAGGCATACTATAGACACCCCCCAGGCACAATATTTAAAGGAATATTTAATTTTTATTGTTTCACTTCAAACATTAAAAAAATCACTGCTGCCGAAAAAACTGTCTTTTTAAAAAAAAAAATTTGCATTGATACATGTCCCCTGGGGCAGGACCCAGGTCCCAAAACACTTTTTATGACAATAACGTGCATATAAGCCTTTAAAATGAGCACTTTTGATTTTTCATGTTCGTGTCCTATAGACTTTAATGTGTGTTTTTGTGTTCTGCCGAATTTTTGGCCTGTTCGCATTTTCTGCTGCTAATCGAACAGGAGGGTGTTTGGCTCATCCCTAATGGACAGTATGGCAAATGGATAACACAAAAATAACAGATTTGCAAGCGTGCAACATTCTTAACTCGAAATAAAAAAAATATACGTTATTTCTGCTCTAACCGCTTTACAGTGCCAGCTCCAGCTGTCATTGTGCCTTTTCTGTGCCAGGAACAGTGGCAGCCTTGCAGGTGTGATTTGTGAATAAACCCATTGGTCACTATGATTTGCTGTCATGATGATAATATCAAGAACCAGTCAGCATGGATCTCAATCGATAGATTTGAACAGAAGACATGTCTTTTCTATGAACACTCTAAACCAGAGCTCCAAATACCAATAAAGGTTAAAGAGTACAATGTAGCTCTAACAATCAAATCTACAAACTCAGCTAAGTTCATAAAAGTCCATAAAAGTTCATAAAAGAATTATAAAGATATCTTCAGATAATTAAAATATGTCCATCTAGGATAGCATGACTCACTACCTGCAGCACCATAGTAAGGAACAGGGAGAATCCAACTGATACAATAAGAGCATAATACAGGGCACAGGTGGTGTGTTATGCTACCCTTGATTGACTGTTTTTTATTGAAATGTGCTAATACTGTGCCAATTTTTAACCCATTAAAAAGCAATATCCACATATTTTCAAAGCCAGTACTGGCAAAGAGATGGTTAGCTTTGCATTGGCAGACCAGCCCACTTTCTGCACATGTATCTCCTATGGCTGCAGATATTATCCCCACTGACAATGCAGGCTCCAGAGAGCCAATACCGGCTGAATCTGACAGCTTGCCGACTTAATGCCTGGGCTGGGACTGCTTCTTGTCCACATCCATGAGCTTTGCAGAAAACTTCTTTCTCCTTCGGACTTACCCTTGATGTTAGAGGATATTTCTTTTTATTGGTTAAAAACTTATACTATTTGCACCCTCCTGCATCCTGTCTTATGGTCCTCCGAATTCAACACAGATTGGTAGAACACAGATTGTTTTATCAGCATTGTGTTGAGGAATGTTAAAAGTATAGACTGCAGACAGCAGTTAAACTGGAAGGTTGAATAGGAATGGGTGAAATATAGAGCTTTTACTAGTGTTTAATCACCAAATCCCAATAAAAAATGATGTAAGAATGAGCATGTAAAATGCAAACGTCAAACTGAAAATTACTTTGAGCTCAGCACTGCTATAATAACTCATAACATGTACTCAATAGAAAGGCATTATACTTTCCATTTAACAGGCAGACTCTCCAAAGGAAGAATAGTAATGCTGATCTCTTACTGCTCATTAAAAGATGACAATAAGTTATTCTAATTCTTTTTAATCACCAGATTACTGTTGTGACACTGCTTTACTTATTATTTTTGTGTCCTCTACAGCGGAGAATTCCAAAAAACAGACAGGGAAGTTTGAGGCAAAACTTAAAACAACAAATTGTGGAAAAATTTAAAACCTTTTTACATACACAGTTTTCAATTATCAGTCCAAAACAGAGTGTGATCTGGGCTGTACTCATAAAACACTTAAGCAATTGCCTGAAAAGGCGTAAACTATGTTGGATAAATAAATCTGTGGAAATTTGCCCTTGAGCCACAATTCACTTGCAATACATAATGCTGTTCTCAGGGAATCCACTGGAGCACGAAATGAGAAGCTGGAATTATTTTTAAATTTACAGCTAATTGTAGATATTTTGGGCCATGTGCAAACCTCAATACTGTCACATTGCTAAAAATAAAATATGCTTAGTAAGGTATAAAGTAGCCAGCGTTGTGCAAGAAAAACAAGAATCTCCAGCTCTTTAATAAGCATTTGTGGTTTTCTGACAGGTAGAAATAGGATAATGTTGTGTCACACTTGCTTGAGCCATTCAGCTCATATCAAATCAAACATTATACATGTACCATAGCAAATATTGATTCAGTTACAAACATTTTGTTATTTTTTTCTCATAAAGCATAAGATTAGGAGACAATATTAAAAAACTGAACCTGTGATTTCTTTCCTAAAACATGAAATAACAGGTTAGCTTCAGACCCCTTTCACATTGGGGCAGTTTTCAGGCGTTTTAGCACTAGAAATAGTTCCTGAAAACTGCCTCCTATTCAATATGATGAGTGCTTTCACACCCATGCCGTGCGCTTGCGGGACTTTAGAAAAAGTCCTGCAAGCAGCATCTTTGGGGCGGTTTGGGAGCGCTGTAAACAGCACTGCCAAACCGCCCCTATCCATTGCAATGAATGGGCAGCGCTTCGGAAGTGCCACAACATCGGAGTTTTTAACCCCTTTTTTTAAAAGCGTAGCTTAAACAGTCATAAAGTGCCGCTACAACGAGCCGCACTTTACCACGAACGCACAGGCGGCCCCAGTGCGAAAGGTGTCTTAATCCCACCTCCTTAGCAAAGCATAATAACTCTTTCTTTGCTCCCTGCCACTCCATCCCACCATCAGAACCAAAGTAAATATTTGGAATTTGTGGGTATGAAGTAGCATATGGTTCACACCAGCACTGGGCCAACCACCAAACACCAGAATTGGCACAACATAGGCTGTGACCTGAATGACTCATGGCTTATAAACAACACTTTCTCCTATTCACAGCAGCAATTAAATATGTTCTTTTGTCTTGCATGGGCACAGCATAAGTTCACTTTAAGATTAGTTCACTTCATGATATTTATTCAATAGATAACGATGGTAGCTTTCACAGAGGGCAAATTAAGATTTTAAGAAGTTTGCTCTCCCCTAATAATTCATCTTTTAGATCTCCACTGACCATCTAACTGTGAGTATGCAGCATGTGTTCTTATATAATTATGTAGCGCAATGAACAACAGTTTAAAGTAACATAACAATCAGGTTTCATTGTCAAATATAAAATTAATGGGCACACAATGGTGACATCACCAATGTTTAAAAACAACTTTAATCCAGGGACAAAGGTTTACAGCATGTCATTCTTCCTGTTCTCCTCTCAATCCAACATGTTTCAACTATAAAAGGGCTGAAACCTTTTTGTATGTGAAACAGGCTGAAGCTTATAAAACTGTAATTGGTAAATATATTATCGCCTAAAGCACAGAATGCTTTAAAACAATACAATAAAGTGCATTAAAGTGTATTTACCGTGTTATTACCAAGATTATGTAAATATCTATATGCACTTGAAGAGGGGATAAAGAGGAGTCGCTACTAGCCCATCTGACTCTTATCCTAAAGGAAGGGAAAGACCCAATGGCCCCTACAAAGCTACAGGCCAGTATCTCTGTTAAATGTCGATGCAAAGATATTTCCAAAGACACTGGCTGATAGGCCAAAACCTCTGATGCCCAAGTGGGATTTGTGTCAGGATGGGAGGGAAAGATAACTTCCTTAAAACATTATTCCTGATTCATGAAGTTAAAACATAGAGGGGACCCAATTCTACTCCTGTCAATGGATGCTAAGAAAGCTTTTGACAGGGTAGACTCATTCATGTTTGCAACCCTGAGACACTTAGGAATAAAAAAAAAAGATGATGCAATGGATTATAACATTATACCAACATCCAACAGGGAAAATTAGGATAAATGGAAACTCTATCCCCTTCCGTGGAATTATTTAATGGAACCAGGCATGGGTGCCCCCTCTCACCAATTCTATTTGTACTTTCCCTGGAGCCCCTGCAGATGTCAATCTGGGAGTGTAGGGACATCAGTGGAGTGGCAGTCGGGGAGAGGGAGCACAAGGTGGCTGTATATGCAGACAATATTCTTTTCTATGCTTCAAACCCCAGGCTGACACCTCCAAATCTAATGAAGGAAAGAAGGAGATATGGGTCACTATCAAATTTTAAAAATCATACATCCAAATCAGAGATTCTGAATATTACAGTCCCGTTGAGAGTGAAGTTGCCAATCTAGCCTATGTTTCTCTTTGTGTGGCATAAGGAAGAACTGGAATATCTTGGAATCAAGCTGACAACATCATTGAGAGGGACTGAAAAAGGCTAACTAAATTCCCCTACTTAATGAAATTAAAGAAAATGTAAACGCCCTTAAATATAGACCCATCTTGTGGCTGGGCAGAATTAATACATTTAAAATGAGTATCATGCCCAAAGTATGCTCCCAATCTCCCTTCCGCAAGAATATTAAAAGAAACTTGGAACAGTAATATTGAAATATATATGGGTACACAGACGCCCTATAATTTCATGTGCTGTGCTGTGCTGATTAAGGAGAAGAAAGCAGACGGGCTGGCATTGCCAGATCCTAAAAAATATTATCAGGCGGTTACTATTTCACGACTAACAGATTGGATTCATAATAATAAAAATAAAAGTTGGGTTGAGATAGAGTCTGCACTAAGTAAAATAGATTTAGGTAAAATGGTTTGGATTCCACAGGCATGTTGAGATTTAGCAAAAAGCACAAACCCACTGACAGAGAATGTTCTTAGAATATGGAATAAATGATGTAGGTATTATCACTGGGAGCACAATTCACCTTTGATTTCATTAGTTGATATAAATTATTTTACACCTGAGCAAGAGGATTATTTGTACTTTGTTAGATGGGCAGAAAAGGAAACTATACAGTTACAAGATGTGATGATAAGAGATAGGATTTTCACCTTTTTTGAACTAAAGCAAAAATGGGGTAGTATGCCACTAGATAAATGGAGATATGCACAAATACAACACTTCACACAAACGATACCACAGCCACTACGCGGAAAAGATACACTTAAGCCAATAGAAAAATTGCTTAGTTCGCTGTCTAGTGTTTAGCATAGCATCTCAAAAATATACAAGGTACTAATGAAAGAAATAGAACCTGAATTTCCACCCTATCTTGGGAAATGGGAGCAAGAATTGGGGTAAGACTAAATGGGCAACAGAAGAGGAAAATATTAAAAATAGTATGCTGTATCTCAAGGGATGTTAAGATGACAGAAATGAGTTTCATATTCATGGCTAGATGGTATGTGACACTTATGAGAACGCAGAGCTTTGGAGTGGACGCATCCCCTCTATGTTGGAGGGAATGCGGTTTCCCGTGGACCTTTGCACACCTATGGTAGGAATGTACTAGGATACAGACCTTCTGGGGGGAGATCATTGAGGCTATTCATGAAATAATAGGGGAATACATGCAGGCTGAACCCTGGGGAAGTTTATTTCATAAAACTGTTAAGCCCATAGCACAATATAGGAGATCCTTGATACCACACCTGCTAAACGCAGCTAAGGGTCTGATGCCCAGATATTGGCAAACAAAAAAAAACCCAAGTGTGAGGGAATGGATACTAAAAAATGATCATATTTGTTCCATTGAAAAGACTATACAAAAAGGGGAGGATTGAATAGAAAGATAAAGAAATCAGGGGAAAATGGCTTGATTTTAAGAAATCTGGGAAGTACTTGCGATACAGGAGATTGAGAATATACACAAAATACTGATATTTCTAGCATGTAGAAAATTGATTAGCTGTGTTATAGAATAAAAGAAGAAAATGAGGGAGCCTGAAGGGGAGGAGGGGGCCCTTGTTTTTTTGGGAGGGATGGAAATTTTAAGAGCGGGACTGTAGATGGTATATCTATGTGTGGCTGAAATAATGTCTGTAATGATGTCCTTTTCTTTTGAAAATTAATAAAGATTATTGAATATAATAAAAAACGCAGTTTTTTTTAGATTTGGGTAGGATAGGGTTGGAACCTCTATCAAATTGTTATTGCTGTCTGTGTCCTTGCTTGGGAGATGCACCCTCTCTGTTTGTCCTTCCCACAAGCGCACCACCCAAGTGTGAAAAGTCACACTGGAATGAATGAGAGGCGGTTTTTTAGGCACTTAGCTATTTCTAGATAAAGCGCCTGAAAAACAGCCCAGTGTGAAATGGGTTTTAAAGGGTGGTCTAAACTTTTTCCCTAGTTGGTCAGACCAACCTAATTAGGATGATCCTCATGCCCCGACAATCGTATATACTCCACAATTCCCTGGTGGTCATCCCCCTAAAAATGTTCTGTATTATCAATACAATTTTAGTCAATCAATACAATCTGCGCCATATTTTATCCAATGGGAGGCTACACTCTTTTCCCGATTTACAAGAGAGGTTTCATCTCCTTAATTCAATGCACTTTTACTTTGTACAGCTTCACCATGTGGTAAAGGCACAAGGAGTGCCTGATCTCTAGACACAATCACCTACCCCTGTGTTTAATTAAATATTTGAGGCGGTCCCTGATAAAGGATTTATATCACAGTGCTACTCTATGCTGTTAAACAGCTTTCTCCAGGATCATCCAATTAGTGTGATATCTCAGTGGGAGAAGGATGTAGGGGCATTTGAAGAATGGGAAGAGTCTTGCTTGGCGGTCAAACAATGCTCCCTGAATATGGCTCAATGCCTTTCTGTATTTGCTTCTGCGGGTGCACTACACACCAGCAAGGCTGTTCCACATGGACAAGATGGAAAACCCTACTTGTACAAGATGCATCAGGGACCATGGAGATCTCATCCACCTTTTGTGGCACTGTCCAAAGCTGCACAGGTATTGGAAGGGTGTTCTCATTACAATCAACCAGGTGTTTCAGGTCCAGGTGCCAGAGGAACCAAAACAATGCTTATGGGGGGTTCTGTGTGATCTCCCTGTGGAGGATATCCCTAGGTAGGCCATAGCTAGAGCACTTTTTCAGGTGCGCAAGTTAATATTACTTGACTGGACTTCCACTGAGCCTCCCACACTGAAGGAGGGGATAACCCAAATGGGAGACACCCTTCGACTAGAAAAAAATATTTTTCAGCATAGAGGTAGCTTTGGTAAATTTGACAAGTTATGGGCCACGTGGTTGGACACATGGGGCCTAGCACTGGTTGATCTTGTAATGGATTGCCTGATCATTGGCCAGGGTTAAGCAGTATATCTGACTTGATCATGTCTTGGGTAGTGAAATACTACACATATACCTATTTATTTGGCTTTTGAGGGTTGACTGTTATACCTAGTTGTCTAATGTCATGTTTCAAATATGACTTCAAAATACTATGTATTACACTGGTGCAAATGTTCGGAACTTTGTAATGCTGGCACAAATTGTTAATAAAGTTGTCTTTGAGATAAAAAAATATATAGCTTTATCAATATACAAGTATATTTTTATGGGTGAACATTGTATGCTATCCATATAGTCAGAAATAAGTCACAAAGTTCTCCTCAATTCTAATTGCATGCATAATAAACCTAACTTTAACTGCCCCCATTAGGGTTTGTATGTATTATACTGTGCCACTTAATCCAGTGCATCCAATTACAATGCATTGGTTATGAAATGCTGTTTGTTTTGTTGTGGATGCCACCCTCTTTACCGGAAGGCAGATATGTGTCCCCATTATTTGGGTTGTGGTCCTTTTAAGAGGGATGAAAAAAGGGTTAGTGGTAGTACTCAAGGGTTCTCCAATATGCAGGGTGAGGGGTTCTAGGGTGATCTCATATAGGACCTAGAATTCAAATACTCAGGGAGATTTAGGGTAGAAAAGAGCCTCCAAGTTTGACTTTGGGTACTGTGGTTCTGAGAGGATTAACCTGCCTGCAAGAGAGGGCTGAAAGGGGCAAGAAACACTCATCAGGTGTCTGTGAGGTGATGAGCAGCACATGACACAGTTGTTTAAGAGCTGTGGACTGTCTGGCTACGAAGATACTTAGGCCACAGGAAGACGTAAGGTATTACGAAACATGTAGGGCGGTGCTTTGTGCTGACGCCACCATGCCACATGTGACCCCGGGTGTTTGTTTGTTTTTAACTAGCTGGCTTTTTATATTTCTGTATATGTTATTTTTTGGATGTTACCGTTCATTCTTTTAGTATTAAAGGCTCACTTTTTTTAATGTTACTACACGATTGGAGTTTCTTCGGTTTTTTGCACTCGTGACTTCGGGCCCGAGTGTGTCTCTTTACAGATTTGAGTGTCTGTCTGCCGGGCCTTTTCCGCATCTTGCTGAAGCGATTATTGTTCATCATTGAAGATGCTGAGGGTTCAGAGGCATCTGAAGATATTCCAGTCCCCACAGAGGGCTCAATCTGCTTGTGTGTTTAACTCTGCTCTTAAGGGGGTCCATCCGCTCTGGTAAGGGTTCCCACTTATAGAGTTTCTTTTATCAGATTGAGTCTCTTCTTCCTCTTTCCATTCAAACCTTATCCTCAGTGAATGGTGATGGACATAGGAATACACAACCCTAGAGGATTTTGTTGTTCATCTATATTCATCTCTCCATATATCAACTAATTTATGCACTCATCGCTATTTGATTTTAATTGTGCATATGGACATTAGTTTGAATGATCATCATTGCACTATTTGTCACTCTCAGTTTGTGTCACTTTAAGTGTAATTGTTTATTTATATACTATTTTTATACAACTAAGACACTGTCTGGGCTTGTGTGGCCTTTTTCTGGATCCTCAAAGAAGGTCGGAACCTTAAAACCTGGTGTTGGAATGGTTTTACTGGCAGTGAGACATAGTTTTAATTTTTGCCTACCAGAGATATGGATTGTTTTTGTTTTGTATGCTGAAGGCAGACTGTCTTTTTTTCTTTGTATTCCGAACAGTTCCTGTGGCAGTTGTGGCTGAAATCTTTCTTGATCTACCTGACCTTAGCTTGGTATCAAAAGAGCCCCTAATTTTCCACTTCTTAATAAGTGATTAAACAGTACTGACTGGCATATTCAAGGCTTTGGATATCTTTTTAAAGCCTTTTCCATCTTTGTAAAGTTTCCTCCTCATGGCTCAGTGTCTAGCCTGCTTAGTGCATCTATGTGAGAGCTAACAAACTCATTGACTACTTATACACAGACACTAGTTGTGATTTAAAAAGCCACAAATGTGGGAAATTAACCTTTAATTGCAATTTTAACCTGTGTTTGCCACCTTCTATGTTTGTACCAAGGCCAAACATTCCAGGGTATGCAAACTTTTTATCAGGGCCATTTGGGTGATTTCTGTTATTTTGATTTAAAAAGGATCCAAAAAACTATGTGATAATAAATGGCTTCATGTGATTGCTATCCTTAAATAAAAGACAGTTTTTTGGCATGATCAGTCATATTTTCAATATTAATGCCAAAATTTCACAATTTCTGCCAGGGTTTGCAAACTTTTGAGCATGACTGTATATATTACACATACACTGGAATATATATTTTTTTATATATATTAGTAATGACGGTGATCATCGATTTATAGTGGGACTGTGATAGTGCTGACATCACCAGTGGCACTTATACAGTGATCAGTGATAATACTGTACACGGTGATTGTGCTAATGACACTGGCTGGGATGAGGTTAACATCTAGGAGCAAACAAGGGGTTATATGTGTGCCTAACAAAGTGTAATGTGTGCTGCTTTTACTAAATGAGGTGGCTGATTTTTCTCCCTGCTTCTCAAAATGATGAACTTAATGTCCTCCTAGGAAAAAATCTTGAAAAGTGCTCTTCTCCCATAGTAGTAACCTTACCTGAAAATTTGTCATGTTTAATATGTACGCAAACACCCTTAGACTACTGTGTCTGACCAAGTAAATATTACCAAACAAGGAAACATGCAGGCAAGCAAAGGCCAAGAGAAGAGTTTACAAGTCACAACAGTGAATTGCCAAATCAAAGCAGAATCACTACATGGAAGGTAGCCAAAGATAGAAAAACTAGAAGTCAAACCAAACAGGGCATCGCATCAAATTGCAAGTGAGAAAGTTGAGGGCCACACAAGTTCGGTGTTGGAAATGGATATATGGTCATACAGTTCACTCAAGAACCGGATACATACTAAATTCTGAAATAAGCAACTACAGAAATAGTGTTCATCTTATCTCAGCTAGATTAGCCAACAACAGGAGGATAATTAGGCAGCTCTGGAAGAACAGGTAAGTGTCTTATACTACCATTTGTTGGTTTGATGATATATATATTTATTATCTCGCTGTATGTAGGAATTGTTTCAAGTGGTTAGTAATTTTATGGAGTGCAGTGCCTATTAGCATAAATTATGGAACTAATTACAGAAAGGCTGTATGGGGTTATGCTGGTGAGTAATAGAGAAAAACAATGTAGTTGATACTTGAAATTCTAATTAGACTGGATTATTTCCCAAAGCAAACCAATATCACTTACTATTTAATAAAATGCAATGGTGGATTAAATAGCTTTTCCTCAACAAATCTACAAAATTTCCTTACAAATAACAATCTTTCAGAAAATGTACTGAGAACCACTTCCATGGTGAACAAATGATTTCCATCAATAATAAGTTATATTTCCAAGGTAAATGAACATTGCTTTTCTGCTGCTCCTCATCAGTAATTACTGCTGATGCATTGTTCAGTCACCTGCGCTACAGTGCAGGAAAACCAATAACCTTGACATATACAGTATATCATTTGTCACATGGCTCATTTACACCATTTACACTCACATATCCCATTTTCAATGGGATATTTTTCAGTCTGCTTACATATTATATTTATGTTTAATCAACTGGGTCATCGGTGTTTATTTTACAAAATGTATAGTTTGTGTCAAATTAAAATGCCACAAACTTGTTCAGAAAGGAATTTATTGACTATGTTGCTGCAGAAAAAGCCTTAAAAGGCACCCACCACTCCAGAAAGTGCGTCCTGATCTAATGATCTTTCTTTAATAAGCCAGGTATCAAAGCCAGGCACAGTGGCTTTACTTTTTTTTCTATAAATTCAATGAATTTTTGAGCTGATTTCATACCAGATTAGTTGTTTGTAAGGTCCACATAGCTGCTGCAGGAAAGTACATGGGAGTGACACTTTATTACGCATTTTGTTGACACCAGTTCCATGTTTTGTGCCTTTGCTCCATCCCTCTTGCTCTTTGACAAAGCACAGTTTGTGGTAATACTACAGAAGTGCTTGGGCTTTAAAGTTACATGTTTCTTTTGGCTGCAGGATGGGCCTCATCATGGTTTGTGCATGGTGGCCTAAGCAAAGTCGGTATATGTCTAAATTTGTCCTTGCAAACCAACATTTTGGTCTCATGGAAGAAATAAAAATTACAAACCCAAGTGATTTGACTTTTATTTTTTATGTTTAGTTTATTTCCTTAAGCACAATGCTCACATTTTCATTTATTTGGCTTGTAATACTTTTTTTTAATTAAATCACAGTTGTGATGGTAATTCCAATGCAACCTTGAGGTGAAAAGTTTGTCAGAAGTGGCATATGAACCCACACCTGCATTTGGAGACTATAGCATATAGAAATAATTGAAGCTGACATCTTAGAACACTCAGCTATAATATGGCAATACTTTTATTAGCTAATTTTCTACCAGGCATTGCACAAACCTAAAATTGAAATCAGGATGAGAACAAATAAATGCTTGTCATACATGCTAACTTATGAATACAGCAATTTAAAGACAATTTCAAACACTTTCTGTTTCAATATATTTATTGTTTTGAAAATGAACAAAAAAAATTCAAGCAAGCATAGGAATCGCCCACGCAGGGGCTAAATCATAGTTAATTATCACAAAGAGCAAGAGTATAATCATGTCAATCAAGATAAAGACATTCTGGAACATGGGGATGTTAATAAAACACTGAAAATGCAAAAATGCCATGTCCCCAAAAATCTACTCGCAGTCAACTAGGGGGAGGCTCTGCTCCTGCAACCAATCCTGTGGTGACTGCGTGCGATTAGAAAGAATAAGTAAGGGAGAGAAGAAAAGAGCACAGACACAAGGGAAGGGGTAGGGAGGCGGTGGTTCGGACTCAGAGACCCTGAGGGGAGTCGTCAAACAAGGCCTGCACAGGCTGGTTGGATTGAAGGGAACTCATAAGAGACCCATGGTTCCCAGATCCAAAGAAAATTGGCATGTGAATCATTCACAATAATGGAAATTCATTCATGTAGCATCATTGCGGTCTGGTGCATCTTCACACCCTGGATGGCTACGTTTTGGGTCTTCCATGCATGGGCTATGGCCCGTTTAGCTGAGCTAAACAGATATGTGGATAATTTCTGCTGTGATGCATATAGGCCAGGAATTGGACAGTGTAATAGGGCCAGCCTAGCATTCTTGTGGATCGTTATATGGAATGGGTCTGGAGTAAGCCAAAAACCCTAGACCAGAACCCCACTATACTAGGCAGGGCCACCAAGTATGTACGACATCCCCCCCCCCCGTTGTCTACAATTACGGAAACATCTGTCATTACTCCAGAATTTCAAATAGTTTCAACCAGCTATTGAACACAAAAATAGATCAAAGTAGCATGCTTTTTAAAGTTTATAGTGAAACAGTGAAATAATCAAAACTTTTGGTGCTACGTAGATTGTATTGATGTTTTTGCATTTGACTTTGTCTGCATTTCAATTTGTCCAAAAAAAGATGTGTATTCAGCCATTATGCTGGATATACACTAGGCGAAATTTTTTTTAATCAACTGTCATCCATTCTACCCATTTCTATCGGTTTCTCACTTGAAACTAGGAAATTATCACAACTGCTGGTGGTGGATTGTTGTTGAATTGAATTCCACACGTTTAAATGAAAGGCTTATGCAAATTAATTTTTTTAGGAATGAGATCATGCTATCACACAGAAATGTTGAAAAGAGATGGAGAAACCCACCAGAAGTAAGGCCCAACATAATCCACATAAACAATCTTGGTACACAAAAACAAAAAACCCTCTAAATGGGACTTTGTAGGGCATCCACAACTACCATAGTACGTAAAAGGTATATTTTATTGAAACAAATTAACCACTTCAGCCCCAGAAGAATTTACCCCCTTTCCTGACCAGGCCATTTTTGGCGATACGGCACTGCGTCGTTTTAACTGACAATTGCGCGGTCGTGCGACATTGTACTCAAACAAAATTTACATCCTTTTTTGCCACAAATAGAGCTTTCTTTTGGTGGTATTTGATCACCTCTGCGGTTTTTATTCTTTTACACTATAAACAAAAAAAATAAATATATTTGTTGGTTTGTGCAAAAGTTATAGCTTCTACAAAATAGGGGGATACATTTATGGCATTTTTATTTTATTCTTTTACTAGTAATGGCAGCGATCAGTGTTTTTTATCAGGACCGCGACATTACGGCGGACAGATCGGACACTTTTGACACTTTTTTGGGACCAATGATATTTATACAGCGATCAGAGCTAAAAAAAGCCACTGATTACTGTATAAATGGCACTGGCAGGGAAGGGGTTAACACTAGGGGGGTCAAGGGGTTAAGTATGTCCTAGGGAGGTTTTTCTAATTGTGAGGGGATGTGACTGACTAGAGGAGGAGCCAGATCATTGTTCCTACTTACTAGGAACAGACAATCTGTTTCTCCTCCCGTCAGAACAGGGATTTGTGTGTTTACACACACACAAATCCTCATTCTGGCTCTTGTGCCCTCGATCGTGGGTGGCCGGCGGCAGGTGGCCACGTGCATCGGGTCCCCCGCCGTGCATAGGGTGGACTCACATGCCTGCTATGGCTCTTAAAGGCTCCTAAGGCCTCATGCATACAAAGTTTAAGGCTGAGTTCACACTATTGCGAATTGGATGCAGGTTTATCCAACTCGCATAGCAGGAGATTGTGACCGGCTCTCTATGGATCCAGTTCACACATCTCCGAAGCAGCTCTGGTGCAAATTGCACAGGAGTCCTGTGTGTCTTTTGGTCTGTTTCAGGCTCGAATTCAGCCAAAAATTCAGGTTGAAATCGGACCTGAAATGGTAAATGGAGATGCACCAGACTCCTGCTGTGAGCCACTCCGTGCTCTATTGTGAACCCAGCCTAAAGTTGTTAAAAAGATGCATTTTATACTTACCTAATTTGTGCAATGTTATTGCACAGAGTGGTCCCGAACCTCCTCTTCTGGGGTCCCTTGCTGGTGCTATTTGCTCCTCCTCTTTAATAAATGTCCCCATAGCTAACAGACTGCACTCAGGCCAGCATGCTCCTAAGCACACAGCATTTGACTGACAGCAGCAGGAGCCTGTGAATGCAGGAAGAGAGTAGGGCAGGGCTGCAGGCAGGGACAGCAATGGATCAGCAGCAGTGTCAGGTAAGTGTTTGAGGAGAGGGGAAGCACAGACAGTGGAAGGTTTTTTTTATCCTAATGCAAAGAACAAGTCTACATGTGCAGAAATGTGCACGTGTGCACGTATGCACATAAATGTACACAGGCAGTCCAACTCCTCCAGGACGGCACGTCAATACATGCCATTGCCAGAAGATTTGCTGTGTCACCCAGCACAGTCTCAAGTGTATGGAGGTGATTCTAGGAGACATGCAGTTACTCTTGGAGAGCTGGACAGGGCCATAGAAGGCACTTAAACCATCAGCAGGACTGGTATCTGCTCCTTTGTGCAAGGAGGAACAGGATAAACACTGCTAGAGCCCTACATAATTACCTCCAGCAGGCCAATGGTGTGAATGTCTCTGACCAAACAATCAGAAACAGACTTCATGAGGATGCCATGAGGACCCAACGTCCTCTAGTGGGCTCTGTGCTCGATGCCTGGCACCATGGAGCTTGATTGGCATTTGCCATTAAACACCAGAATTGGCAGGTCCGCCACTGGAGCCCTGTGCTTTTCACAGGTGAGAGAAAGTTCACCCTGAGCACATGTAATAGACATGAAAGGGTCTGGAGAAACCAATGGAGAATGTTTTGCTGCTTGTAACATCATTCATCGGTTTGGTGGTGGGTCAGTGATGGTCTGGGAGGCATATTCATGGAGGGATGCAGAGAGCTCTACAGGCTAGACAATAGCCCCCTGACTGCCATTAGATATCGGGAGGAAATCCATGGACCCATTGTCAGACCCTACGCTGGTGCAGTGGGTCCTGTGGGCCTCCTGGTGCATGACATTGCCCGGCTTCAATGCAGCCAGTTCCTGGAGGATAAAGGAATTGATACCATTGAATGGCCCCCACGCTTGCCTGACCTCAATCCAAAAAGAACACCTCTGGGACATTATGTTTTGGTCCATCCGACGCCGCCAGATTGCATCTCAGTCTATTCAGGCACTCAGTAATGCCCTGGTCCAGATCTGGGAGGAAATACCCCAGGACACCATCCGTCGTCTGATTAGGAGTATGCCCCAATGTTGTCAGGCATGCATACAAGCATGTGGGGGGCAATGCAAACTACTGAGTACCATTTTGAGATGCTGCAATGAAATTTCAGCAAATTGGACTAGCCTTCTGCATCATTTTTTTCACTTTGATTTTTGGGGTGTCTCTGTAGGTTGATCATTTTAATTTCCATCAAACAAAGTGGCAACCTTTCATTCCTAATACGTTACCCACATCAGTATAGATATCCAGCATGATATTTTTCCCCATTGAGATCTGATGTGTTTTCAAAGTTTTCCTTTATTTTTTTTTTGAGCAGTTTACATTTCCTCTACACACAAAGGTTTTTGTCTAAACTTGAAAAAAAAAAGAAACTGAATTATTTCTTTACGCCTACATCTGGTGACTCATATTAATGTATTCAATAAGCAAATAACATGCCAACGCAACCTTAACAGCCGATCACCAACCCCATTTCATGAACGTACTAAAATGAATATGCCTTCTGCTTTGAGCAGTGAACATTTAAGAATATTATAGCACTGAAAATCAATGTCAGTTGGAGAACGTGAGTGTGCTGTCATTCCAAGCTGTGTCACATTTTGTTTTTACACGTATGCTTTTAGTTTTTACATTTATGTTACTGTTGCTGATAACTGATGAGTGAAAACCTGGTGAATCAGTAAACCAGCAAATTGAAATTGTAGAAATCTCCATGCATACAGAAGAAAAAAAAACAATCAGTGGAGAATAATACCACTTATGAATCACAATTACCTAGATTCCTGCACATGGAACATACCTGAAAATGTTGAAGGTGAATCAAAAGCTGATAAAATGGGGGTTCTCCATGTTTTACCAGCATTATTGCTGCGTAGTCAATGTCATAATATAACAGGCTTGGCCATCTTTCATTCAACTTTCCAATCCCTTAGTAGAAATAAGTTAGGGGCTCCAGATACTGTTGTGTGCTCAGAGCCAACTGATTTGGTGATAGAGGCAGAGCATCGCACTCAAAAGCCATTAACCTTGCTTACTCTGCTCTCCTCTGTCAGCACTTGTGCATGCAGTAGAGCATGATTAGATTATTGATGTCTTTCTTTCTACCAGTCTAAGACTAGGTTCACACCTTTGTGTTTCCATTTTTATGCATTTTAAGGCGCTTTTCAATGTTGACATTGAAAAATGTGGACAATGTTGCACATAGACACCCATTTTTAATGCATTTTTTAAAATGTCATGCATTTTTCATGTTGGCCAATAAAAATAAAAAACTAGTTAGGCTTGTCATCAGGGGCGGAAACCGCATGAAACCGCATGGAAATTGTATTATACATATATTTTCATGCTTTACCATGGCCTCAAAATGCATGAAAGTAGAGAAATAAAAAGACCTGAACTATTTTCAAAATGCGTTGCCACCTAGCACAGCACACAGGTGTGAACAGGCTCTATCTATAGCATTGCCCTTGATGACACATGCATTTTAGTGCATTCCATCACACATGTTTAAACGCAAATGTGTGAAAAAAGCCTAATGCTGGCCATACACTATACTAAAAATAGTTTAAACTCATTTTTCGAAAAACGAACACTGGGCTGTGAGAGCAAACGATAGTGTCATCATGTAATGACTGATAAATCGTTCAATTGACATAAATGAATCAGTTTTTTTGTTTGTTTTTTCATATATACCTAGTGCAAACAGTTTGGACGAGAAACACATTAACCTTTCAAATTATCATTAGCTCAGCAGAAAATTTCCAAACTTGTCCTTAGTTTTTTTGGCTCAAAAACGTCCCAGACGATTACCGATTTGTGCCCATTAACTGGCCAAAGAAAGCAATGGGAAAAGGGGTTGGGACTTTAAAATGAGGCACATATAGAATGTGCCTTCATCCCTAATTTGAGGTTAATGGAAAAGTTTGGGACTTTAATTGAGGCCATAGACACAGTGGAGATAAAATCCATAAAGGTACACATTTATTAACATAAAAATCATGAGACATGTCAAACAGAAACCACATGGGTGAAAAAACATTGTAATAAATGTGAATTTCATGTTTGTTCACACATACTATTGAAAGTATGCATGCAATACAGGCAACTAGGGTACATCCAGGTATAGTAGCCAAGTGCCCCACAGTGGTCTGATTGATCAATGAATACATTCTAATTCGTTCATAAAGGTACAGGAGTATATATATATAAATGTAAACAACACTTGCAAATGAGACAGTGAGACCACAATACATTACACAATCCAAAGAAAAAAGAGAAATTATTTTGGGATGCAGATACAAAGCCCCCCTTTCAACCATCCATTTGGGCAATTCTTGGGCAATTCTGGGATGTTTCTCTACACCCCGATGATTTTTTCTTATAATAAACTTTTCCATTAACCTCAAATTAGGGATGGAGGCACGAGGTCCATAGACTGGATTGACAACCCTTTTTTTCCCTGTCACCCAGGTGTGAGATTATCAAGCCCTCCACACTCGATCATTGTGGTTGGGCTTGTGCTTTAGAGACACTGATTTCCCTTCATGCCAGTGAGATGAGTCCCCAGTCCTTGAGGTTGTATGTCCTGGGTTTTCTTCTGTCTTTGCCGGGAGCTGCGATGCGCTCTGCGTACCCATGTCCCCTCACCCCCCTCCCGCCCCCTTGGGGCGGTAAGGGATGGGTGCGTGTCATCTGGGGGGTGGGGCTTTCTCACAGCACATCGGCGCCACGCCTCCTGCTTTGCGTGTGCTGTCCTCCTTTGACGCCATCACGTTGAGCATGTGATCTTGCCATCTTAGCCAGCATAGCTGGGGAAACGAGCGTCTGTCATGGGCGGTGATCACCGCCGGCGTCGGAGCTCCTCCCCTCTCTTGTCGTGCCTGCGTGATGCTGGTGGCGGGCAGCGTGCACATGTGCGGGGCGGGTATATCTGGCCTCCCCAGGTGTCAGTTCCCCATTGCTAGTCAAACTTTTGCAGTCCACCTCACCACCTCCATTCAAGTAGTGACACTGGTAAGCTACCTTTGACGATTGTTCATCACTCTGAAAACTATGTATCATCTTTCAACCTTAATGAACACTATGACACCTTGATACCATATATCTTTTTAGACTCCCTCCTTTTGGTGGCTACCATTTGTTTTATATCCAGTCTCACTACATACACCCCCTGTTGGTGTCTGGCGTTTTGGGGAGGTTCGGCTGTACGCCCTGCCATCGTGCTGTTCGATCACCTCAGCTCCCAGCAAGGACTGGCTGACCCCAGTTTCATACTTGTTACACCTCATTCATAGTGAGTCCTTGTAAGTATTTTGGGATACTCCTACCCTTTTTCCTTATGGATAGGTTCCATTACATTTCATTAATTTCATTTCATCATATTTTATAGATACATTATCAGCACCCGCCCCTGATGAGTGTGAGATACACGAAATGCGTTGGGCACTATTTTGGGATGCAGATACAAAGCCCCCCTTTCAACCATCCATTTGGGCAATTCTTGGGCAATTCTGGGATGTTTCTCTACACCCCGATGATTTTTTCTTATCATTTCTCTTTTTTCTTTGGATTGTGTAATGTATTGTGGTCTCACTGTCTCATTTGCAAGTGTTGTTTACATTTTTTATATATATATATATATATATATATATATATACTCCTGTACCTGTGAAAGTCTCCTGGATGTAGAACAGCTGCAGGTGGAAGCTCCAAGATTAGAGACACAGTGTTTACCACCGCTGGTCAGCTGAAACTTCCACCTGCAGCTGTCTTACTCCTAGGAGGCATCCCACTGGATGTTGTGGATTCATTGATATGCCTGTTTTTCACTTCCATCTTGTAAGTGTTTTAACCCTTCCTTGTCATTAAAGTGTTTTATTACTGCACCTAGAAGCACCTTCTTCTCTGCTTTGTTTTTCCTATAGAGAGTGTGCTTCCCTTTTCTTATAGTGCTGCTGTGGTGCATTAATCACATCTCAAGAGCCAGTCATGTACTGTTTGTTAAAGTCTCCTTGTTATCCAGGGCGCCCTATTCTCCACACTCCTCATATTATAAAAGCAAATACCCTTTGCAACCAGTCAGAATCTTTCTTATACTAGTCTGACTTAAATTGTAACTGGTTACTAGAGGTAACTTTGCACTTTGTACTTGGCACTTTGCTTTTTGAACCATTTAATGAATAAAACCTGAAACTTTGTCCAAAACTAGTCATAGTTTCAATTATTATTATTATCATACATAATTTATATAGCGCCAGCAGTTTACACAGCACTTTACAATATAAAAGAGAAACAATACAGTTACAATACAATAAAATACAAGAGGATTAAGCGGGCCCTGCTCAGAAGAGCTTACAATCTAATAATTGGAGAGTAGAGGCCTTAATTTGTCAGCTAAAACCCAAATCCACTAATTTTTTAACACTGTTTTAAGCTTTTCTTTTGCGCATTGTGTATCAGGCATTTCGCATAGTCCAGCATTGTCCTTCATGTTCTCATCTGCTGTTGTTCGCCATTCCACTTCCCAGGCTGTCATGGTCATCATACAAACTGGGTTCACAGGAGTATGGTGCAGCGAACAGTGCTCACATGTCACAATGAGTGCCATTCTTTGCAGCAGTGGACCATTCACCGCTGATGTCAAAGAAGGAAGACTGATCCTGCTCATTACTGGCTGAAACCTGGATTTACGGAGCGTATACTATACATTTTATAACATATAAGGTGGTGCTAGACCAACAACATGCTGGTAGATTAATTGGCTTGTGGCTAAATTGGCCCTAGTATGTGTACATATGAATGTGAGCTAGGGACCTTAGATTGTAAGCTCCTTGAGGGAAGGGACAGCTAGGAATGTACAATATAAATGTAAAGCACTGCATAAATTGACAGTGCTATATAAGTACCTGCAATAAATAAATACATAATAAATAGTGGCAGTGGGGATGGGGGTGCATAGAAAAACAGAGCTGAATTTTAAGTCACAATATTCATACTGTATGAACAGCACATGTAGTAGAAAAGGGTTGTTATAAAACTATAATTAACATGAAATGCCAATTGCACTTAATTTGAGGGTGTACTGTATGACAAATATAGTACTACTTAAATGGACAGACCCTGCATTATCTCCGAAGTCTACAAACAGGCAATTATTGAAAACCAGTGTAAAATCTAAGAATTTATAAAGGAAAGCTCTAAACAGCATACTGCATTTTATAATAATGCCAGGCTTACCGTCTTGGTCTACTGCATAACTTTACAACTTTACCCTTTTTGTGTTTTGCTGAGTATGTGCTATGGTTAATAGAGTCTGATAATTTATTGCATTTCAGCATTTTATGTATTGCCAGCAAAAAAGTTGCCAGTTTCAAGTTTAAATTCTATGAGAAAAAAAAAGTCTGCTCTGGCAATACATTTACCACTGATTATAAAATTCATGAGCAGAATATAAAACTGTTTTAAAGCATGCACATGCAGTGTTTGCATAGTTAGGGGTATATTTTTCATGTACATTTGGCAAAAAGATCTAATAGCACATTTGCCAGATCAAGCAACATTCATCACATTCCCCAACATTTGGTCTTCAGTAGGGGATGGTGCTTACTATGCTATAATATTAACCCAGATTGTGAGGTTTCAAATCTCACAATTGACACATTTGTTATACCTTTGCTAGGAAAAATATAGCATCTTTATCATTCTCCATTGGTGAATGTGTGTTGTAAAATGTCTTTTATGTACATGAATATGCAAGAACCGTGGAAAACTGAACATTTCAAATTCCATAGTGTTGTCATTATGGTACCCCATAATGTCCGCATGCTGTACAAGAAACAGCACTAAAATAGTAAAGCAATTTTAAAAACGTCTCTATGTTGTTAACAATTAATAAACTAGACAAAAAAGCAAAATACACTACGGGTGTATTAGCTAAAAGATCCCAAGGGTTCAGGAAGGACTATGGATTTCGGCCTTGCTGCTCTTAAGGATGGGATGTCCTAATGCCAAATGAAAAGAAAGAAAAAAAGAGCGCACCAGCCTAGTGCATTATCCTTGCTGGGACCTGGAAAACTGCTACCACTGGATTAATCGCCGCTGTGGCATTTTGCAAATGCGATTTTTTTTTTCAACCTTTGTGAGTAGATTTTATCTTGTTTTTAACCAATAAATCTGTCAAGGATAATGCACTAGGCTGGTGCGCTCTTTTTTTTCTTTCTTTTCAATTAATAAACTAAATTGAACCACAAATCCTATTATACAGTAAAACATTATTTTTTTTTTTGTTAAAGAAAAAAATGTAACTTTATACATTATATGAATTTATATAGCTATTGGTATCATGTATATGATATAACATCTAAAAAAGCTGACAGTATGCAAAATGTCATAAAAGAAAATAAAGGGAAAAAGAGTAAAAAAGAAAGGACTGTTTCCAATCAAATTCTGATAAATCACTTCTACATTTTGTTCTATTTATAAAGATTTACCACCCATTCTTGTAAAATGACTCTACTGTATATTATATTTGCCAACTTTTGCCAGGGAAATCTTTCACCAATGGCACATTTACAAGCCTTAAAAGTGGAAGGAAAGCCTTAATGCCTTGAACGGGCCACCCAACCCCAACAAATCATTAACCTCTATGATACTCCCCAAAAGCTAAAAATCGCTTTTTTTTTTAGCTTGTATTACCACTCGTCACGTGACCACAGTCCTGTTACATTAACCACTTCAGCCCCGGAAGGATTTACCCACTTCCAGACCAGGCCATTTTTTGCGATATGGCACTGCGTCAATTTAACTGACAATCGTGCTGTGATGTGATGATTTACCCAAACAAAATTGATGTTATTTTTTTTCAACAAATTGAGCTTTCTTTTGGTGGTATTTGATCACCTCTGTGGTTTTTATTTTTTGCGCTATAAAAAAAAAAAAAAGAGCGTCAATTTGGAAAAAAAAAACAACATTTTTTGCTTTCTGCTATAAAACATTTACAAAAAAAAATAAAAAAATAAAAATGTTCATCAGTTTAGACCAATATGTATTCTGCTACATATTTTTGATTAAAAAAAAAAAAACAAATCGCAATAAGCGTATATTGATTGGTTTGTGCAAAAGTTATTGCATCTACTAAATAGGGGATAGATTTACGGCATTGTTATTATTTTTATTTTTTACTAGTAATGGCGGCGATCAGTGATTTTTGGAGGGACATGCAACACTCATCTGACATTTTTGACACATTTTTGGGAACCAGTGACATTATTACAGTAATCAGTGCTAAAAATATGCACTGTAATGCTATGTACACACAATAGGATTTTCCCGACAACAAAACCGTGGATTCAATCCCGACGGATGTTGGCTGAAACTTGTCTTGCATACACGGTCACACAAATGTTGTTGGAAATTCTGAACGTCAAGAACGCGGTGACGTACGGCGAGCCGAGAAATATGAAGTTCAATAGCCAGTGCGGCTCTTCTGCTTAATTCCGAACATGCGTGGAATTTTGTGCGTCGGAATTGTGTACACACGATCGGAATTTCCGACAATGGATTTTGTTGGAAAATTTGAGAACCAGCTCTCAAATTTTTGTTGTCAGAAATTCCGACAACAAATGTCCGATGGAGCATACACACGGTCAGAATTTCCGACAACAAGCTCACATCGAACATTTGTTGTCGGAAAATCCTATCGTGTGTACAGGGCATTATTGTACTAATGAAACTGGCAGGGAAGGGGTTAACATCAGGGGTGATCAAGGGGTTAAATGTGTTCCCTGTTTGTGTTTTCTAACTATATGGGGGACTGGGGAAACACACAGATCTGTCTTCCTGCTTAGCAGGAAGACTGGATCTGTGTGATCTCCCCTGTCAGAACGAATATCTGCCTTGTTTACACAGGCACATCACCGTTCTGTCACTGCAGGGAATGATCGCGGGTAGCCCCGCTGATTGGCTCCCCCGCTGGCCACAAAATTGAGTTCATGAGCCCACATACACCTAAGGCGATTCGCGGGAACAAGACAACCTGCTGCAGTATAATGACGGTGGCTGGTTGGCAAGCGATTAATAACCATGGAGTGACTGGTGGGTGTGTACATTTTCTTCTAGGCATGTGATGTGCAATGTCACAAGAAGGTGGGACTAAGTGGGACAGGGCAGAGCTGACTGCCTAGGAAACACTAGGACCGACAACAATGGAGGAGCAAGTGACATGCATACATCAGCTGGCTGACTTGGGAGAGCTGAGACCGACAACGGTATATGGAAGAGTAAGTAAGCAGCCACATTCAAGTGAGCAAACAAGCCGTTGTCGGTCCAAGAGAGGAGGGTGTGTGAATGGCTTGATTAGAGAGTTTTTTTTCTAATCAGCCATTTATAATAGTAAATAGTGGGTAATACAAAAATAGTAATTGTCACTAATCATAGAAATTGTATGCAAATTCTCATTTTAGCCTGGAATTCCACTTTAGCTGGCATCCTTCAGCAATTTTCTGAATCTTCCAACAAATTTAAGAAAAGGGTAGATTTTTATTTTCAAACCTGTTGATACTAATTTTGTTTGGGCAAACAGCTGCTAGAGCAGCTTTTTTTATATTTTTATTCATCCCTGCTTGTATGTGAGGGGCTGTAATGTGTAGTTCAATACACACCTGCTGCAGGTTATGAAACAGAAAATTACGGGTGACAAATAACAAGTGAGTGATATCAGCCAGAATGAACACATTAATAATTTTTGAGACAAATGTACGCCTAATTTACAACAAAAAAACACATGTGGTCTGGTGCCCCCAGTGATGCACCTCCATCTCTAATGTACATATATTAAAAAAAACACATAGGTTTGTCCTGGGACTTTAAAGGAGACCTAACACGCATGGCTACTAAATATAAGGTTAAAATGGTTGATCATTTTTTGATGAATAAATACAATTGTCATCATTACACCAAACACATATAAAATAATATCAAGCTGATTGTAAGTAGTTTCAATATATGGTACACGATTAAGAAGTCACAGATGTCAGTACATAATTAGAAAGAAGCATCCTAAAAAAAAGTGCCGCGTTTCGTGAGTCACCTCTCAATTCCTCAGGAGTGGATGCACATAAAACGTCTATAATGTAAAACTACAGTTTTAGGATATGTAACAAAATGATGATGAATATCATTCAAACAACAGGGACCACCATAAAGGACCCTATACTTACAAATCTGTACTCCAATGCCATGTACACATGAGCAGAATGTCCGACAGAAAAAGTCAGATGGGAGCTTTTCATCGTATATTCCGATCATGTGTATGCCCCATCAGACTTTTTTACGTTGAAAATTCTGATGGACCTAGAAAGAGAACATGTTCTAAATTTTTCAGATGGAACCAATTCCTATCGGGAAAACCGCTCGTCTGTATGCTGTTCCGACATACCAAAAATGACGCATGCTCTGAAGCAAGTACGAGACGGAAGCTACTGGCTATTGAACTTCCGTTTTCTAGTCCCGTCGTACGTGTTGTACGTCACCGCATTCTGGGCGGTCAGAATTTGGTGTGACTGTGTGTATACAAGACAGCTTGAGTGGAATTCTGTCGGAACTGGTCGGAAAAACCTTCAGAGTTTATTCCAACGGGAAAACCAGTTGTGTGTACAGGGCATTAGTTTACTAGCACTTTATGTACAAAAAAAGTGTCAGTAATAAGAACTGTTATCGTATAATGACACAAACATTCTCTGAATCTGATTAGGGACTTTGGGAAATATACAACAGCTACAGATATGGGCAATTAACACATGGTCCACACATATACACCTTTGGGTAGTTTGCCTCCTTTATAGAATCTGAAAGATGTTTCTGTCATAATTGTCCCTGTAGTATTCCTCCAGAGTTGAGCTCTATTTAGAATGCTTATACAACCATAAACGTTTTCACTGATGCATTTCAGTTTAAGCAAAAATAGGATTTTTATAACAGCTTACCAGTAAAATCCTTTTCTTTGAAGTACATCACAGGACACAGAGCCATAGTAATTACTATGTGGGTTACAGGCCACCTTCAGGTGATGGACACTGGCAGACCCTAAGACAGGAAGTCCACTCCCTAAATAACCCCTCCCACTACTGGGGGTACCTCAGTTTTTGTAGCAAAGCGATACACATGTATACCAGAAAGAAGGGTGGGACCTCTGTGTCCCATGATGTACTTCAAAGAAAAGGATTTTACAGGTAAGTTGTTATAAAAATTCTATTTTCATAATTCTACATCACAGGACACAGAGCCATAGTAATTACTATATGGTATGTCCCAGAGCAACGCCAACTGAAGGGAGGGAGACACAACAAAATTAGGGCACCATGAGATTAGAGGATTTATACAGCAGCCTGCAGCACACTGGGCCCAAAGGCAATATCCTCATGATTTTTTACATCTACCTGATAGAATCTGGTAAATGTATGGACTGAAGACCAAGTTGTGGCCTTGCAGATTTCAGCCATGGAGGCTTGGTGATATACTGCCCACGAAGCACTAACAGCCCTTGTGGAGTGCTCTTTCATTTGAAAAGGTGGAATTTTCCTCTTTAAACCATAAACTTGAACAATTACTTGCCAAATCCATTTAGAAATAGTAGATTTCGATGCTGCCTGTCCTCTTTTAGGACCTTCAGGCAATACAAACAAAACATCCGTTTTTCGAATCTGAGCAGTCGCCTTCAAGTAGACTTTGACTGCTCTCACCACATCAAGAGAATGTAGAGACTCTTCTTCCGTAGAACAAGGTTCTGGAAAAAATGAAGGTAGAACAATATCCTGGTTTAAATGAAAACGTGACACTACCTTCGGTAGAAAGTTAGGATGAGGACGCAATACTACCTTATCCTTATGAATAATTGAATATGGCTCTTTACAAGAAAGAGCAGCCAACTCTGATACCCTTCTTGCAGAAGATATGGCTACCAGAAAAACTAGTTTCCCTGTCAAAAGGACCAAGGGAATATGTCATATGGGCTCAAAAGGCTGTTTCTGTAATGCTGACAGAACTAAATTCAAGTCCCAAGGGTTCAGGGGTGACCTAACCGGAGGAATAAGCCGCGTTACCCCCTGAATAAAGCTATGAATGCGAAGCAAGTGGTCGCTGAAATAATACTGATAAGGCAGAGACCTGGCCTTTGATAGTACTCAAGGCCAGCTTCATTTCTAACCCCATTTGCAGACAGTCAAGGATTCTACCTATGACATACTTCCTGGTGTGCCAACCCCTGGTTTCACCCCAGGAGACATATGCCTTCCAGACTCTATAATATATGATTCTGGAGGCCGGCTTCCATGCTTTTACCAAGGTAGATACCACTGAACCTGACAGCCCATGCTTCTTCAGAATGTGGGTCTCAATAGCCAAACTGTTAAATTTAGCATTTGTAAGGTAGGATGAAATACCGGGCCTTGGTATTTAGGAGAGAAGGTCTGGATGTGGTGGTAGGGTCCATGGGTCCCCTATCGTCATCTTTATTATCTCTGCAAACCAAGATCTCCTGGGCCACGCTGGGGCCACAAGAATCACCGACTTCCCTTCCTGCTTGATTCTGCGAAGAAGTTGTGGAAGCAGCAGAACAGGAGGGAATGAATAAATCAGTGAAAAATGATTCCACGGGAATACCAAGGCATCTGTCCTGCAAGCTAGCGGATCTTTTGTTCTTGACACAAAGTTGTCGATCTTTTTGTTGAACCTGGACGCAAACAGATCTACGTCCAGAATCCACCATCTTTGTCATATTGTCAGGAAGATATCGGGATGAAGAGACCATTCTCCAGGGAACAACTGCTGGCAACTCAAGTAGTCCGCCTGCCAATTCTCTATTCCTGGAATGAAGACTACCAACAAGCAAGGTACATTGTTTTCTGCCCAAGTTAGGATATGATTCACCTCTCTCTGGGCCGCACAACTTCTTGTGCCCCCTTGGTGATTGATATAGGCCACTGCTGTGACATTGTCAGATTGGATCCGGACAGGACAATTCCGTAATCTGAATGTCCAGGCCCTCAGAGCCAAGCACGCTGCCCGAATCTCTAGAATATTGATGGGCAAGGTCATTTCTGAACTGGACCATCTCCCTTAGACAGTCGCCTCTTCCAGTACTGCTCCCCAACCCGAAAGGCTGGCATCTGTTGTTACCACCTTCCGGGTAACTGGTAGGAAGGATTTTCCTTTCTGCAGATTCTTGGTTATCAACCACCAACTGAGGCTCTGGCGCACTTTTGGAGACAAGCACATTGGGAAATCTAAAGCTTGAACCTTCTTGTTCCAAGCTGATAGGATACTGTTTTGCAGCAGTCTCGAATAAAACTGGGCATAAGGAACAGCCTCGCATGAAGCCACCATCTTTCCCAACAACCTCATGCAAAGTCAAATAGAAGGATTCTTCTTTGCCTTGACAACCTGAATAAGCTCCCTTATGGCACTGATCTTTGCCTTGGGTAAGAATACCCTCTTCTGGGCCGTATCTATGATCAGACCCAAGTATTCCAATCTCCTTGATGGTTTTAAGGAAGATTTCTCTAGGTTGAGAATCCAACCTAGGTATTCCAGGTAGTTGACTGTGGTGACTATACTTTGGTCTAAGCGGGCTACCGACTGGTCTATCAAGAGCAGATCGTCTAGGTACGCTAAAATCGTTATACATTGAGCCCTTAATCTGGCTAGAGGAGGGGCCAGAACCATTGTAAATACTCAAGGAGCAATAGCTAGTCCGAAATGCAGAACTACAAACTGAAAATGAAGATTTTCTATCTCGAATTGTAGATATTTCTGGTGAGCGGGGAAAATCGTCACATGGAGGTATGCATCCTTGATGTCGATTGACGCCAGAAGTTCTCCACCTTATAGGATGGTGACTAGTGATCGGATTGACTCCATTGGAAAAGAGCGGATATTCAAAAAACAGTTTAGATCTTTGAGATCTAGAATGGGTCTGACATCTCCATTTGGTTTGGGTACCGTGAAAAAGTTTGAATAAAACCCCAATCCCTGCTCTCCCATGGAGACCACCGATATCACCTTTTGAGACAAAAGATGGTATAATGCTTGAAAGAGAGACTTCTTTTTCTCTGGATCCCTGGTAACTCTAGTTTGTACCCTAGAGTAATTGAGGAATCCACCCATTTGTCTTGACACTCTTCCTGCCAGACCCTTGAGAACTGCAGAAGTCTTCCCCCCACTCAAATGAGCGGGGGCGCCCCTTCATAAGGAGGCTTTAGTATTTTGTTTTATAGGTTTCCTTTCCCCAGGACTTCTTTTGTCCCTGGGGTTGACCCTGAGGTTTACCTCTTGAATTTGACGGTGGAGGCCGTCGAAACTGCCTGGAGGCCAATGCTCCTGGCACTGGAGAAGCGGCTCATTTAAATGAAATACGCTTACTCCTTTTCCTAACTGGCAAAATGGCACTTATCCCATTAGAAATTCTTTGGATGTACTTATCCAGATCATCCCCAAACAGCCGTTCACCGCAAAAAGGAAAACTAGCCAGGAGCTTTTTGCAGGGCGCTTCGGCTGACCAATTTTTCAACCATAGTATTCTACGCATATGCACCAGCCCCAGCGTAAGGCATGAGGCCTGGAGAATAGAATCTCTCATAGTGTCTATTGCAAAACATAACGCCCCTGGTAGCTCGGCCAAATCTTGAGCCTGCTGATCAGGAATAATCTTGAGCACCTGTTTAAACTGGTCTCTCAAGGATTGACACACACCAATTGCTGCCAGAGCAGGCTGAGTTACTGAACCTGCCAGAGAAAAAGTCTTTTTTAATAGGAATTCCAACATTTTATCCGTTGGATCCCTGAGCATTTGAGCATTGTCTACTGGACAAGTCAAACTTTTATTCACAGAGGATATAGCAGATTCAATTGCTGGTATCTCCTATTTTTTATTCAACTTTTCCTCCATAGGATAAAGTATTGAAAACATTTTAGGAGGATAAAAATGCTTATCTGGGTGATCCCACTCAGAATACATAAGCTTTTCCAGCAATGAATGTATAGGAAAGGCATGCGCAGCTTGGGGAGGCTTTAGCAAACCCAAACAAGAAGTAGGTTTATCAACCGACTCAGTTAAGGGTAGCATAAATATGGAGCGGACCAGTAAGAGATTGTACCATCAATATTTCAGATTGTGAACCTGATCTTTCCGCATTTGACCCCTCAGAAGAAGAGTCATCAGCCTCTTCCCGGTCCCCTGAGAAAAATTCATCATCTCATGCCCCCGGGTCCTCAGTTTGAAGGGCCTGGGTAACGGAAGGGGACCTATCGTGCTAAGTCTCACTCTGGGATGCGATGAAAGCTGCTAACCTCTGCTCCAATCCTAATATGGTTGAGGAAAAAATTTCTTCAGTAACATAGACAGGGGCTGCAGCATTGGACCAGCCACTTCAGATCTCTCAGGGGAGGATGCCATTTTAGAGATGATTTTAGGCTTTTTTGAGCTTGAAGGTGTCACTCTTGAGCCTTTTTTTTGGGGTGTTTTACCCCCCTTCTGACCATAGCCCGATGCACAAATGCAGAGGTACTACCAGAAGAAATTGCATTCACTGCTTCAGCAATAGTCCAGCAACTGCCGCTGCTATTAATGCTCAGCCTGATGCTTTTAGTAAATGTGCCAAGGGAATGCACGTGTCACCAACCTCTTACATGCCCCTTTTTGCTCTTGTGTTCCTCCGACAGCAGTAGCCAGCAAATAGTGGAGCTTTTAAAACCTACTCCTGCGCTGGGCATTGCTGCACGCCAATGCCGCACTAAGCCCACCCCCTCCATCACATCACGCCCCTCCCTCTCTTCTCAAAAAAAGCGTTGTCCCACACGGCCGTGGGCCTCCAATCCAATGGGATCGGCTTGTGTGGGGGGATGGCGAGGAGAAGATCCGGTAATCCAACTGCTGTGCAGGGGAGGTAAAAAACAGAGCGGTATCGCCGACCGCCCTGGCTTCCCCCTATCCAGAGAGAGGGGGAGAGCTTTTTCCAGGTGGGGGGTGTTTTTGTAAGAAAATCCCCCTAATCTTACAGGAGTTCTGGGGCTGCTCGACAGAGGAATCTGCAGCTTCTACTGAGACAGTGTGACACAGTGTAGGAAAGCATGACAAGGTACGTGCTCTATACAGCCCCCAGTGACTTTTAGGCATGACAACATTTACTTGTTAAAGGAGACAATTCACTAGAAACTTTAGAAGTCTCCACTTACTGTCAGAGAGCTCACCTTGCTGGTCGCGGTGCTGGCCATCCTGGTGCGCGTGCGCGTTCCTGTGCACGCTGCTGTGCGTGTCTCTGTAGGCGCTGGTCTGTGTACTAGCGTGCGGGCGCGCGCGCCTGTGAGCGTTGGCGTGCACGTGTGTGCGCCGTTTGGCACCAATCGGCCTATTTAGGTTTGCCATGCACTCTGCTCGCTGCTGCCTGACAAAAAAAGCTCCTGGTTTCCTTGGTTCCCACTACCTGTTCCTGTGTTCCTGTGTTTCCAGATCTCCTGACGACCTGGCTTGCCTCTGATACTCCGCTGATTGCTGCCCGTACCTGACCTTGGCTTGTTTGACCCATCTTCTGCCTGCTCCTTTTGTACCGTGTTGCCAGTCTGTTGCCGAACTCTACCTGTGCACTGACCTGCCTGCTTGCTCCTGCTCAGCATCTGTTTGCCTGTGTTCCAGCTCACCATCTGCTGCTTGAAGATCCTCTTCCACCCAGCACCTGGATCCCTCACTAGGCTCTCTTACCATTCCATACTCCCGTGCCTCCTGTACATTCTACCAGGGGCCGCGAGTAGGATACGTACGGGAGACCACCCTCTGCCCAAGCGGACTCACCGGTCTGGTAAGTAAAGTCTGACACTTACCTTTCCCACCGCAGGGTTTTCTGTGTAAAACCAACAGACTTAATCTTCACCTTCACCGGTGGGCTCCGTTTAAAAAACCTTCAGGAACTGGGGCCCTTTTTATCGGGGGATCCGCACTCCTGGACCCGTAAAACACCCTGCCAGAAAAACTTAAGGCTGAAAAAAACAAAAGTACTGGATCCCGGGGTCTAGCTCTCTAGAAAGAGAAGCGTTACAGGCTAAACCTTGTTTCTTCCGGCACAAGGCCCGGGTACCATTCAATTCGGCCTAAAAAGGCACTTTGAATAGATCCAGCTGCATAGCTAGCCTCAGCAAGGATTGCTCCAGTGGAGCTCAGCTCAGCACATCTTTACTCGTGACTAACACCTAAGACACTGGCGAAAAAACTGAGGTACTCCCAGTAGTGAGAGGGGTTATATAGGGAGTGGACTTCCTGTCTTAGGGTGTGCCAGTGTCCATCACCTGAAGGTGGCCTATAACCCACATAGTAATTACTATGGCTCTGTGTCCCGTGATGTACGATTAAGAAAGTAAAGTTAGAGGTCACCCCTTCTTGTCTGTGCACCCCAACATCCCTCCCAGGAACCCTCCTGAGCCAGGATCCTTCATTTTTTGCAGTCCTCAGTGCTGCATAGAACAGGGATTAATGTTATTATGTGTGCGCATGAATTGATGCAGTGTTCCATGATGCGTGATAGCCCTTGCAGCGCGGCATCACATTTATTCAATCCTACTAACTAGGTAACACTGACATCACCGGAAGTGGGTTCAACAACACTGGGCATCAATCAACCTGGAAGAGAGCTGGCACTGAATTGTGGAGCAAGTCTAACAAGGCTGGATCATGATGATAGTTATTTGTGCTTTAGTAACATATCTTTGACCACAGTAGAGGGTTGTTCCAAAGAAAAAAAAATGCCTTTATGCTTTAAAGAAACAATCAAGTTATAAGTTGATAGCATCTGTAGTGTACATTTACTGTCATTATATGGATAATTGAGATGGAGAATTGTTTTCCCTACATATGTTATAAAATCTACTAAATATGTGTGTTATTCAAAAAGAAATGTCTACTGTATCTGCATGTCATGTTGGTAATACAGTAAAGATGAACAGATGCTGTACAACAAAATAACGAATAACTGCCATAGAGAAAACTGTCCTCCACATTTGGCTGGGAAACTGATGGGGTGTAACTAACTGCCAGAATCATAGAGAAGTGGTAATGCTATCATTGATGAAGTACGATGTCACGGAATTGTGCTGAGCTCTAAAAAAATTAAGTGACACATTTTTTAAAGCAGAATGCGAAAATGTTGTTAAAGTAAGCCAAACGTGTATAAAACATATTTGAAAAAAAAAAAAAGTTTTGCTATTTTTCAACACATAAAGAGAAATAAACTGATTTCTATATTTTTAATATGAAACAACTTATCTTGACAAAAATTACATTTTTATTATTATGTGAATGTTATAAACACCATCTTATCTAAAACAGTAGATGAAACAAAGGACTCTTGTTACATATCATTCCTCTGCGAGCTCTAAGGCATTCTCTGGTTTCTATCTTCTGTCTCTGCAGCACTCTTTATAGCATGCCGCAAATTGTGTAAAGCAGGCCCCACACTTTACATTCTGACAGTACAATCTTCTTTAGCTCTACCAAAAGATGGAAAGGTGTATGGCCAGCTCAAATACTCTAGCGTAACAATATTGTATCCTTTACTCTATGAAAAACACTTGTTGTTAGTGTTATTGTAGAGTACAAATTGGAGTATCTTGCATATGAAGCACACAGCAGTGATGGTCAACTCATAAGTAATAAGGGAACTCAGCTGTGGCCCCTGACATTACCAAGGGGCTGCACATAATAGTCAATATATGTAATACTACAGAAGATGGTCAGAGCCTATAGACATAAACAAATAGCTTCAGCTTTGAGTCAAACATGAGATCAAGGTGAACCCAACTCTTTGGTATGTGTATGATCACATCGTGTGTGGAGTCCTCCTCCAATCGCAGTTAGCCAAAAGCAATAAAAAGAGTGGGGACAAACCATCCCCCCATAAAAATATGCTTACAATCATATAAAAAAAAAACTTGCATTTAGACGCCACAAGTGGCACTGTGAAGTTTGCATGTGTACTCTCACTACTCCCTGGTGATCCTGATTGTGGTGATGCCTGGATCGAGTCACAAGCTGCTGACAGTCTGGAAAGGCTGCGTGGTCACGCAGCTAACACGTTTTGTCATCAGGTCTTCTTCAGAGGGTGTGGCCACGCAACACGGCTCATTCTATTTATCAGTCAGACGTCCTGGGAGTTAACCCTGGATAGTCATATTAAAACCACTCATATCGGTCATCACCATGACCAGTAAGACGCCGATCATGAACCCGCACACATGCAATGAACACCACAACAATCAATCTCATCGGTGGATGGTTTGAATTGCGTGTGGAGATTTCAATCTAAATAATAATTAAATATGGTTAAATTTATGTCCTCAATTTCACCTCGACTCCTATAGGTCTGCCCAATGCAAAATCAGGAATCACTGCATACAGTCCAGCTTAATCTTGCCAATATGCAACCATGAGAGCGGTTAATTACATAGCTTAATACATACAACAAAAACGTCAAACATATATCAAACCTTATATCATTCAATAAACACAATAAATGCACAATAATGGGATATTTAATACAATCGATTACCAATTCTAAAGTTTAAATGGACTTTAGTACTCAACTAAAATAGATCAACTCATATGATAAAAATCAATTAAAAATCACTTATAAAGCAGTTCAGATCCAGTTCTACAATCATTCCATTAGGATTCAATGTGTTAGTAAGAAATATCCATTTGGTCTCAAATCTGGACAGTTCTCTTATCAGGTTAGCCCCCTCCATATCGGATGGATTTGATCAATTCCCCAGAACTTCAGCCCTGCAGGGCTCCTTTTGTGTTTGTGTCCAAAATGTAGAGACGCTGTGATCCCTAAAAGCAACCCGGATGTTATGTATATGCTCTGAAATGCGTTTTATCAATGTTCTTTTGATCTGGCCAATGTACATGAGCACACAAGGGCACTCCAGAGCATACACTACATGTGTGGACATACAGGAGATAAAATTTTATCTCAAACTCTCTGCCATTAGCGGATAATCTAAATCTGGTCAACCCTCTAATGTGTGTGCTAGCTTGCTGGCAGGCCCTATATTTCCTACAGGTGTAAAACCTGTTCTATCCTAAAACATTTGTGGTCTTACTGGTGGGTCTAGAACTTTTTGGACCACATTATCACCAAAGAAGAGGCTTTCCTATAGATAAAAGACAGATCATCTGGGAGCATTGAGGATTTTATCTATCTTAAAAATTCCCAATATTTCTTAAAAATGACTTCCACCTCTCTATATTGGGAATGGTAGTTACTGATAAATCCCCATTCATGTTTCATATCCTTACGTTTTTCCATCCTTTAACCTCTTCCTGCCCATCCGCCGGCCATCAAATGACGTCTAGGCGGCGCGGCTCTCGTTCTGGGTGGCCGTCATATCACTGTTGTACACTTCAGTGTTTAAATGATTTGTTTTGAACTTATATTCCCCTGCTCCTTATCCAGTAGCTAGAGAAAGCCCCCACCATTTTTCTCTGGGGAACAGCACAGGTTAGGCTACATTAGTAGGAGTAGCAGTGCTGGTACACAGGAAAAAAAGGATGGCAAAGTCCACCCCAAGCTGAGACAGGTTGTGCTTGCATGTCTGCATGTAGAATGGCTGGGCCAGTGTAAAGAGCAGTAATGCCAGCTGCTGTCTACTAGGCCTAGGGTTGCTAATGTTTGGTCCATGGAAAATTGAATGTTGTGGGATGCACGTTGCAGCATGGTTACACCAGTTTGATTTGGTCATAATGAAAATGGTAAAAAAAAGCCAGGTTTTTATTATCATTATGATGACCAAAACTGGCTCTTTTTTGTGAACTAAGGTAGTGTATAACTCATCAAAAGTGCAATTTTGTGATTTGTCCCTGTTTATAAAGGCACACAAATTATGTTTATTATGTGCAAAGCATGGTATTTATAAATTAGGTGGTTAATGAATGCATTATGTTAGGACAGTGCCACATAAAAGCCAACAAACTAATTGAAAGAAACCATAAAAGGTTTGCATGCGAACAAATAAAATCCTGCAAATAAATATAAGGAAAAATTAGGAGGAGGAGTAACTAAAAAATGAATTAAGGTAATTAAGGTTTAAAATGGCTTAAATAGAAACAACTTTTATTTAAAATAATTATTTACTTAAGGTGTGCTGGAAATATTCAGATCAAAGGAAAATCCTTTGATTTGTACATACAGACTAAAAAAAATGCCTTGTTGTAATATTGTCACAATGTATTTATGACTGAAGACTGCAGCTGCTGTTTGCAGGCCTTATTTATACAGAAGATGCTGTCTTTGTGCCTGATACACTGAGCAAGACCCAGCAAGACCCAGCAATTAAACTATTCTGATTACTCCAAAATGTATTCACACCACACTGCAGATCCCCAAAGTCGGCACTTTCCCCTGAGTCAGCTTGGTCCTGGGGAAGATTACCAGACAGCAGTCTGCTAACATACATGATGGTAGCAATGGCTGAGTACTGGAACTTGCCTCATTTGGTCAGTAAGCTGGACAAACAAAATTTAGTTTGACTGTACAATCCATATAAAATCTTATTTTAATTGGTTATTAACTACTGTATGTAATGTGATGGTAGCAAATTCAATCTGTACCCAATTAGGGCCCCTTTATGCAAGGTTTGTACATTTTAAGATGATTGTACAATTAAACTGTATTATGCACAGCCAGCTTTAGAAGTGAACACTGTCACAAACCGTGTAACTAGATTAATATCAATAGGAACCTACATTTGTAGAACCGGTTTGTCACAGTGTTCATAAGAAGCAGACAATTTTGGAAAAAAATAAAACAGTGAGAACATTTTTTTTTATTGTGCCCACATTGGAAATAATACTTCAACAAAAAGGACTTTTTAAAATATTGTATTGTTTATGTAAATGATTAATGAATTTAATGCTCTGTCCATGGAAACCAGACCCTATAAAAATGTATTGGGCCATTCCTATCCATGTAGGTCCTCTTATATTCATAGGTAAAGTGGCAATAACACATAGTTCCCATAAGGACACCATAGGCAGTGGTGGAGATTTTCTTGTTCAAATTGTTTATTAATAAAAATGATTCAAGATGACAACAGACAGGATAGTAAACCATTGCGAGATATATCTAAATAACATACAAATGCATGGGGAATGGTTAACAGACAAAAAGGCAAACAGAATAAAATTAGGGGTGTAATACATCTCCCACAAAACAGTGATTAGCAAACAAGGCAAAATGTGACTAGCCTGGGGTTCAGGAACCAATTGCTTAGGCCTGTAGGAAGGTGCCCGGTGGTCTCCTAATACTCTTCACTAGTAGGCACAAAGGGATCCAGGAACCAGGCACATGCCATGGTGCCTCCTAATGGCCAAATAGGTGTGGCTTACACCCTGTATTTAAGTGTCTCAACAAAATCTTAACAATCTTATTAGAATGTCTTTTGACAGACTCAGAATCTTGGTTAGGCCAAATAAAAGAGCAAAAGAAATAGAAAAGAGTAGAAGAAAGATGGGGGGGAGGGGTCAGGGAAAAATAAAGGAGGGGGGATGGAGTGGGGATCTGGAGTGCCTGCCCAAGGTCTTGTACGTAACGGAGCCAGATCAGGTTTGAGTGAAAAGCACAAGGAGAGGTCACGGAAGCAGGAGGGTGTAATCAAATTGAGGGGGGGGGGGAAGTGGAGCACCCAGTGTTGCCATAATTTGGTGTAGTATTCCATCTTGTCCAATAGAACCAGTAGTGGAGATTTTCACCAACAAAGAATTTCCTACTTAGCATAATACCATAGGTATGAAGTTAATTGCTTGGTAAGATAAGGCCTCGTTTCATTATTGTGTATGCACAAGATGGCCAACATAGAAGATGGCAGCAGAGAAATTTGCAAATGTGTGTTCATAATATTGAATGCTCAGTTTTGTACAAGACCAGAATATGTGTAGATGTGTTCCAGAATGCACCTGGGAGTTGTTTGGGGGTAAATCCTAAGATGTCCAGCTAACCAGTTTTAAATAATTTTCAACAGTCTTTCTATTCCTTCTTGTCCAGACTGGGGATATCAGTTTCTCTCTGTTCCCACTATCAATTTTAAAGGTACATAGAGATGATAAAGGCTTTGAAAGTATTCTGCAGGACAGCAATCTCTCTTTCAGATCAGCTTAAGGAGGATTTTTTACATTGTTTCTGCAAAGACCAGTGTCTAGTGCCTGTGGATGTGACTACTTGTCTCTGCACTGTATGCACAATAGTTGTTTGCACAAAGTTGATACCCCCTCCTGTGGGTCTCACTGCTTCTACCTGCACTGCATGAACCATATACTGTTTATTTGAAATTTGCTGTTTCATTGTATGTTTAAGAAAGTCTAATAAAATGTTTTATACTAGAATCATCATTGTGTTACATTTACTTCATTAAAATTAGAATATATAATTCTTCAGTTGGGATAGGAAAGTGCCATGGAACCATGTACAAGTTTCTTCACTGAAGATATTGCCTGTTATAAACAACTAACTTTATTCTCTGGTGACAGGCTATAACAAAAGTCTGAAAGAACACAACAAAACAAGTTTATAGCCAACTTTGTGAAAGCGGGTTTTATAGATAATTTCAAATTCTGCTTAATTTGATATATTGTAAAAGAATTCTCTTGTCATTACTAGACACTTGCAGAGATCTATTTTCTTTGTTTACACATTCCAATTGATGTTGGTGTGTAGCTTTAGATAAAAATATATAAAAACAAAAAATACTAAGGCTGTATTCACACTGGAACTCCTGCGTTTAGCTTTTTTGAACATAGGAGAATTGGCCTGGAATAAACAACCATTTGCCTTCCAGATCATTTTTTCCTTTGTTTAGATGTCCCTGCTTCAAAGCAGGTTTAGCCATGTTTAGATGCATTTATTTCTGTACATGCGATTGTTTATGGTTTCTAATAGGATCTTATATGCACAGAATTCTATTTTTTTTAAATACAACTAAATAAATTGCACCTAAATACAGGTAAAGTCTCATTTACATGGGCATACTTAACCGTATGCCAATGTGAGGGCTCTGTTTGCCCACACAGGGAAGCATAAGTGTTTCTGTGCACCCCTATGCAGGCAATCTGACAGCCTTGTGGGTGCAGGTGCATGCGTCCAAATTGACATGAATGGGACTGCCTGCATAGGGATGCAAGGAAAACCTGTGCTTCCTCTTGCAGCTAAATATAGCACTCAAATGAGCATGTGCTTAAGGTACATACACACTGGAGATTTAGGCTGGTGCTTATTGTACCAGCAGGAATCAGATTCCTGCTGCAGCTTTCGGCGGCTAGGTGTGGCCGCCAGCCCCGTTCATTATAATAACAGTTTACCACCACAGTTGCCTAAGTATGTCCGGGTGAGGCCTTACCTGCGTTTACTGTAGGTGCAGTCAGTTTAGTTGTGTTTGGAGAAGTGTGAATGACGTCATTAAAAAATAATCACATATATATATATATATATTATTTTTGTTCCAAACAAAAACTCATTTATTTGCATCCACATTTAACACAGGTAGACACATTTCATGTAGAAACGTGATTGTGACAGACCTAGCCGGGACAGAGGCTTTTGGAGGGGACTGAATACCAGCCTCTTGCCAACCGATTATGGGCCCTGGCATTTGGGGGGACGGTGCCTGGGGACCCTTGAGGTGGTGTTACTTTAGATTTAGGTCCATGTCCCACAAAACACGCAGACTCTGAGAACCCTGGATATGCCAATGTGATGGGAGTCACTAATAGGGGCACAAGGTGAATGAGAGCCCCACTATGATCTGTGCTAGTCAGATTCAATGCTGTATATATGTATATATAATGTGTGCTGTCTCATCCTGTTGTGGACTTTTTGCTGTGATAGTTGGGGTGTGACTGTATTCTATTGTCTATTGTGGCTGTTTGCCTCAAATATTATGGTCTTGCTGTGAGGAAAGAGGGAGGGGGGATTCCTCCAGCAGCCCCCCGTTAGGACTGTTTACTGATGAGAAGTTAAGCACACCTGGCCTGTGTTTTTATTGTCATTGGACAGTTTAACCCGCCCTGTTTTCCAAGGGTGGGGAGGAAGTGTTTTGAAATGGGATCTGTATAATGTGTTTGAATAAAGAAAGTCATTCCTGCTTGAACCTCAACACAGAGCCTCATCTCGTATTTGGAGGAGAATTATTTGTATGGGTTCCTTGTTCGGCTGATTGAAGTGCTTGGTAGCTGCCTTTGTGTTTGGGTATGGAATGTCCTAAACGACTTTAACCCCTTTCATACTCGGGGTGTTGTTACAGTGATGTTCCTTAGATTAGCAATTTTCTACTACTTATGAAAGGGAGAATGTTTGTGTGAGTTATTGGAAGCTTAGGTTTTGGTCCTGGAAGAAGTGTGTAAATCTAACTTCCAGTATATTCGACTACAGTATACATGTGAGTATTTTGTGTGATGTTATTTTCTTTCCTGTTTTGGCCCTCCTTATATAAAATAATGACAATTATCTAGCCTGGATCTCTAGTAGCAGAGAAAGTGTTAGGAATGTCTTACATTTTGTGTAACATTACCTGGATTTGTTCACAATATACCAATTTACAATGTAGGTCAAAATTATATTTTAAAGTAAAACTGTGAAAGTTCTAAAGTGGACTAAAACATAAAATAAGATAAAATACATGCCTTGTTATGTATTTCAACATAGCTATAAATCTCTAACAAAGTGCCTTGAGACCTAAACATCTTTGGAAGTTCAAGCATGAAAATGTTGACATTATTCCACCCGAATGTGGGTTTTTTTTTCCAATAGATTTTATTGAAAGAAATTGCATTACAAGATATAATAATGATAATAAGGCATTTTCATATTTAGCTAGGCAAATACAATGTTGACTTTTGCATTGTTTACATGGGTGGGTTGTAAAACAGGAGTGATAATAAACAACATCGTCATAAAAGAAGAACTTCTAAGCAGCAGATAACTGGATGGATCCTCTGTGTAGGGTTCCTAAACTACAAGGTGGAAAAGGAGAGGGAGGAAAGGGGAGGGGGGCTTACACCAACTACACTTTAGAATGACACTAGGACTGTGACTATAGTGATGAGCTGAGTGCCCTCGATTGTAATGCTGGTGAGGAAGGAGGATGATCGCGCTGGATGTCATTGAGCACCGTGAGTCCTACTAGGAGAGAGTCAATTGCTGGAGGTGTCCTCTTTCCCAAGCGGTGTTGGGAGAGCCTCATAGTATGATTAGGAATTTTCAAAGTTTGAGTTCCTCTTGAGATAGAGTCGATTTCAGGAAAGCCTGTTATCTGGAGTAGAGACGTTTGCTAGAGGCTTTGTGTTTGAGGTCAGTGTTGAGTTTGTCCTTGTGTAATAACTGTAGGAGCTCCCGTTTGACCTGTGAGATCTTTGGACAGTAGGGGGAAGTCCAATTGTTTAAAATGGATCTTCGGCGACCAGGAGACAGATCAGGATCCAGTTTTTGTGTAAGAGGTTAGCATTGGAGGACCACGTTAGGAGTTGTTTGTCCCAATACCCATAGATGAGGAGCAGGGGGTCTTTTGGTAGTTTCAGCAGGGTAATCCCGTATATAAAGAATATGACTTGATCCCAGAAGGTGGGGATGTATGTGCAGAACCAGAAACGATGGGTCAAGGAAGGTCTTGCCTGATGGCATAGAGGGCAGGTGGTTGGGTGTCCTGGTTGTTTTTTTCCGAGAGGAAAGGTATATAGACACGGTGAAGAATTTTAAGTTGGGTTTCTCTTCAAGATTCGTTGGGAATCAATTGCAAGATTTTGTTGTAGCCTAGTAGAAGTTTCTATACTATATCTGTATCTGGAAAGTCTCTGCCCCAATTCGATGCTGATAAGGATGCTATAGTAGGAGTGATCTTTTGAATGAGAGGTTTGTAGATGTCAGAGATAGTAAAGGAGCTGTCAGAGAAGGTCTTTTTCTATCCTTACTCGCCATGCTCCTGCGCGCATGCGCGGCGAAATGGCGCTTTGGCGCACACACGTGCGCGGTCTGATGGTGCGGCGCATGCGTGTGCACAATTGTTCCCGTGTGCGCGCAGTAGCTTGCAAGTGTGCGCGGCAGCGCACGCAGTGTGCATGGTAGTGCACGCAGTGTGCGTAATGGCGCACACTGAGGCGCACGCTTTGGTGGGGCTATTTCAGGCGGCTCTGGCACCCAGACGGGTTGCTGGTTTGTTGTCAGCTTCCTGTTTGTGCCTGTTTCCAGTTTTCCATATCTGATCACCTGCCTTGACCCGAACTGTTCCTGTTTATGCTGCTGCTCTCCTTGATCTGACTCTCAGCTTGCTTTAACGGACTTTGCTTGATCTGCCTACCAGTGTTTGACCCTCGGCCTGCCTAACGGACTTTGCTTGATCTGCCTACCAGCGTTTGATCCTCGGCCTGCCTAACGGACTTTGCTTGATCTGCCTACCAGTGTTTGCCCCTCGGCCTGCCTAACAAACTTGTTTACTTGCCTTACCTGGATTTGACCTCTGGCCTGTTTCACGGACTTGCTTACTTCTTTTGGTACCTGATTCCTCTGTCCTGCATTGGACCCTCAGCCCGTTCCTGAAGCTCAGCTATCCCTCATACAGCTCCTCAGGTTCTTCAAGGAACTCACACCTGCTGGTGGCTCGTGCCTCTGCGTGCCACCTGTTCCCTGTATCACCTTCGGGGGACAGGGTGCGCGTGGTCGCAAGGGCGAGCCACTCTCGGCATCTCAGCCTCGGTAAGTACTATCCTTGACAGTACAAACCAGCCAGATGTCCGAGGCAGACAGAGCGCGCTCTCCTCTGGAGATCTTGTGCCAGCAGGTCTCAGCTCTTACTGACACCGTCCAAAAACTGCAAGAAGGATATACACAGATTGATAACCGTCTTCAGCAACTCACAGGATCACCTTTAGCTACAGCCACAGCTCCCGCACCTACCAGTGGGGCCTCCTCTTCTCAGGCTACCACTCACCCTACTGTAGTAATGGCACTTCCAGAGCCCAGAGTTCCCACACCTGAGCGTTTTGCAGGAGACCGCAAGAAGTACAGGGCTTTTAAAACGTCTGTTCCCTCTATTTAGCCCTTCAGCCCAGAACTTTTTCTTCAGAAATTGTAAAGGTGGGTTTTGTGATCTCCCTCCTGGCCGAGGAACCCCAAGCTTGGGCCCACAGCCTGACGGAACAAAGTAGCCATGTGCTGAACTCAATTGATTCTTCTGTAGAGTCCCAACTCTATGATGACCCGCAGCGCACGGCCACAGCTGAAGCAACCTGCACAGCTTGTCACAAGGAAGAAGACCAATAGAGGACTATACGGTGGAATTCCGTAAATGGGCGGCTGATACAGGCTGAAATGAGCCTGCCCTAAGATACCAGTACCGTCAAGGCCTGTCTGAGGTCCTTAAGGATGAATTAGCCAGGATGGAAACCCCAGCTTCTCTAGAGGAGCTGATCCAATCAGCCACCAAGCTGGATAGGCGCTTGCGTGAGTGAAGCTCAGAGTGCTTTCAGGGGCCGTGTCCGGCTTGGACATCATCTAGGCCAATTCCAACCCATGTACCATCTCCGGCTGCAGTCACCTCTTCAGCTCCTGAGGTCGAGCCCATGCAGCTCAATTTGGTCCATGCTCCTCTGACCCCTGAGGAAAGGTAACGCAGACGTTAATCCAACCTGTGCTTATACTGCGGGGGTATCGGACATTTTCGATTCAGCTGTCCAGTAAGGCCTAGTAAGTCCTACCCGCAAAACTTTGTGAACTGTCAAACCTGTATTGTGCCTAAGACTTACGTGATTCTGTTTGTCTCCTTACAGCTAAAGGAAGGGGAAATTCGCCTGCCGGCTATAATTGACTCAGGAGCTTGCAGCTGTTTCCTAGATGGTACCCTGGCTCACAGTCTGCATATCCCCCTTCAGACCAAGGCACGAAGTCTACAAATACATCTGGCTGACGGGTCTCTTCCTCGCTCTTGACTCATCACCCAGGAGACTCAACCCATTATTGCTACCATGGACTCTGGCCATCAGGAGTTCCTACGATTCGATCTCATCAATTCTCCAGTCTTTCCTATTATACTAGGTCTGCCCTGGCTCCAGGCGCACGACCCTCAGATAAACTGGAGTACCAAGAAAGTATCTTTTTCATCTCAATACTGCTCCCAGCACTGCCTCTTTCCAGCTCCTAGTGTCTGCTCAACCATCACAACCACGCCTGACAACCTCCAACATGTCCCTTCTGCATACCTCGAGTTCCAGGATGTTTGTGATAAACAAAAGGCCGACTGTTTACCACCACATTGGCTGTATGACTGCCCGATTGACCTCCTGCCCGGCTTGGAAGTTACGTTCGAGCGCATTTTTCCACTATCAGAAACTGAGCTAAAAGCCCTCAACAGTACATTGACTAAAACCTTGAAAAAGGCTTCATTCCTCCCTCCTCTTCACTAGCCGGAGCTGGTATCTTTTTTGTGGGGAAAAAAGATTGGGTCACTAAGGCCATGTGTGGACTACAGACAACTTAATAACATAACAATCAAGAACAGATACCCGTTGCTACTCATTCCCAAGTTATTCCAACGGTTCCGATCGGCCCAAATTTTCTCCAAGTTGGATCTCAGAGGCGGTTATAATCTCATCAGGATCTGGGCTGGGGATGAGTGGTCCAGGTTCGGACATTTTGAGTACCTGGTCATGCGGTTTGGGTTCGGCAACCCCCCGGCCACCTTTCAACATCTTGTGAACGATATTTTTCGGGAATACCTTGCCGACTTCTTAGTTGTCTACCTGGACGACATTCTCATTTTCTCCGCCACCATTGATCTGCACCGAGGTCATGTTAAAAAGGTTCTCACCATACTCAGGCAGCATAAGTTATACCTCAAAGCCGAGAAATGTGAGTTTGAGAAATCTGTTGTGCAATTTTTGGTATTCATTATTTCTACCAACGGGGTCGCAATGGACCCACAAAAGGTCAAAGCAATCCATAAATGGCCAGCCCCATCGGATAAGAAAGGGGTGCAACGATTTATAGGGTTTGCCAACTTCTATAGGAGATTTATTGTTGGATTTTCTTCTATCGTGGCACCCATTACTCAGCTGACACGCCAACACAGTCATTTTCAATGGTCTCAAGCAGCACAGGAAGCCTTCACTAAGCTAAAAGCTTTATTAATCTCCGCACTAATTCTACGTCACCCTGATCCAACTCTACCATTTGTATTGGCGGTCGATGCATCAGAAACCGCTACAGGGGCCATTCCCTCCCAGAGACATGGGCCCAAGGCTATTCTACACCCTGTATCCTTCACATCCCAGAAGCTCAGCCCGCCAGAACTCAACTATGATGTAGGTGATAGGGAGCTGCTGGCCATCAAGTTTGCCCTAGAAGAATGGAGGTACTTATTGGAAGGTGCAGTTCATCTGGTTATGATCTTTACAGATCATAAAAATTTAGAGTACCTCCGAACAGCGAAACGCCTGAAACCCAGACAAGCCCGTTGGTCTCTCTTTTTCTCTAGATTTAATTTTCACATATCTTACAGACCAGGCTCAAAAAATGGAAAGGCAGACGCACTCTTTCAGATGTTCTCTGCAGATCCTTAAATGGCTGATTCCAGTGCTATCCTTTCGTCACAAAACTTCCTTAGACTCACCAATAACTTCCATCAAGCCTTCATCCAGTCACTGCTCTGATTCAGAAATACATACCTTAAAGAAACATGATGATCTACTCTGGGCGCAGTGAAAAATTTTTGTACCAAGTGAAACACGGCTTTTGGCTCTCAAGACTTGTCATGACCATAAATTAGCAGGTCACTTTGGGACAAGGAAAATGGCTGAATTGATTTCTTGTGCTTTCTGGTGGCCAGGGTGGACACGAGATTGTAAGGATTACGTCTCTTCCTGCCCCCTTTGCCAGCGTAACAAGGGTCAAAACACCAAGTCCTGGGGGCTACTCAAACCCTTGCCCATCCCAGAGCGAACATGGGCTGAAGTATCCATGGATTTCATTGTGGACTTACCTGCCTCAGAAGGGTTCACCACCATCCTGGTCATTGTCGAACGCCTTTCCAAGATGGCTCACTTTTTGCCCATGGCGGGCACCCCTTCTGCTTCAGACGCAGCCAATATTTTTCTCAAAGAAGTAATCAGACTCCATGGTGTGTCTAAAAGTATCGTTTTAGATAGGGGCGTTCAATTTACTTCCAAATTTTGGAAAGAGCTCTGCAAAACCTTGGATATTAAGACTTACCTTTCTTCAGCGTACCACCCTCAGAGCAACGGCCAGACGGAGAGGACAAATAAAACCTTGGAGCAGTACCTCCATTGCTTCTGTTCTGGCTCTCAAGAGGATTGGGCAACTCTCTTCTCTATTCTGAGTTCGCTTACAAAAACTCTGTCCATTCCGCCACTAATCAAACACCCTTCTGGGCAAACTTTGGGTTCCATCCCACCTTCCTCTCTAACAACATCCCTGAAATGTCCGTTCCTGCTGTTCAAGACCGGACAACTTCCATACAGTCCAACAGGACTGTACAAAAGGCTCAGGATAGCTATAAAAGACAGTATGACCGAGGGAGGAAGGAGAACCCAATCTTCAACGTTGGTGAGGAGGTCTGGTTGTCAACTACAAATCTTAAGCTACCCCTGCTCTCACGGAAACTTGGACCAAGGTTCATTGGGCCCTTTCAAATTAAGAGGATGATTAACCCCGTGGCGTTTGAGCTGGCATTACCGAAGTCCTATAGAATACACCCAGTCTTTCATGCATCCTTGTTAAAACCTGTTGTGTCCAGCTCCTTTCCCGGGAGAAGGGAACTTCCTCCCCCGCCAGTTGAAGTGGACGGGGAGAACGAGTTTGAAGTGGGGTCAATTTTGAACTGCAGAGGGGCAGGCAGCTCCAGTACCTAATCCAATAGAAAGGATATCCTCCTGAGGAAAATTCCTGGGAGCCCGCTAGGAACCTGCATGCCCCACAGTTAATTCAAGCTTTCCACCGGGAACATCCAGAGTTGATGTCCAGTTTGGGCATCCAGCGTCTGCCCCGTGGGGGGGGGGCACTGTCAGAGAAGGTCTTTTTCTATCCTTACTCGCCATGCTCCTGCGCACATGTGCGCACATGATTGGTGCTTCGGTGCACACACGTTAGCGGCCCGATGGTGCAGCGCGTGCGTGTGCACGACAGTTCCCGTGTGCGTGCAGTAGCTCACAAGTGTGCACGGTAGCGCACGCAGTTTGCACAATGGTGCACGCTGTGGCGGGGCTATTTTAGATGGCTCTGGCGCCCAGACAGGTTGCTGGTTTGTCGTCAGCTTCCTATTTGTGCCTGTTTCCAGTTTACCATATCTGATCGCCTGCCTTGACCCGGACTGTTCCTAAGTATGCTGCTGCTCTCCTTGATCTGACCCACGGCTTGCTTTAACGGACTTTGCTTGATCTGCCTACCAGTGTTTGACCCTTGGCCTGCCTAACGGACTTTGCTTGATCTGCCTACCAGTGTTTGACCCTTGGCCTGCCTAACGGAATTTGCTTGATCTGCCTACCAGTGTTTGACCCTTGGCCTGCCTAACAAACTTGTTTACTTGCCTTACCTGGATTTGACCTGTGGCCTGTTTCACGGACTTGCTTACTTCTTTTGGTACCTGATTCCTCTGTCCTGCATTGGACCCTCAGCCAGTTCCTGAAGCTCAGCTATCCCTCATACAGCTCCTCAGGTTCTTCAAGGAACTCACACCTGCTGGTGGCCCATGCCTCCGCGTGCCACCTGTTCCCTGTATCACCTTCGGGGGACAGGGTGCACGTGGTCGCAAGGGCGAGCCGCTCTCGGCATCTCGGCCTTGGTAAGTACTATGCTTGACAGGAGCCTTTTTGGAGCAGATGATCTGTAATAGTCGCTCTGACACTTTTGCCCTCCTCTCTGCATGAGTTGCAGATGAAGCTGACACATTGCCAAAAGTGGAAGGCATGTGACTGGGGAAGAGAATTTCTCAGCAATTACTGTGAAGGTATGGGGTAGCCCCATTTCCAGGTCGCAAAGAGTAGAGAATTTTGTGAGGCCTTTGTGTTGCCAAATAGAGAAGGGTTTGTGATACATTCCCTGTGGAAAATTTGGGTTACTCTGGATTGGAAGGTGTCTGGACATAAAAGGGGGGAGCTTCCGGCATTTTCTTACTTCTCTCCAGGCTATGGCAGTGTCCCGTAGGAGGAGATTGTGTTGCATGATTGATGGTGTAGATTTCCACTTGCAGTGAAGGAGGGCTACTAAAGAGTAAGGGTGGGCCATCAGTGATTCAATGGAGCAGTTTGAATAGTGGGAGGATTGTGATATCCAATCTAGGACTATTCAGAGAAGACATGCTAGGTTGCAGGCTCTGACATTGGGAAGACTAATGCCGCGTACACATGAGCGGACTTTCCGGCATACTTGGTCCGGCATACCGGAGTCCGTCTGACAATTCGATTGTGTGTGGGCTCCAGCGGACTTTTTTTTCTCAAAATTTTGACAGACTTAGATTTGAAACATGGTTCAAATTTGTTCGACGGACTCGAGTCCAGTCGAAAAGTCCGCTCGTCTGTATGCTAGACCGACTGACAAAAACCGACGCTAGGGCAGCTATTGGCTTCTGGTTATGAACTTCCTTGTTTTAGTCCGGTCGTACGTCATCACGTACGAATCCGTCAGACTTTGGTTGATCGTGTGTAGGCAAGTCCGTTCATTTGAAAAGTCCGCCGGACAAAGTCTGCCGTAAAGTCCGGTCGTGTGTACGCAGCATTATACCCCCTTGGCATCTGGGAAGATATAATTTTGTAAGTGCAATGCTTGGTCATCTACTCTGCCAGATACAGATAGCTTTGTTTAGTAACTGAATATCCTTGTGTGTTTTTATCCTTGTGTTTCAGGAGTAGGGGGATCGTTTGTGGTGAATACAATAAGCATGCAAAGCTGACCATTTTTATTAAGTGACATCTTCCCAGGAGTGAGAGAGGCAGATCCATCCAGTTTTCCAGTTCTTGAGATTTTTTTTGATCAGAGGGGGATAATTTAGGTGGTATATAGAAGATGGCAGTTTCCCTATTTTGATGCCTAGGTAAGTTATGTGTGATTTGGCTACTGTGCAGGTCGAATGGGAGACCCAAGGAGGATTTGAAAAAGAGCCTATGGGGAGGATTTCACTTTTATTGTAGTCTATGCAAAGACTCGAACATAGTTTAAATTCATCAAATGTTTTTATAGTGAACATGTCAGAGGAGGGGTTCGCTGAGAAGATGAGAACATCATCGGCGAAGAGGGAGGTGCGTAATTCATGGTCGCCAATGTTGATCCCGCGTAGTGGGGCCTTTTGGGTTAAATATCTAGAGAGGGGTTCTAACACGAGATTAAAGAGCAGCGGGGAGAGGGGGCAGCCTTGTCTCGTGCCCTTGTGGAGGTGGAATTCATCGGAGAGAAGGCCGGCCACCACGTCTGGCCGCGGGAGATGTGTACATAGCGTTCACAAGATGGTTAAAGGAGCCAGTAAAGCCCATTTTTGTGATGGCCATCAAAAGCCATTCAAAGCTAACATTATTGAAAGCTTACTCCGCATCCAGAGTGATGATGGCAAAGTCCCCCCCTGGGTTGCACTTGCCATGTTCTAGGACCATCATTACTTTTCGGATATTTAAGGTTGCTGTTCTCCCTTTTGCAAAAACCTGACTGAGCGGGGACTGAGCAGGGTGTATCAGAGAGGGGATGATGGTGGCAAGTCTGTTGGCAACAATCTTTGAGAGGATCTTGACGTCTAGGTTTAGAAGTGATATCGGCCTATAGGAACCCAGTTCGAGGGGGTCTTTTCCTTTTTTTGAAAGTCATTTGCTGCTGGCTTGGTTTCCCTTAGGTAGGTAGGGGTCACCTGATCCTTTGCCCCTATAGACCATGAGGAGGGTGGGCTCTGTTATTTTTTGTAGGGTTTTGTAGAATTCCCCCGGGAACCCATCAGGGACCACGGCTTTAGAGGGAGCCAGATTTTGAATGGTCGTAGATATTTCATATAAGGAAATGGGTGCATTTAAGGTCTCGAGTTGGGAAGGAGTAACCATTGGTAGAGATGTTTTATCAAGGAAATTTTGTGCAACTTTCTTGTCTATAGGGTCAGTGGCATACAGGGATGTATAATATTGTAGCATGACTTGACTGATCTCTTGTTGCGAGGATTTAATGGTGCCTGAGGTGTCTCGTAGAGAGGTAATATGTGTGGGGCGGTAAGGGCCTTTGCAGAGTCTTGCCAGCAATTTGCCTGCTTTGTTGCCAAATTTGTGGGGAGTGGCGTCCATATGAGCCCTTTTTGTCAGTTCGAGCATGTCTGCCCAGGTGTCAAAGGCTCTTTTTGTTGCCTGCCATTCTGTTCTGTTTTCAGGCGAGTCTAGGGCATATAAAGAACGTTGTGCCAGTCGGAATCGGAAGATAGCTGTCTTGTAATTTGCTAGGGTGTATTTTCATTTTGTTGTGGAGATAAGATGGGAAGCGCCAAATTCTGGGGTTAGGGTGAAGGTCGAGGTTGCCAAGAGATACTGAAATTGGGGTCGTGAATATCTGCTTCAGAGATCATTGGGGCAAGGCTGTCAGTACAAAAAAGGTAGTCAATTCTGGTGAAGACGTTATGGGGAGTAGAGTAAAAAGTGAATTCCCTGTCCGCTGGGTGGAAGAGTGGCCAAATGTCATGGAAGTGGAGAGAGTCCATTGTAGAGGCGAAGTATGTTAAGTTTGAAGTTTTGGGTGGTTTGCGAGGGCGTTTGGGTGTGGATCTGTCGGGTGTAGTGTAGAGTTGAAGTCACCACCAACTATATGAGGGATGTGCAAGGTTTTTAGTGACTTAGTGGAGATCCCGCCAAAGAATTGTTTTTTAGGGCTTTTGGGAGCATATATATTGGATATCATGCAATCTCTGTTCCCTAATCGGATATGTGCAGTGAGGAAACGACCCTGGCTGTCGGGTTCTACAGACACAACTTCACACGGGAGGTTTATTGTGAATCAGGATGAGAACCCCGGCTTTGCGCCTAACAGCATCGGATCCCAGGACAGTGCCCACCTAAAGTTTTTTCATTCAATGAAAGTCAGGGGACGATAGGTGGGACTCCTGAAGTAGGGCAATGTCAGTTTATAGTCTCTTAAGATGGCACACTATTTTAAGTCTCTTGATGGGGGACCCAAGTCCTTTCACATTCCAAGAGGTGATTCTCATAGGGGGAAAATTTTGAGGGGGGTTTCGGCTGGTATTACGTTAGTGTAGGATTTTGACCTGATGAGAGGAACTGTAACGTTAGTGCAGAACAATGCAGTTATCTTATGAGAGTCAACTGCAACCTGAGTGTCTGGTGTGTGACGGGTGGTATAGAGTTGAGGTGCGTGAGGTGGGTGAAGACTTAGAGGGGGAAAAGCACTAAAAAATCATAATACAAAACATTGAGAGAACTACACTTTTTTTCCGCATGGGTTCACTGTATAGACAAACTCCCAGTACTAACCCATATGATGTAGTGGAGGCTTGCCCATATTGTCAATGTTATCTTTTGCAGCAAGCTTGGGTTTGTTTTTGAGGGAGGGAGATAGCTGTATGCAGTGAGGGCCCAGAGAACATTTCGGAGTAGGGCTAAAGATAAAACAAAGGCCTGCTAGTGTGTCATAGGCGTTAACAGAGGAAAACGTTTGTGAAGGTGGAGGCCACCCCGAGATAACCAACAAAGGAGCTTACAGGTACCCGTTTGGTGTTGGAGTGGGTTTTTGTGTCTCCAGATTAAGCGAGGAGTAAAATGGTGGTCAGATCCAGAGTACTTGAGACGCTTTGGAGAATCTTTCCGTGGGCTTTTTTGGTCCAGAGGATGAGTATTTGGGGCAACCCTGGATGAGGAGTTGGAGTGCGACTCTGCGTGTAGTGTACGCAAGAAGACTTCAGCTTCTGAAGGATCCTGGAAAGAGAGCTGGTCCCCGTTAGGAGTTTTAAGGCAGAAGGATTGCAGGAAAGGCCAAGGTGAATTCGTCGCTGGTGGAGTTCCGTGCAGAAAAGCTTTCCTTTTTTTGGAAACTTCAATGGAGTAGTCAGATCCTTGATTCCATCTATTTGAAGGGATCTGGACTGCCTGAATTTTTGCAAAATAGTGGTTTTGCCTGAGTAATTTAGGTATTTAGCGATGATCAGGCGAGGAGATTTGTGTTCAGTGGTGAATGCTCCCATGCAGTGGGCTAGATCTACTGTGCAGGGGGCAGGAAGGGCTTAAGCTTCAGGGATGCACCTGGCGCAGAATGCAGCGAGGTCTGATGCTTGCAGAGATTCTGGGATGCCAACGAAGCACAGATTGCTCCTTCTTAACTTATTTTCCAAATCGTCCAACTGCTGAAGTACATATTAATTGGTTTTGTCTTGTGCCTGCTCCGAGGCTTGTGCCTGATAGAGCTCATATTCTATATTGAGGGGCGATGTTCTGCCTCATTTAGCCTGGTTGCATGTTCCCCCATTTCTTTTTTGATCTGTCTCATCCCTGCATTGACAGCCTTCTCCACTGAGGCAGCTACCGTGGGGGTTAAAAGTGCTGCCACTGCTTGGGCTATGCACTCCGTACTGCTGTCTCCATGATGTGAGAAGGCGGAAGGCTGTGCAGCCGCTTATCTCCATTTCTGGCGCAACCGCCATGTGTTCAGGCAGGGCAGAGACTGGGGCCTCGATTTGCGGTTGGCCCGTTTGCGATCGTGGGCCGTTATTTTCAACAAAACAGTCCATGGATGCGCAGGGGGGTCACACGAAGGAGCTGTGGGCAGATTTCTTAGGCCGTTTTGTGGGTCGTGCTGTGGGAGCTGTTCTGAGAGACATCTACTCCATGAGGCAACGGAACCGGAAGTTCAGAATGTGGAGTCCTTGTATTAATGTTACTTTCATTGAGTTAAGTTTCCAAAGCAGTGGTCCAACTTGGAATTATAATAGCTTTGCCTCAAGCTGAAATAGTATTTAGAATTCATTTAGAATGTGTACTCACTGAACTTAAATGTAAACATAGTAGCTTATAACATTGTAATATAGTCACCATTTTGTGTTGCTTTAAATATATACAATGGTTTCACAGTTTACACTTTCTAGGAATTTTAGTTATCACAAGCAAGTAAAATGTATAATTTTTCAAGGAAAAGCATGTAAATATGGACCTTGTGTGTAAACTAAATATCATAGCATTCTTAGTTTATACAGTATATTCATTTATTTAAATCACCAGAAAGTGGGAAATTAAAACAGAATAAAGCTAATGCAGATGTATTTCCCAACAGAATGGCTAAGCAAATGGAGTTTAGTGCTACATATATTTTTTTCCATTCTTAGAAGCTAAATCACAATGTCTATGATGCATGCAGTATTCATGAAAGGTTTTGAATGTTGTATGAGAAGTTAATTTTAAATAAAAAAACACAAGAATAAATAAAATTGTATCCATGTCTATTATTTGTAACTGGGTTGGAATGTTTGAATAAATAAATACTGAAATAATTATTAGAATATGTTCTTTTATTACCCATATATATTTTTGGATATAATCACCAGATGACTGTAAACTTTTTTTTGTCAACCATAAACAAGTTTTCTGAAGCAACAAAGAAATCTCAGAACCATGTCCTGATAGCATCCTCAACTTCTTCCTCAAATGTGTCGTGGTGTTAAAGTATATATTTCTTCCAGTTTTGCAAAAAGATGCAATTGAGGACTTTATGCAAAATGGTATATGGTGGTGAGATTTAGTCTCTTGATTCCATAGCAAACCCATTGCACGTAATCAATGCACACATCTTCTGTTATACAAACAATTATGTGACCAACACACTTTTGTAAAATGCCTATTCTATCAAACAGTTCTGAATGATCCACCATTTGTTCTTAATCAGTTCATTAACACATTCCCTATGAATCTCTTCAGATGTTGCAGGTTGCAAATATTCCTTCCTTGTCATCTTTGCTAATTTTGGCCCACCAAAACACAAGGTACATATCAGTACCATATTTACATCATTATAAGCTTGCACATATCATTGAATTTTGATTAGGCAAAAGTCTTGATTCTATTAGGAATTAAATCATAACATGTTGCCCAAACTACCATGCTGAGGTCCATCAAAGGGTTCCCTTTCACAGAGCATAGCAAAACAACCATTCAGGGTGATAACCTCCTGTCAACTAAGGTGAGAGAAGAGAACCTTCACTGCTTTTCAATACTTGTTGCATGACAGTGCTGCCATCCATTGAAGATATATGAAAGTGGAGGCATTCCCTAATTCAAGCCTCTTATTAACCAGTACACATAAAAGATACACCAACAGGGAGTCATCTATATGTCACCCCACCCCGCAAGATCTAAAAATATGTGTTCTATAGCATGCACATTTATAATAGAATTAATCTTGTACAATATACCATGCAATTGCAGCTAATTGTGATGACATTATTGGAGCCTCATTGTGATTACATCATTACTGTGTGTTGGCCATAATGTGTGCAATATGAGCATTCCCACACCAAATTCTGTGAATTTGAAGGCCATAGCAGATCTTAGTTAAATACTGAGCCACAGTGCCACTGAATGACTCTGCATGTACAGCCATATGTATCATGCATGGAGGCTTTAAAAATCATACGCCCTGCAATATTTTTCACTGTACACACTATTATCAGCTAAATATGTGAAAAGAGAAGCTTGGATAGCCATGTATAGGCTATATACCATGTCCTATAGTGACTGCGATTTAGCCCTGAAAAAAACTATAGCCACAAATATCCCAAATAGAAGGGGACAGAAAAGGATTGGAACTAACCGAATGGCAGTAAACACTAATAAAGTGGTATCAAAATATAATAATTTATTGGTATATTATAAAACATGGAGATAATTTGACAAGACTAATGATAGACTAGCCTAGGCTCAAATTGGTAAAGAGCCACAATGGGCTGGTCAAGAACAACCGCAGATAAGTGGGACAGGACAACATGTAACAAATAAACTTAAACAAAGACGTCCGGATGCACAGGTAAATTGGTGTCAGCCTAGCCCACTGCAGTTTGTGAAGTACCAATTGCTAGGTATAGGGCAGACTAACACCAACCCCCCCTGGGGGCTCGAGCCAATGGAGGGAAATGGGGCAGGAATGAAAGGAAAAGGATCAAAAAGTCCTGTGATGACTATATGTGGGAATAGTCCTGTGACAGCTGGAGAGTCAAAAAGAGGAATGTCCATCAGCGAATAACAAATTCCCTTGCAAAGGTGTGGGTATAGTAGACCAGTGATGGCGAACCTTGGCACCCCAGATGTTTTGGAACTACATTTCCCATGATGCTCATTGCACTCTGCATTGTAGTTGAGCATCATCACTGGTATAGACCCTTAGTGGGATAAGGCTATCAGGATGAGTCCCCTGTAGACTATAGTTTTCAATGGTGGACATACACAGGTACAGTACTAAAAAGGTGCTGGTATGATGCAGAAGCAATACATTACCGCTCCCATTGACAAGTTGTTGAGTCAGTCTGTGAGATATATACTCCTGGAGCGGTGTACTCTTGCTCGTTATCTCCTAGGAAATCAATAGAACATCCAAGAGATATCACATGGAGAGGTACAGTACTGCAAAGCCTATGAGCTGCTGCTTAGATACTAGTTCCCACAGGGATTGGGTAGGGTCCGCAGAGGGACACGCCAGGTTACCACCTTCCATTTGCCATAAACCAGCGATCGTAACCCTTTCCTCAGTGCATGGGCAGTGCATCCACCTTCAAACAAGACTTCTTAAAGGAGCAGCACCAAATCTGTGAAGAGACAGGACTTCCAGTGTCTATTGACTATAGCTCGCTTTATTACTGTTCTCCTCACCCCCTAGCAGCAATCAGGGGTCATTTAGTGATGAGTTGATAGAAAACATGCACAGTGTCAAATGGGTACAGAATACATGTATCAAATGATTAATATTTTCTATCAAAGACTTCAACCAAGATCATTAGCTCCAAAACAAGGAGCCACTGTACTTAGGGTCTAGGAAAATCCTGGAGTCTACCCCGAGATTAACAGGGGGAGGAGACCAATAGGGGTGATAACACAGGACAAAAAAGACAGGGGTCAGGATCATGGGGTGACACATATACACAGGAACTAGACAACATGGACAACACAAAGACATAATGACCTGTGCATCCCCTTGGAATAAGATAATCCATGGGGATCGCTACCTAGGTTTCAAAAAAGGGCTGTAAGTTTAGTTTAGTGGTATAAGCGAACCTAAACTGAAGATTCACCATTTTTCATTTTGTTGGAGAACCTGATCAAAATCCCCTCTTCTAGGTGAAAGGTTGAGGGAATAGATGCCTTTAACCATCATGCCAGACAGATTGCCCTTGTGGAACTGTAAAAAGTGTCTGGCCATGGGTTTATCAGTGTTTTTGTCAAGAATCTCCCTCATGTGTTCCCCCAAACTTTCAAGGAAGACCTCTACTGCCTTAATCCCCCATTCGTGAGGGATCAATGTGTAGAGAGACTCTACATCTATCCCCCACAAGTAAGATCTCCTCCTCCAGGCTGATTTCCGAGATTCGTCCCAGAACATCGCCTGTGTCTTTGACATATGATTTTAGGTTAATCACCATTTCTTTGAGTAGATTGTCAAGGTATTTCCTAATTCTTTCTAATGGGCCTTTTACAGCAGAGATAATAGGTCTCCCAGGGGGTTCATTAGGGACTTGTGTACCTTCGGGGTAATATAAAATATGAGGACATTAAAATCCTTGACTGTCAAATAATTCAGCTCACGTTTACTCAGACCTGCCTCCCCAGCAAATTTAAGCTTGTTATTTAGGTTCTTAATTAATCTAGGAAAGGGATCACTGGATAGTTTTCTATATGTTTTAACGTCACCCAGATGTCAATAGACTTCTTTCTCATACTCCTCATCCATAAGGACTACATTTCTGCCCTTATCACTCCTTTTGATGACAGTTTGTTTAGCCTCCGATAATTCCCTAATTGCTTTACGTTCATTGTGGGATAGATTATCACATTTTTTGGTTTCCTAGTCAACCTTTTCTAGGTCCAGTTGTACCATGTCCAGGAAAAAGCTCAACCACTTGTTTTTATTTAGTGGGGGCATCTTCCTGGACCTGATGTTGAGCTTGGATTGTCTCTTTTGTGGACCCAAGGTTTTCTCCCTTTCCTCATTTTCATCCAGCAGGAAATTAAGGATCTCCAGCATCTCTTCATCTCTACTGTTAGGGGTATCCAACCCTTCACTGGTTATTGACTTATTCGTATGGAGGAAACGAAGGAAAACCTTGCAAAGAAAAAGTGTGACATCTTTAAAGACTGTAAACTCATCCATATAACTGGTAGGCAAGAAGGACACACCACGTTTTAAGAGATCAATGTGTCTTGGGCGAGGGAAAAGCTAGAGAGGTTGATAATTTTCATATCACTCCCCTCTGTCCTTCCAGTCAGAGGTCTCTGTGATTCCGCTGACTTCTGGTTCGGGCACCGCCCCTGTTTGTATTCCAGTCCCTGTCTGTCTGTTATTGTCTGGGGGTATGTTTTTTTTGTGCGGTGGGCTTCTCTTGTTGCCTTGTTTCCTTTCATTCCCGCCCCAGTTCCCTCCGTTGGCCCGAGCCCCCCAGGGGGGTTGGTGTTAGTCTGCCCTATACCTAGCAATTGCTAGATACTTCACAAACTGCAGTGGGCTAGGCTGACATCAATTTACCTGGCGTCCGGACGTCTTTGTTTATGTTTATTTGTTACATGTTGTCCTGTCCCACTTATCTGTGGTTGTTCTTGACCAGCCCATTGCCATTGTGGCTCGTCACCAATTTGAGCCTGGGCTAGTCTATCATTAGTCTTGTCAATTTATCTCCATGTTTTATAATATACCAATAAATTATTTTATTTTGATACCACTTTATTAGTGTTTACTGCCATTCGGTTAGCCCCAATCCTTTTCTGTCCCCTTCTGTTTGGGATATTTGTGACACACTATTATCAATATTCTCAATAAAGTGAACAAAATTTGAGGAATTTCTTGTCTTATTTTTAAAAATATGTAATTCTGTACAAAACAGTTCAAATCAAGTTCCATTTTAACATTTGATACTTTTGTTTTAAAAAAAATAAAAAGATGTGTGGGAAGCAAGTACACTTATAAAATAGCTAAAAGCATTTATGTTATTTTACATTATTAGATACTTAATGGCCAACTGTTCATGCCATTAAAAAATGAACCATTAATGGCTTTGTCAAAAAAAAGTGTTTGGAAATGAATAATTGTAGTCCAAGGACTGCTTCAAAACTTTATTTGTGTAATTAACCTACAAACTGTTTATATATATATATATATATATATATATATATATATATATACACATACACTTTTTTTTACATCAGAATGAAAGATCACCTGCACTGAAGTAATAACTAAAACGCTGTTGGGGAGGTAAATCATTACTAATAATCATACTTAGCTTCAAAGTATGCATAAACTCAATCACTAAAATCTTGTACGCCCTTTAACGAAATTTCAAAAGTAATTTTCATTACTTGGCGATTCTACCATGAAGGTCTTTGCCCAGCCATTCCCTGTTATAGGGTTACAATGCCGTTACAGAGTCTCCCAATTACCCTCCTGCTTTGTCAATCTGTCACACAGACTTTAGCTAGAGACACACAAGTGGCCGTTTTAACACATATTACACAAACTTGGTTCACTACGGTCAACGTAAGAAAACACTCTAATAAATGTTATACAGCCATCATTTTAGTACCTGTATGTAGGCAAGGAAAGATGGCAGAAGATCAGCAGCACTGAGATTCAAAGAATTAAGAATGCAGTCATAGGAAAAAGACAAGTGTGGTGTTGAACAAGGTTTATCACCAAAATGCATCTGCCACCGTCTGTGTACTCATTTTTATGGCTAAATAAATACTTGAGGATTATGGAGTTGCCAGCTGTCTTTTTCCAATGACTGCATTGTCTTTTGGTCAATGAGAAGACACCACAGCTTCGGCATCCAGATTGCAACTTCCAGTTTGCATTTGAATTTCCACTGTTCTGAGCAGTGTATCTTTTTGTTTGAAAGAATTAAGAATGGTGAAAACAAGTGATTTATTTAACCTCCCTGGCGGTATGATTATTTCTGATTTTAGGTGCTGAAAGCGGTACAATTATTTTGCACAGAAATTTGGCGTTTTATATTGTAGGCCTGTAATTCTTAGGAATAGTTCACCTAAATCTGTCCAAACAAGAGTCTAGTAGACATCCCGGGTATGATAAAGTTTGAAAAACTAAATAAAAAATTATAATATAATAAATAACTATAAATAATTATAACAAATAATAATATAATAATAATAAAAATTATATAATAATGTAATCAAATCAAAAACACTGAAATTTGCTCAGTTGCAGAATTGTCGCTTTTGTTACTTTCAGTGTTTGATGACGGATCTCCTCACAAATCACTGTCACTCAATTCTGCGAGTGAGTCTAATTTATTATCGCTTTTTTCTAGCTGGTCTAAAAGCACTTTTGATGTAAAGAGACAGTTTTGGTTGCTATGGACAATCTCCAGTTTCCTGGCAGAAAGAACAGTTTTATATATATAAAACTGCATGCAGGACACTGGGCAGACCACTAGGGACAAAGGGGATGTGTAGTTATTTGATACAGTACTGTAATCTGTAAGATTACAGTATGCTGTATCTATACTATGTGTTTCACTTTTGAATTTACCGCCGAACTCCGTCCCCGTGCGTCGCAACGCTCGCAGGGAACGGAGCTCGGCACTGTGAATCGAGCGAGACACAGCGGCTCGCCGATCACAGCGGGGAGACATCGCAGGATCCAGGGGACAAGGTAAGTATGCTCTTCCTGGATCCTGCGATGCAAGCCCGAGTCTGGCTCGGGGATACCGCTTTTGGTATGGAAAAATCCAACCCGAGCCAGACTCGGGAATACCGCCAGGGAGGTTAAAAAAAAGGCAATTGTTTATAATACACAGTGCTTTAATAAACTAAAAGTCATTCATTTTGGGTTCAGATCTATTAAAATTAATTCATGAAGTGTCAGGTTTAACCACTTAAGGACCGAGCCTCTTTCTGAGATTTGGTGTTTAAAAATGTTTTTTTGCTAGAAAATTACTTACCCCCCCAAACATTATATATTTTGTTTTCTAACATCCTAGAGAATAAAATGGCGGTCGTTGCAATATTTTGTCACACCGTATTTGCGCAGCGGTCTTACAAGCGCACTTTATTTGGAAAAAATACACTTTTTTGAATAAAAAAAATATGACAACAGTAAACAGTCTCTTGATAGAAATCTATCTTTCGCTGCATTTGGTTATAATTAGGGATTGGGAGAATCGTTTTAGCTCCTGTGTATGTCCACAACCTTTCACTATTATGACAACAGTAAAGTTAGCCCAATTTTTTTATATTGTGAAAGATAATGTTACGCCGAGTAAATTGATATCCAACATCACGCTTCAAAATTGTGCCCGCTCGTGGAATGGCGACAATCTTTTACCCTTAAAAATCTCCATAGGCAACGTTTAAAAAGTTCAACAGGTTGCATGTTTTGAGTTACAGAGGAGGTCTAGGGCTAGAATTATTTCTCTCTCTCTCTAACGATCGCAGCGATATCTCACAATTGTGGTTTGAACACTGTTTTCATATGTGGGCGCTACTCACGTATGTGTTCGCTTCTGCGTGCGAGCTTGGCGGGATGGGGCGCGTTTAAAATTTTTATTTTCTTATTTATTTTATCTTTTATTTTTTATTTTTACACGGTTCTCCTGCCCTGCAATGATATGGAGACGGGTGGCGGCCATCTTCCCCTCCCTCATCTCCATGTCTAACGGGGGAGAAGAACCGACGGCTCCGGTAAGCGGCAGAGGACACCGAAGTGCAGTGGGAGGGGGGCCCCTCTCCTGCCACCGATAAAAGTTATCTTGCAGCGAATCCACAGAGACCACTTTTATCTGAAAGCGGAATGCCCGCTGAAGAAGAGGATACCGGGGATATGACAGCTAGCTGCTGCCATAACAACGATACTCCTCTTTAAAGTAGCGACGTAAAACAACAGCGGGCAGTCCATAAGTGGTTAAAGCAACATTAAACCCAAAACCAAAAATGTAATATATTGCAGTCCACCCTTCATGATGGTGACTGCATTAGTTTTCTTAACCACTTCCCACCCAATATGACATCGTCGACTTTGAGTGGAGATATCTGAATGATGCCTGCAGCTAAAGGCATCATTTAGAAATCTTCTTTTAGAGCTAGCGATTCCCTTCACCGTAAGAACAATAATAGCACCTGTTCAGCCGCTTGATCGTTCTTACAGGCAGCAGGAGGGGATGCCCCCCTCTCGCTGTCCTCCGGTGCTTCTCCTGGCTCGCCCGTATGATCATACGGGCGAGAAGGAGAAGGAATTGGTCCATGCCGGAAGTTTATCATAGAGAATTCGGCGGGCCAGGCAGCCCTTAGACGTCTCTATGATCTTGTGGAGGCCGGGCACGATGTTATGCTGTCACACCTGGCTGGGAAGCCAGGATCGTTTTTTTTTTCTCGCTGTAAAGAGGACCTGTCACCCACTAAACCTATTCCTTGTAATAGGAATATAAGTGATCAAAAAAAAAAAAAAAAAAAAGCAAAAAGAAAGTGTCAAAATAGAAAAGTAAAATAAACAAAAAAAAATAATTTAAGCACCCCCGTGTGCTTGTGCACAGAAGCGAACGCATATGTAGGTCGTGCCCACATATGTAAACAATGTTCAAACCACTCATGTGAGGTATCGCTACGAACATAAGAGCAATAATGCTAGTGCTAGACCTCCTCTAACTCCAAACAGGTTACCTGTAAAAAATGTTAAAGCGTCGTCTATGGGGATTTTTAAGTACTGAAGTTTGGCGCCATTCCACTAGTGTGCACAATTGTGTGACATGTTTGGTATCTATTTACTCGGCGTAACATCCTCTTTCACATTATGCAAAAATGGGGCTAACTTTACAGTTTTTTTGTTTATTTTAATGCATGAAAGTTTATCCCAAAAAAAGCATTTGAAAAATTACTGCACAAATACCATGCAAGATAAAAAGTTGTAACAACCACCATTTTATTCCCTAGGGTCTCTGCTAAAAAAAAACATGTATAATGTTTGGGGGTTCTGAATAATTTTCCAGCAAAAAAAATATGATTTTTATATGTAGGAATGAAGTGTCAGAATTGGCCTGGGTAGCAAGTGGTTAATTAGACTTTTACCCCTCTGTTTCACCTGGTGATCTGGCCGCTACCACACCTCCTGCAATAAAGTGTCCCCACTCAGAGATACATAGTTTGGTTATTGTTATAAGGCGGGGTAGAGGGTAGAGAGGCCAGTCTGAGTTGATACATTTCAATAAATATGTGTGATGTTGGGGATATCAGCTCAGGAGTGGCATTGCTGGCCCAGACTACAACTCCTCCAGTTAGGAAGGGGGGAAAGTTACAGGCAATGTCAGACAGATACTGGTGGTAAGATACTCAATTATTAGGACAGATAGGGCAATCTATCACAAGGATCCTAATCACTGAAAAGTTTGTTGTCTACGAGGCACTTGGGTTCAGGACATTGCGGATCAGATGGGCAGATTGTTGGGTGGGGCTGGGAAGGACCCAACTGTCATGGTACATACTGGCACAAATGTGAAAAAGGCAGAATAATAGAGCATCATTAAAAAATAATTTCAGGGACCTAGGTGCTATATTAAAGAAGGCAGTATTATCAGAAATCTCAGAAATACTACCTGTACCTTAGGCCTCACCAGCGAGGCAGCAGAGGTAGCCTTCTTTACATCTTTAGGGTTTTCAGCTTATGGAGAACTATTTGTCAAGAGTGATTTGATGGTAAATATTGGGGTGACATTGCTAACAGTGCTACTGAGGATTTGTGGCTAGAGCTTCAAAGGGATGAAACACTTATCGACTATTTTAGAGGATTGTTACATGCTCAAATGTGCCAACATCCCAAAAGATCTCAACATCAGCATCACTACATGTACAGGTAGTTGGGACTCTCATATGCACTTTATGAATAAATGTGGTAACATATATATCAAAAAATTATAAAATCACAGATTTCTTTCTTGAACAAAAATGAGAAATCATACATTAAGGCTAATCTAACAACATCAATACAACCTTTGAGCCGATGGCTTGCAATATAATATAACATTGTATTCTGCACATATTTCATAGTTACAGATATACAGCTTCAGAGTGGAAGAGTTCCTTTGGAGTGTTTATGGAGAACTGATGCCTTCACATGACCCACACCGGAACCCACCAAGGCCATAGTCTCTGGGGGATAGTCACAAGGATTGCTATTAGTGCCACTAATTGAAGTCAAGTGTGCATCTGGATGATCTACTTGGATTTACATTTGCTTGTTGTTTCTTTCAGTCTTTTCAGTGGCCAGTAGTTTTTAGGTTTACCACTAAAGCCTTTTCATAGGCACTTGGCCTGTGCCCTCTGTCTCTATTTACTCTGTTGTCAGAGGGGAACAGCAGCAAGAGTTTAAGGAGAAAAGGCTCTTGATGAACTACCTCCTGCAAGGAGTTGTGGACTTCAATTCTAATTTTATTCCCAAGCATGTACTTTTTAATTGATGAACATCTATTTCCCATTTGCATTTTAATAAACAGTTTTATTTTCTTCACTAAAAAAATGTATCTGCAAAGAATAATTGTAGTCCAAGGGCTGCTTTAAAACTGTAGTCTTGTCATGAATGTCAAATTGTATATACGTATAAGTATATTTTTTCACTGGTAATTTCTGCTCATTTAGTGATGGTAAATAAGAGACACAGCATGGGTGTTTCCAGCTTATGACTTTAAAATTCCACCCGTGTTAAAAAGATTGCTATACAGACTTGTGTATGTAACTAAGTGATAACACAAAAGAATGCTTCAAAATGATGTACTGCCATCAAGGAAAAGCTGTTAGTGGAAAATAAATCCTTAGGAGCTGAATATATCTGTTGTCACATTTGTTTTAATGCATTAGTCACTCCAAACATAATGGAGAAATTGAAATCACAGAAAAATAGCCTGACCATTAAATAGAAAAATGTATCCTCGCACATAACCACCTACAAAACAAGGCTTAAATTGAATGCTGAAAGTTACACAGTTGGTTACTTCATTAGGCCCCCAGAACCATTTACATGCAGTAATGCATTCACAATATTACTAAGTGGTATGCATTCAGCACGCTATCTTCTGACATTTCAAATGGCCCAATAAGTAAATTTATAATTATTTTAAATGGATGCACTATATACACAGACACACTCATATAACTTGGCAGAGCTCCAGATCTAGGCTTATAGAAAACATTACCTTCTACTAATGATATACCATTGGCCTCTAAGACGTTCTGGAAACCTGTCAAAATGTATTTAAAGGACAAATGATCCATAATTACAAGATGGTTTTGATAAGCATGCTAGTGGTATTAAGCAAAAATAGGGCAGTAAAAGCACAGCACATTAAGTGTAAGAACATTTTACTATGCAAAGTGACTCTGTCACTTTAAACAGGAAAAAATAAGGCTGAAACTTATAAAGCAAATATATCTGCAGGGGCTTTCAGTACCTAATCCATGCCTGAACATGTATTGTCAAGGCTTGTCCAATTCCTCTGAACTCCAAGTACTTAAATCGGGCCCCGGCTGAAACACTATCCAAAAGGAATAGGAAGGTGGGGTTGCTGGAGCTTTGCCTGACCAGAAAGGTCTGGCATTTGGGCATATTGAAGACGATGAAAGCTGGTGCAGTAATGTGTAGGCACCTCTAGATACCTGTTAGCATTTATTTTGGTTCTTAGGGAAACCAAGTCACTTTAAAGTGTCATCTTCTTAAACGATCTGTTAAAAAGATATATAAAACACAAGTTCCCAGTTAGGGAAAATAGAGTCTTTGAGGATGTACTGGAGCTGAGCTTTTGTTCACTGACTTTGAACTTGTGAGTTTTATATGCTAAATAGCTTACAGTTTAGCTAGGTGTTAGGCAGGTGTTTCCTCAGAAAGAAAAAATAGTTGCTTTCAATTTTTAGTCAAAGCACAAAAGCAAAGCGCAAGTATTCCATAAGGTCTTTTTGTTCAATGTAGCATGTGGTTAGCTTCCAGCAATGGTGCTGTACTCTTTGTATTAGGTGTTTCAGGCAAGCCCCTGCAGTAGCAGGGATCAAATGAACTCTCACCAGATGCCAGCTGATCTGTCTGCCAGTTTATTGGTTTATCGGTAGCAGAGCTTCATGCTTGAACTAATAACCCAGAGCCAATAGACAGCCCACAACTATGCCCCAACTAAATTTGGTCAAATTTAATTTTCCAGTAAAGGGATGGTAATGATCTCCCCAAAGTCAGCGTTATAGACATTAGACATCAACTGAGGGACAGTCCTGTGAGAACACTGAGACAGATTTCCTTATCCACACATCTGAAGAATTCCAGCTGTAAAAGATGAGAAGTAAATTGTTGCAAGAGGGGCTTTGATACTGGCTACCATGGAACCCTAGGCCTGTTAACCTCTTGGGGGGGGGGGGGTCAGTGTGAGATTGATAGTGAATAAATGCTCGGGGGGTATGGGGTGGAATTCCATATTGTGGCCTAATTAGGCAATTTCTTGAACCCAGCTGGTGAAAGACTAATGCCCTGAAAATGTGCGATGGGAGCCTGTTGTCGGAAATTCCGACCGTGTGTGGGCTCCATCGGACTTTTTCCATCGGAATTTCCAAAACACAAAGTTTGAGAGCAGGCTATAAAATTTTCCGACAACAAAATTCCATCGCGTCAATTACGACCGTGTGTGGACAATTCCGACGCACAAAGTGCCATGCATGCTCAGAATAAATTCCGAGACAGAACTGCTCAGTCTGGTAAAATTAGCGTTCGGAATGGATATAGCACTTTCGTCAGGCTGCAATGTTTTAAATTGTTTAATGCAGCGCACTCTCTTCTTCTTTATAATGCTAGAAGAATGAAGTAGTTTTGCTGTTCATATTCACACAGACTTCTCACAAACTTCTTTCTTTATTTTTTTTTCGTGATTTCATGAATATAATATTTTTATTTGTCACATCTACCGAAAAAATTATATTTTTGGGAGGTTTTAAGATAATTTTTTTTTTTTTAAAGCCTGATCTTGTGTTTTATTTTTTATAAACTGCAGAAATTGGTAAAGCCTTTGGCCCCCAGGGCACACATCAATTATTTTACTGCAAAATTGGTGGCCTGAGAAGTCCATATATAAGGGAGTACGATCTGGTCCAGAAGTCCAAGAGATCATGAACAGCAGCAGATGACATGTATGTCCCCAGACTGTGGTCATACAAGAGCCTGCATCTTTTGCTAGACCATACTGAACCCAGGCCATCACTCTCTGGTCTTCCTTAGATGCTTCCTTCCAGGCTGTGGCTCGGGTGTTGAAGGTGTGGCAGGAGGAGGAGGAACCGTAGGAGGAGGACCATGGTTGAGATCACAAATGTGGCTTTGGCTTGTAAGTAGACCCCTTAACCCCTTATTTAGTGCTTGTAAAATGATAAACTCACATAAGAGGCATTGGCCCTCCTCCATTTCTATCATTTTGCATGCTGTTAGGTCTGCAAAGTCCTCTTCAACACTGTGGGGTGTTCTGAGGGCCGCAGTAACCTTCCAAAAGAGGCCAATTGCTGCCTCCTCCAGGTTACTGTGGGGTGTTCTGAGGGCCACAGTAGCCTTCCAAAAGAGGCCAATTGCTGCCTCCTCCAGGTTACTCCTCTTCCTGCCACTTTTTTTTGAAGGCGGAGGGGAGGGACCTGGGTATCGGGCAGGCTACTGGGCCCGGCCACCTCCTGGCTGAGACTTTCCTGAGTATGAAAAAGGGACATTGTTTTAGTTTTTGGTTCATCAATCACAATCAGAAGTTAGGAATCCAAACTAACATATATTTAACATCATTAATTTGACCAACAGAAATATTTAGAAGAATGCTATACCCGGCTCAAGCTGGGCTCCTCCACATGTTGCTGCCTGGAAGGCCCAGGATGGATGTCAGAAGCCTCAGCTGGGGGTGAAGGAAGCGTGGAAGGAAGAGTGGAAGGAAGAGTGGAGAGTGTTGGCCTGGGTTCAGTCTGGTCTGACAGAAAATGCAGTCTGTCATATTACCACAGCCTGGGGACATAAATGTCATCTGCAGCTCCTGAAGCTCCTGATCTCTGGGAATCCTGGACTTTCTTGCGCTCCCTTAGATAAGTGCTCCTCATGCCACCAATTAGGATCTTCAAATAGGTGATGTCTGCCATGGGGATCACCAGCTTCACAAATTCCAGCAATTGATCCAGCGCTGCCTTCCTCTTCATTTGATTCTTATAATGTGGGTGGTTTACCCGCCACAGACAGGGCAGCTCCCTGAACAGATCAATGAATATGGGGATAAAGTCCTGATCATTCAATATATCCATTTTCTCTGCAAGACACAACACAAGACAAACCCTAATGTCAGGCTAAACTCTCCTAAGCTTGTCCCAATATAGGCCTCAATCTCTAAGCAGTATAGGCCCAAGTTTAAATGTTAACTTCGTTATCACGATCGGCGCTTCCTATACTCCTTCCATTGCTCACAGATCAGGCATACGACGTACGCGTGTTACGCTTTATATACATTGCGCATGCGTGAAACTCCGCCCGCCCCTGATGTTCTTTCTAGTCTATTCCTCGCCCATTCTCATTCGGCGCAGTGGGGAAGAGTACATGGTGGAGACAGAGCAAATGTGAGAAAGGTCAAGATCATGGTGAAAGTTGTGAAGAGTCTGCACAGAAATTTTGGGGTACGTCGATCCAAGGATCAACTGAGGAAGCGGTGGTCGGACCTCAAAATCAGGGAGCACGATCAGTATAGGAGGATCAGGAGAGTGCTGCAAAAAAGTAAGTAGTTGTCCTGTGTTCCTATTCTTTATTCTTATTACGTTCGTGCTGCTCCATGTGCTTTTCTTTACTGTTGTACAGTTTAAAATGGCAACTTTCATGTTCATGGACACATTATTAGTTTGTGGGAAACATTTTTCGTTCGGCCACTAAAACACCATGTTTTGTCCAGATGCAGTTCAATACATTTTTTCTGGCCTACTTTTCTTAAAATAATTTTGGTGTCTAAATGGGTTTGTAACTAGAATAAAATGCAAACTAGATTCTGTGTAAGGAGAGGACACTCAGCAGCTGTTTACACATCTGTACGCTGGAGCACTAGTGTGGGACACAAGAACACCCTTTTTATTAGGGGGCCCACGCAGGTGCTCCAGTGTATATTATAGGGGTGTCTCCATCTGTGAAGCTTGTACAAAACAGGTAACTATTCAAGCTTGACAAAGGAAAAAAATATTTCTTCATCTTGGAACTCTGCCAAAACAGACAATTGTACCCCACTTCCAAGCATTGTTTCATATTCCTATTTCTGCCATCAAATATCTGTGTGCTAATAATACCTTTTTTTTGTTTACATAGGGGAGAAAAGACTCGGAGGACACCACTCATCAGAGGAAACAACAGACCCCCCACCTCATGAAGAAGTGGAAATACCACAAACACAACCAGAGGAGGAGGAGGGAGATGTTGTGGAAATAGTCACCACAACAGGTGAGTGTCTGCGACCACAGGCTCAGGTAAGAGATGGATGCATGCATATTTCTAATACATGGTGTTTTTGTATTTTCTATATTTTTAGGTGATCGTGATGTTGTGGATGACAGTCATTTCACCAGTGAAAGTGCCCAGGTCCTGATCGGGGAGATAATGGGGTGTAATAAGAACTTTTGAAAACATCAAGCAAAACATCAATGATGTTCAAAACAAAATGAAGAACATCATTGATGTTTTAGGGAGAGTTTAAAACCCCTTAAAATCCCTTGATTATTTATGCTTTGTTTTTCTGACAATTTTTAAAACACTTTTTGACATATTCTCGAAAAGCCAAATTTTGAAGATGCACACAGTGTGTCAACATGTGCTATCTGCCATCATGGGTGGTCAATGTACGTGTTTTGGGGGTGCAACCCCTTCCTCAATAATAAAGTAGCTGAGAGGAGGGGGTTGCACCCACAAAACACGTACCTTTATCCCCCATGATGGCAGCTAGCACATGTTGACATTCGGCAATTTGTGTGCATCTTCAAAATTTGGCTTTTCCAGGGGTGACTTCACCCCATCTGCTGAACGCAATATCAAACACAGTTTATAAATACTCATGTCTGATATTACCTTCACTTTCTATAAAAGTTGAACTTTGTAAGTTCCAGTGTTGTGTATTTCTTGTTGGTTTGAAGCATGCCTGTTTTACCTTAAAAAGAAATTTCTACTTTTAATGTGACCTAAAGAATTGATATACAACAAACATGTTGGTTTGTTTTAAAAAACCTTTTATAAATGCACATATGATTGTGCTTTGATTAAAAATATTGAGCATCAACAATGTGTGGCTTTTTCTTTCAACGCTCAAAAGCATTTTTTTGTTGTAAAGTTGGTGTTTTCAGTGACAATGGGTGTTATTTACTTAAGGCAACTCCACTTTGCACTACAAGTGCAGTTTTAGTGCAGTCTCAAGTGCACTTGTAGTGCAAAGTGTCTTTGCCTTTAGTAAATAACACCCAACAGTGCTTTATAATTTTAGACAATCACGCCATTTTCAGGACTCCCCAAATTTCAGTAAGGGTCAGGTAAAAGAAAGACAAGCAGTAAATCAAAGCAAATATTTGTTCAGTTTAAAATATTTTTTTATTTAAAAAATGTCTCAGACATTGCCTGGCATATTAATGGCCCCCTACCCGCAAAGTATTTCATGTATCTTAGACTGACCTCGTGGGCACTCTGGGGGGGCAAGCCAGGACAGCCAGCTTCAAGCGCCGTCAGGGTTGGTTCATTGAGATTAATTCCAGCTTCAGGCCCAACTGAGCCAGCATACTTCACAGAATTTCTCCTTAAAAAGTTGTGGAGAACACAGCAAGCCAGGATGATGTGATCGAGTTTATATTCCGCCATGTGTATCGGTGTAAGAAATAGGTGGAACCGGCTGGCCATTATTCTAAACGTGTTCTCCACCACTCTTCTGGCTCTGGCCAGCCGGTAATTAAAAACCCTCTGGTCCGAGGTGAGGGTCCTCATAGGGAATGGCTGCATAAGATGGTCCCCAGCGCAAACGCTTCATCCGCAATGAAGACGAATGGGAGTCCTTCCGCATTATCTTCTGGAGGTGGCAAGTCCAAGCTGCCATTCTGGAGACGCCTGTAGAACTCCGTGTGGGTGATGACTCCACCATCTGACATCCGGCCATTCTTCCCCACGTCCACATACAGGAACCCGTAAGTAGCCGACACCACCGCCAACATCACAATACTATTGAACCCCTTGTAGTTGTAATAGTATGACCCCGAGTTGGGTGGTGGGACGATGTGGACGTGTTTTCCATCAATTGCCCCTCCGCAGTTAGGAAAGTCCCACCGCTGGGCAAAGTGGGAGGCCACAGTCTGCCATTCCTGTGGGTTGGAAGGAAACTGTGGAGTCAAACAAGAAAAAAATAATAATTTTGCACTTAAACATGGAAAGCAGATTAGACACAAACATTCTTGGCCAAGCTCAGTATAACATGTATTTTAGGGAGTATTTAAAGACAAAGGTATAAGGTCCACTTATCAGATTCCTCCCTCCCTCTCATGGGCCATTTAAAAAAAATTGTGGGGGGGAGATATTTTGGACAGGTAACCCTCTCCACTTCATTGAGAGATGAATGCCTAAATAATGTGTATTACTTTGGCCAGCCCCTCTTTATTTACACTATTGGCAGCCCACTGGACAGGTAAGAAGTGTCATAATACAAAGATATAAATACACACTGTACACATTTTAGCACATTTTTACATTCTGATATTACCTATCAAGATAAGAATAGGATACAAAAACTTTGAACATTACCATTTGAAAGTATACAGGCAGGCCCTTGCACTACATGCTTTGGGGCATTCATCCATAAATATGACCACAAAAGAGGTGGGTATAGTGTGTATGGGTAGGGCAAAGTCAGCAGATAGAGGATTGAGGATAGATAGAGGATTGGTATCAGCTGAGTTAGCAGTTGGGGGGAGGGAGGGTTCCAAATGATTTTGGGACACAAAAAAAAAAGCCTCTGGCACTCTGACAGAATTTAAAGCACACATCACAATTTTCAACATTTTAGGGGGTAATTAGGGTAAAGCACTACTATGGAGCTGACAAAATACATTGTTAAGTGACTACACAAGGTGAATTTAGGGCCAGGAGAGCATGCTGGGGAGGTAAGTAAAGGCAAATATGTATGAAGGACAAAAAAAAACATAAAATTGCAGCATGCATGAGGACCTAGGGGACATTCACAGCATATTACAATCATGGTAATTAGGGAATGAGGAAAGAAATACATTATATTAGCAAACATTAAATACAATAAAATGTGATGTTAAAGGATAAAAATCTTACCTTAATATACTCCTTCTGCAGGACCTGGATGATGGCAAAACAGGTCTCTGGGATAATGATCCCTAGAGCCTGTGGGGAGATGCCTATCGAGAACTTAAGGTCCTGCAGGCTTCTCCCCTTTGCCAAGTTCATGGACTGGGCTTGTGTCAAAGTAAGGACCCCAACACCAAGCCCCCGCACAGCACGAACTCTACGATGAGTACATACACACAACATGGCTAGAAAACAGTCGGCTGCTCAGAACGAAGTAACAGAACGCATTGAAGAACAGCAAGGCCTGTGAAGAGCTACCTGAAACTCAGTAATGAACGAACAAGAACACAATGACAAAGTCAATGGTAACTCGCTGCACGCACTGAAGAGCAGATACAAACCCACAAGCACAAACTGAACAGCAGAAATACGATCTGAAAACCACGAGTCTGAAAAAGCACAAATCGTCTCTCACCAAACTTTTACCAACACGAGATTAGCAAAAGGAGCCCAAAGGGTGCCACGCTTGGTACTGAACTGCCCTTTTATTATAGTCTTGTCGTACGTGGTGTACGTCACCGCGTTCTTGGCGTTCGGAAATTCCGACAACTTTGTGCGACCGTGTGTATGCAAAACAAGTTTGAGCCAACATCCGTCGGAAAAAATCCATGGATTTTGTTGTCGGAATGTCCGATCAATGTCTGACCGTGTGTATGGAGCAATAAGCCATCGCTCCGCCTTACACAGCACAGGTGGGGGCAAATCTTCAGCATAAATATAGTTTATTAACAGTCTTTGGGGACTGGTCACTGTATCTAGAGTTACTTTAAACCTGTATGGTTACATTATCAGCCACAGAATGGATGAACATCTCTTGTGTCAGATGTGTCACCCAAGATAACAATGAGCGCTTATATAACAGGACTATAAATGGCGGTGAAAAGAAAACTGGCCATTGCGGTTCTTAGCTTTATGAGATATTCACTCCAAAGAATACTGACAGCATTGAAAAAATAGGTGTGCCCAAAGTAATTTACAGATTACACACTTCTCTTGAAGGGAAAACTGTTTGGCTACCAAGCTATATCAAACTGGAGCAGATGCTGCAGTGTAAAATATGAGATATCATCAAAATAACTGCCAGACTTGTCATTAAAATAGCCACTACGGACATGTGGGTATGATGACGTAGTATCTGCAGCTTAGTATCTTGATTTATATGTCATGGAGACAAATTAGCTCATCAGGTGAGACTGCAAGTATCTATCTTATCCAGCCTGTCTTTCAGTCAGCTGCTTGATAGAAGTTTCATCTATCCATTGAACCTAGAAGCTAAATTCTAGTAAAAAAAAAACCTGACACAACTCTGACAGTTGGGGGTTAAAGCACTTGAAGGAGCTACCTGTTTAATTTCTTGTGCACCTAGTGTCCTTCTATTGGAAATGGTAGCATAACCCACCTGTATATGGCCATGTTTCTCAATGAATAAAAGAGAAATACAATTTCCTTATATGTTTAAATTAATGATTTTTCCAGCAATTATAACAACACTAAACATCTATCATATCATCATGTGATTATAACAGGCACCTATACTTGCACAGCTTAACAATCCAGCCTTCAGTTTGAGCATGTTATGAGATTTGCTATAATACTTGTAGGCAAAACAATAAGTATTGGGCATGGCTGCCCTTGGGGAATTAGTTTGGGCAATTAGATTAGAGATTTGGTTAGCTGTTAGGGTTTTAGTTTCAGGTTTATGGTGTGGGACATTAACTGTTTAGAGCCAAGCATTGGAAGAAAGGTAGTTAAGGGCTAATTTCAAGGGTTAAATTAAATATTGTTTAGGTAGTGAAGGGTTATGAGTTATGGGCTGCTTTAGTGTAACGAAAACCTTAAAAGTTAGGGATAGTTAGGGGAGTTGAAAACAAGTGCCGCATACTACCAGTTCTGGCCTCCTGGCACTAAGAACTAATATGCTGATCAATCACATATATATGTTTTCAATAATCTAAAAATGATGCCCATCCTGTAAATGCTATAAGTGTAATTTCACTTTTGTTGAGAAAAAAAAAAAAAAACAACCCCCTCTGGTTGATATAGTATATGTACATTAAAAGGCTTTTAACAAACCTTGTAGCAGAGTACTCCCTGTTTCTTTTCTAGAGAAAAACCTGTATGTTCAACTATGTCCTTGCAAAACTGGGAAACCCGCATCCAATTTGCAATAGTGTGAATCCAACCTAAAGGGATGCAGGCAACTTTCCTCATTAGTGCCCTGCAGGTGCAGCAGTGGATTGATAATTATAAAACCACTCTCATACAGATTCACTGTGAACACGGACACAGACAAACAAACTAATCCTTTAGAATAACAAAAGGTAGGAATCTGCAACGTTTGTTAAAATCCATGCGATGTACATAGATCACCCAGAGGGGAATGTTTTTGTCTCAACAAAAGTGGAGTTACTCTTTCAGCTAAATAAATATAACCCCAACTGTATGTTACTGAGTTGCTGGCTGTATACGATTTTTGCATCTAGTTTCAGAAAATTACAGCTGCTTCAGACTGAAATGGAAAGACATTTTTAATAGGATTAAATTACAAAATGGGTTGTGTGGAAATTGTATATGATATTTTACTTTTTATATAACAAAAGTGGAATTCCTCTTAACTACTTAAGGACCGGAAGGATTTACCCCCTTAACCCCCCTGGCGGTATTCCCGAGTCTGGCTCGGGTTGGATTTTTTATACCAAAAGCGGTATCCCCGAGCCAGACTCGGGATCGCATCGCAGGATCCAGGAAGAGCATACTTACCTTGTCCCCTGGATCCTGCGATGTCTCCCCGCTGTGATCGGCGAGCCGCCGTGTCTCGCTCGATTCACAGTGCCGAGCTCCGTTCCCTGCGAGCAGTGCGACGCACGGGGACGGAGTTCGGCGGTAAATTCAAATAGTAAAACACACAGTATAGATACAGCATACTGTAATCTTACAGATTACAGTACTGTATCAAATAACTACACATCCCCTTTGTCCCTAGTGGTTTGCCCAGTGTCCTGCATGCAGTTTTATATATATAAAACTGTTCTTTCTGCCAGGAAACTGGAGATTGCCCATAGCAACCAAAACTGTCCCTTTACATCAAAAGTGGTTTTAGAGCAGCTAGAAAAAAGCGATAATAAATTAGAATCACTCGCAGAATTGAGCGATAGTGATTTGTGAGGAGATCCGTCATCAAACACTAAAAGTAACAAAAGCTAAAATTCTGCAACTGAGCAAATTTCAGTGTTTTTGATTTGATTACATTATTATATAATTTTTATTATTATTATATTATTATTTGTTATAATTATTTATAGTTATTTATTATATTATAATTTTTTATTTCGTTTTTCAAACTTTATCATACCCGGGATGTCTACTAGACTCTTGTTTGGACAGATTTAAGTGAACTATTCCTAAGAATTACAGGCCTACAATATAAAACGCCAAATTTCTGTGCAAAATAATTGTACCGCTTTCAGCACCTAAAATCAGAAATAATCATACCGCCAGGGAGGTTAATGACCAGGCCATTTTTTGCGAAATGCACTGTCATTTTAACTGACAATTGCGCAGTCGTGCAAAACTGTACCCAAACAAAATGAATGTCCTTTTTTTCCTACAAATAGAGCTTTCTTTTGGTGATATTTGATCACCTCTGCAGTTTTTATTTTTTGAGCTATAAAAAAAAAGACCAATGATTTTGAAAAAATAAAATAAAATAAAATAATAAATATCCAAAAAAATTTAAAAAAAAAACAGTTTAGGCCAATACGAATTCTACTATATATTTTTGGTAAAAAAAAAAAAATCATAATAAGCGTATAATTGGTTTGCGCAAAAGTAATAGCATCTACAAAATAAAAATCAGAATAAAAATCGCTGATCGCCGCCATTACTAGTAAAAAAAAAATTATTAATAAAAATGCCATAAAACTATCCCTATTTTGTGAACGCTATAACTTTTGCGCAAACAAATCAATAAACGCTTATTGCGTTTTTTTTTTTACCAAAAATATGTAGAAGAATATGTATCGGCCTAAACTGAGGAAAAAAAATGTTTTTTTATATATTTTTTGGGGATAATTATTATAGCAAAAGTTTTTTCTAAATTGTCGCTCTTATTTTGTTTATGGCGCAAAAAATAAAAATCGCAGAGATGATCAAGTACCACCAAAAGAAAGCTCTATTTGTGGGAAAAAAAGGACGTCATTTTTGTTTTGGAGCCACGTCGCACAACCGCACAATTGTCAATTAAATCGACGCAGTGCCGAATCGCAAAAAACGCTCTGGTCAGGAAGGGGGTAAATCCTTCCGGGGCTGAAGTGGTTATTTTATGATTTTTTTTTTACCTGTACAAGCCTCTTATATGTAGGCATCCAAAGGTCCTGAGACTTCTACTGGGTGCTACCATCTTAGATGTGATGTCAACAGCTCCAGCAGACTCAGAGCTGTCACTCAATAAAAGGCTAAGTTCACCTTTAGCTACTGTTACACCTTACACAGGGCGTAACATGTTACTAAAGCACCCCCACCTCGACAAGATTCCTCATTGTGACAGCAGGCAGAGGATCTTCGCCTCAAACCCACGGTCACAATTTAAAAACACAGCTCTGCCCATGCAGCTGTGTCATTCATTCACAGACCACGGCAAATATCTTGTAGTTCTCAATGAATTGTGAGGGTCTGGTGAGCCCCCTCTTAATTCATTGAACTTCCTGAACTTCAGTAACCATCCGTCCGTATGGGAGGTATGGGCAGGCAGCTATACTGAGAGCTTGCAAGATCCTGACATTGCACCCACAATCTGCTGATCGTGGATGCAATACTCTGCAGGCTCATAAGAAAAAGTTATCCTTTAATGCTCTATTGCCCTTCACTCCTCCACTTCAGTAATTATGACTGAGGTGGAGGGAGGTGGAAGGAGGGGTGGGTGAGCTAGCCCAACTCAAACAGTAATTAGATACTCCTGGAAGAAGGAAGGACTAGAGGAAGAAGGGCATGGATCTGTAATAGGGTAAAAAGCAGTTCAAATTCTAGATTTTTCAGTGTTTTACCAGTAACTTTCTTTTTTTTTTTCTCAATATTCTTTATTAGAAGTTTTTCACATACATCGTTAATACATGCAGTAGTTCGGCAGATGTTCCAACCGGAGCATAAAGTTAAATTCAACTCGTGTAACATATTCAGAACAAGTAGTAAATTAGTCAAGTTCCAACTAGGTTGTAGGGATATGATTACCCCTGGAGGTAAGAATGAAAATAGTTCCAGTAGGGGTGTAAGAGGAGGTTGAAGAGGAGGAGGGGGGAGTACCAGCTTACAAATCAAAACAAGGTAAAATTCAACAAGAAACATTATACTTTAACAGTGCATGCAGAATGTGATAACCAAGAATACCATTTGAAGAGAAACTTGTCCATGGTCAAATTCTTTCTGGCTACTATTTTCTCCATCTCACACTGGAGATTGAGGTCTGCAAGAGTGGACTTCAGGGAAGAGGGATTTGTAGTTTTCCACTATCTGGTAATATTTAGCTTTGCTGCAAGTAACATATGTATTATCACTACTCCAGATCTGGGTGGAAATTTTTCTATACCCAAGTGGAGTAGGGCTAATTTCGGAGAGGGCTTTGAAGGTATTTGTGATACAGATGAGATTAGGGAAAAGATTTCTCTCCAAAAGAAGCTGAGGGATCTGCAAAACCAGAGGAGGTGTGTTATAGTACCCAAGCTGCCACAAGTCCTCCAACAGGTGTTAGGCAAGTTTGGGTATATTTTTAAAAACCTGTAGGGTGTTAGGTACCACCTATGTAGAGTTTTTCCAGTGGTTAGAGCAGTGGGCTGTTGCATGGGTGGATTTAAAGGCCTTTGTCACATAGTGGAGGTTGTCCTGACATTTAGTTCTGCTTCCCATTTTGAAAGGGTGGATATTTGGGAGTATGGTCTTTGGTCATTCAGGGGCACGTATAACGTGGAGATACCCTGTTTTGGATATGTGGGTTGAGAGTAAATTCTGTGGAGTGGTGTAGGTATATGGATTGTAGAAGGGAGTTTAGAGGTTTTGAGGAAGTGGCTTATCTATATATAGGTGTAGGTTTCGGAGATAGGTAGACTGAATTTGTTTTGGAGGTCACTAAATGCTTTCATTGATTGCTGGGATCTGAGGTTGCTAAGGGAATTGATCCCATATGTATGCCAGTGTTGGATTTTAAGATTTGAGATTAGACTTTCTAACACTCTGATAGGGATGGGGTAGGCGTGTAATGGATGGTTAGGAGGGGTAGTAAGGGGATGTTTTTTTCTAAGCCATCAGCGACGCTCTGTCTGCCGGGGAGTGGGGTATTACAGATAGAGAGGATTCTGCTGTAATGAGAAGGCGGGTATCTAGTAGCTTATTGGTAGTGGGGTGGAGGGATTCCATATCTGACCAAGTTTTGATGGGGGAAGGGTGCCACCGATAGTACATTTGGTCTAGGATAGCCCAACTCCATCTTTGTTGTGGTGTCTCATTAGTATGTGGTGAGCACATCTGGGTGGTTTATCATCCCATACAAAGCTTGTGATTTGTCTTTGTATTAGACTTCACCCAAAAGGTTAGGTTCCGCTTTTCTGCCTTCTTCTCCCCTCCTTTTTAACCTTTGGACACTTTTTTTTGGAGGGGTAGCAGGTACCTAGTTTTAATAGGTACCTGCTTCCACTTCCGCTCAGATCGCCTAGGTGATCCAAGTAGAAGCTTGGCCACCCGCCTCTTTGCTTGCAGCCTTCTGGAACACATCACAGGTCCCAGAAGGCTGTGGGACCATTCACAAAGTGCAACATGGCTCACACATGTGCAGTCTGAAGCCGGCTGGGAAGCCGCAAGGAGTCAAAGCCAGCTTCTCACACTAGACATGGTGGTGTCGGGGTCCCAAGGAGCGATGAAGAACCGGCTTGGATGAGGACAGCACTGGACCCCTGTACAGGTAAGTATCCTTTTATTAAAAGACAGCAGCTACAGGGACTGGAGATTCTCTTTGAGAATATAACTTGTTTTGGAGACTGGACTGATTGGATTGGTCACTGGTCCTGAGTGGGTATTCGTGTGAGCAAAAAGGAAGGAATGCCTTCCGGTGGATAGTGCCCAGTGATGGATTGTGGCGATGGGCCCTCTCTGGGATTGGGCTGCTGCCCTTTATGTGAGACCTTAAGGTTGTTTCAGCATGTAGATTTACAGTACAGTATATGTAAAGCACTGCATACATTGTCAATGCCATATACCTGCAATAAATAAAAAAGTAAATGCTCACAGTAACAAATGATATAATGCAATGCTATATCACGATCACAATTTCAAAGGACAGATGCTACTGGTTTGCCAAGCAAATTGATGGGGAAAATTATACATTCTGTGAGTTGTGCTTCAACTGTTAAAATAGCATTGCTGTGTGCTATCATCTTCACAATGCAGCTCATGGCAATGAATAAGCCAAGACAAACAAATGATCTTTAAATGTCCAGATTATATGAGTTACTTATGTAAGTTAAAAGTTCTTTAAGTTTTATAAATACTTTAGACCCAAACACATGCAAAATAAGGTTGTTTTTTTTCAGATAAGAGTTGTCAGCCTACATAACACTGAAATAAATATAGTGGAGGACATTGCAGCCAACCTCCGCCCAGCCAAAAATGGAAAATCATTTAAAACCAGAGCTTATGCTCAGGAACACTATGCATGTCAAAGGTACACTGCGGTAGTACATTAAATGTTTGACTTTAAACTGACTCTGGGGACAAAGCATTCCTGCTGAATGTCACTACTATTCATACTGACCTTTATATTCGGCACACCACTGCCCTGTTAGTTAAATTCATTTACATACTGAACTACAGTCTTTAATTTTAATCTAAGAAAATGCAGGCTAGCACACTCATTGGCTCACGCACTACCTATGCATTGTTAGACCACTGCAGTCTTATACATATTGGTAAAAAAGAGGGAGATTATACATAACATGTGACAAGAGGCTACAGTCCTACCCAGAAATCCAGTGAAAAGTTTGCACCAAATCTTGGAAAAAATGCAAAATAAACTTGTACTGAGGAATACTTGTAGGCCACCAGTGCTGACAGCTGCTATTAAAAATGCTAGTTTTCTAGCTGCTAATCCAATGGCTTCAATCATTTCACTTACCTAGTATGACAGTATAACTTAGCAGTTCTGACTTCACTCTTATTTTATTTCCTGAGTAACAGTTCTGGGTTTCAGCTTTAAAGTGACATTAAACCTTTAGTTATTTAAGCATATGATTGAATCACTTACTGAGTATAAAAAGCTCCTGTCACAAATTAGTCTGCTTGTGTATTCTTACCTCCTTGCTGCAGTGCTTCTCTACCTGATTCCTTTCACATGTGTGGTTTGGTTGTGCTCACCTATGGGTGTCTTCTGCTATTATTTGGGCTTTTATTTCCTTCCCTTCCATCACTTTGTGGCCTGTCTCCTAGTTTGCTTGCCTATATAAGACATGCTCAGCGCAACGCATATTGCCTGAGCAACAGCACAGTTCTCTGAGCGCCCAGCCACTTTGCACTTGTGTATCTTGTGTCTGACTACCAGTGTACTGACCCCGGCTTAGTTTACCACCTGTGCTTGTTCGCTGCCCGCCCTAACCTTGGCTTGTCTCCTGCACTTCCTGTTGTCTCCTGCTGCTTGTGGGGAGGAGTATGGTGGCGCTGCCAATAATGTAAAGTTTAAATATGTATGTATGGTATCTCACATCATAACATCCTCTGAGTGCTCACTAAAGTGAAGATACATATAAGCTAATGAGTAAAGTGCAAATCAATATGAATATAAATCAATCAATATACATGAAAAATAATAAAAAGTGCAAAAGGTGCTTAAAGTGCAAGAAAGTTCAGTTCATCTTTTGGAATAAATTCCTGTAAACAAAATATATAGAAGAAAAAATATGAAAAAAATATGTTCTCTGGTGCAAAAAAAACAACAGTCCAAAAAATAAGCAGAATCTGACACAGTTTCCATTGCAAAAAGGTGATTCACTCGTGCTCCCCTTCTGCTTCCACACTCACAAGAAAGATGTGCCCCTACTGGGGTAATATGCAAGGTTGCCTCTAATCTCAGTGCCAGTATAGATTCCTCTTCCCTGGTGGTTACGGTCATATGGTAGGTTTACATATGTATGAATGGAAAGGAATGACACTCATAGCGTAAGTATTATGAGTTTATTCAATCAAAAAGGTTATAACTATTAAAAATCGCACTATCAATAGTGTAGGAAGATCAGTAGCAATTGTTTAAACCAAGCGCCTGGGACGCCGTGCGTTCCACAGACGAAAAATCAAAACCGGAACGCACGGCATCCCAGATGCTTCCGGAAACGCATCAAAAATGCACCGGAATGAGCCAAAAATGTGTTAAAACCGTGTATGCAGAAACTCATCCGGAATAGATCTGTAGTGTGTTTTTTGTGGTGTGAACCAGCCCTAATAGGTGTATTTTTTTGTTACATTTCAGCTGTTCATCCATGTTAAGTCATTCTGTGTAAACAGAGAAAAATCTAGCGTTCTCTGCAGATTGAATGTGTGAATTTGGAAAATACTGCACAATAGCTACTGAATGGAGCTGAAGAACTTACTTATTTTATATATTAATCAGCATCATACATTATTTTCCCCATTCACACATTTGGGTACTGACATTTATAGGTAAACTTGATCCAGGGAAAATCCAATTGCCTCTTGGGGGATCAGGAAGGAATTTTTTCCCCTGCTGTAGCAAATTGGAGCATGCTCTGCTGGGGTTTTTTGCCTTCCTCTGGATAAACTGTGGGTATAAAATTGGGTATATTAGATTGTACGATATTTTTTATTTTATTTATTTATTGTTTTTAAGGTTGCACTGGATGGACTTGTGTCTTTTTTCAACCTGGCTAACTACTATGTAACATTTGATCTTTTTTTATCAATGCACCCCCAAGTTTTGTCAAGGTAAGAGGCTATTAATATTTTAGCTTTATTGACATACATGATGTTTAAAAAAACGCTTTCTATTAATTGACGATTTTAATGAACTGGGGTTTACCGGTGTGAATGACTGTGGAGATACATACTAAATAGAATGGTTTAGCATTTAAATGCTTTCAGTGGGATTTCTACTTTCATTTATATTAAATTATTTTATGAGATTAATATTCATTTTAAATGAGTTGCATTATCTGAAGGGTTGTTCATGATTTGTGGAGTTCAAGTTCGCTTCAAAAGCGTTATGCTAATTTTCAGTGTTTTTGCATTAACTTGCTTCAATTAATACACTATTTGAATGCAATATAATTGAAGGGAGTTAATTACTAAACAGTACAAATTTGAAAACCCAAAATTATAAGAAATATGCAATTTTAATACATGTTCTTGTCCCCTAAAATTCCACAATACAGCAAGAATATTACAGCTCTGTGTATTAGTGAAACTGTATACACAATATTCAATGGTAATGTGTACTGGTTTTATACGTATTTAATTGCTTTATTTTTATAGTGAGGACTAAAAAAAAAAAAAAAGCTCCTGAAAGATAACTACATAAGTGTATTTCTGTTGTTTTTTTGTTTTTTTTAGAAAATCCAGAGAGCACAAAGAATTTCCATGTCATAACATGCATTGATTATTTGTAAAACAAAGTTAATATACAGTATGTAGTAAAAACATATGTATATAAACATGTAAATTAAAAAAAAACAAAAAAAACAAGATGGTGTTGTCCTGGAAAAGCCGATAAAGACACTGTTGGAGGAGTAATGACAGGCAGTAATGTCTGTGAGAGATAATACATACCTATAAGTATGTCATTTATGCCCCGTACACACAATAGGATTTTCCAACAACAAATGTTTGATGGGAGCTTGTTGTCGGAAATTCCGACCGTGTGTACGCTCCATCGGACATTTTCCGTCGGAATTTCGGACAAACAAAATTTGAGATCTGGGTCTCAAATTTTCCGACAACAAAATCCATTGTCAGAAATTCCGATCGTGTGTACACAATTCTGACGCACAAAATTCCACGCATGCTCAGAATCAAGCAGAAGAGCCGCACTGGCTATTGAACTTCATTTTTCTCGGCTCGTCATATGTGTTGTACGTCACCGCGTTCTTGACGTTCGGAATTTCCGACAACATTTGTGTGACCGTGTGTATGCAAGACAAGTTTGAGCCAACATCCCTTCTGAAAAAAATCCACAGTTTTGTTGTTGGAAAATCCTATCGTGTATACAGGGCACTACACATTACTTATTATGCATGAGCTTAACATGAAAACACATATCTGATATTAGGTCCACTTTGACTTCATTTTTGAGCGATTAATACTCTATATTTGAGGAGGCATAGCTCGACTACAGCTAGTATATTAGTCTCACAGACCTAGAGGTGTATTTTTAATACAAATTGCAGAGCTTATCATCCTTCAAAACTGCAGGTACATTTGTTCTGTGCGAATGGAGGGAAAATAAAATGTTACTGGCCGATTTTCTCTCCAGGTCAAATACATTCTTATAACCTCTTTTGGAGATAAGGAGACTGGCTGTAAATAAGACCAATGTCATTTTGTAGTAATTTGAGTCAGAAGTAAGGAGCTTGGTTGGTTGCTAGGATGCTTGCAGCCCTTGCAGCTGCCTGCAGGCATCCTAACAACCAATCAGGCTCTGCTTCACAACTCCATTGGTTACAAGCAACCACCAATGCCCCGTACACACGGTCGGACATTGATCGGACATTCCGACAACAAAATCCTTGGATTTTTTCCGACGGATGTTGGCTCAAACTTGTTTTGCATACACACGGTCGCACAAAGTTGTCGGAATTTCCGATCGCCAACCACGCGGTCACGTACACTACGTACGACGAGACTAGAAAAGGCCAGTTCAGAAGTTTTGTGTGCGATCTTGTCCGCTCGTTGCTGTTTTTCAGGTCGCTCTTCACAGGCCTTGCTGCTCTTCAGTGCGTTCTGTTACTTCGTTCTGAGCAGCCGACCGTTTTCTAGCCATGTTGCGTATACGTACTCCTCGTAGAGTTCGTGCTGTGCGGGGGCTTGGTGTTGGGGTCCTGACCTTGACACAAGTCCAGTCCATGAACAGGGTGGGGAGGAGCCCATGGACCAAGAATTGGTTGCTTCAGCGTGACCAGTTCTCTCATATGCCTTTGCTCCGTGAGATCCATGAGAATAATCCTGATGATTTCAGGAACTTTCTCAGGATGACGGACCCGGTATTTCACCGTTTGTTGGCTTCGCTGACCCCGTATATCAGCAGGCAGGATACCTGCATGAGGCAAGCCATCACTCCGGAGCAGAGGCTCGTCGCTACCCTGCGGTACTTGGCGACAGGGAGAAGCCTGCAGGACTTGAAGTTCTTGACAGGCATCTCCCCCCAGGCTCTGGGGATCATTATCCCAGAGACCTGTTCTGCCATCATCCAGGTCCTGCAGAAGGAGTATATGAAGGTAAAATGTATCCTTTAATATCACATTTTATTGTATGTAATGTTTGCTAAAATATTGTATTTCTTTCCTCGTTCCCTAATTACCATGATTGTAATATGCTGTGAATGTCCCCTTTGTCCTCATGCATGCTGGATTTTTATGTAATTATTTTTTTAGTCCTTCATACATATTTGCCTTCACTTACCTCCCCAGCATGTTCTCCTGGCCCTATATTCACCTCATGTAGTCACTTAACAATGTATTTTAGCAGCTCCATAGTAATGCTTTACCCCAAACACCCCCTAAAATGTTTACAAATCTGATTTGTGTTTTAAATTCAGGCAGAGTGCAAGAGGCTTTTTTTTGTAGTGTCCCCAAATCATTTTTATTAACCCTCCCTGCCCCCAACTGCTAAGTCAGCTGATACCAATTCTCTATCTATCCTCAATCATCTATCTGCTGACTTTGCCAAACCCATACACACTATACCCACCTCTTTTGTGCTCAGATGTATGGATGAATTCCCCAAAGCATGTAGTGCAAGGGCCTGCCTGTATGCTTGCAAATGGTACTGTTTCAAGTTTTTGTATCCTATTATTATCTTGATAGGTAATAGCAGAATGTCCAAATGTGCTCAAATGTGTACAGTGTGTATTTATATCTTTGTATTATGACACTTCTTACCTGTCCAGTGGGCTGCCAATAGTGTAACTAAGGAGGGGCTGTTCCAAGTAATACCCATTATTTAGGCATTCATCTCTCAATGAAGTAAAGATGGTTACCTGTCCAAGATCCCCCCCCTATAATGTTATAAATGGCCCATGAGAGGGGGGAGGGGGAATATGATAGGTGTACCTTATACTTTGTTGTTGTAAAATTCCCCTTAAGAAATGTTATCTGGATGTTGGCGAAGAATGTTTGTGTCTAATCTGCTTTCCATGTTTATGTGCAAAAATACTAATTTTTTTTGTTTTCATCAACAGTTTCCTTCCACGCCACAGGAATGGCAGACTGTGGCCTCCCACTTTGCCCAGCGGTGGGACTTTCCTAACTGCAGAGGATCAATTGATGGGAAACACGTCCACATCGTCCCACCACCCAACTCGGGGTCGTACTATTATAATTACAAGGGGTTCAATAGTATTGTGATGTTGGCGGTGGTGTCGGCTAATTACGACTTCCTGTATGTGGACGTGGGGAAGAATGGCCGGATGTCCGATGGTGGAGTCATCGCCCAGACAGAGTTTTACAGGCGTCTCCAGAATGGCAGCTTGGACTTGCCACCTCCAGAAGAGAATGTGGAAGGACTCCCATTCGTCTTCGTTGCGGATGAAGCATTTGCGCTGGGGGACCATCTTATGTGGCCATTCCCGATGAGGACCCTCACCCCGGAACAGAGGGTTTTTAATTACTGTCTGGCCAGAGCCAGAGAGTGGTGGAGAACACATTTGGAATCCTGGCCAGCCGGTTCCGCCTATTTCTGACACCCATCCATATGGCGGAGTATAAACTTAATCATATAATCCTGGCGTGCTGTGTTCTACATAACTTTTTACGCCAACATTCTGCCAACTATGCTGGCTCAGTTGGGCCTGAGGCCGGAATTCTAAATGAAGCAACACTGACGGCGCTTGAAAGTGGCCGTTCTGACTTGCCCTTCCTGAGTGCCCGTGATGTCCGGTTAAGATACCTTGAGTTCTTTGCGGGTAGAGGGGCCATCAATATGCCAGCAAATTTGTGAAGCCTTTATCAAATAAAAGAAAAAGCTAATCTTTGTTTACATTTACTGCTTGTGTTTGTTTTAGCTGACCCTGACAGAAATGTGGGGAGTCCTGAAAATGGGGTGATTGTGTAACCTTACAAAGCACTGTTGGGTGTTATTTACTAAAGTGCACTTGAAAATGCACTGAAACTGCACTTGTAGTGCAAAGAGGATTTGCCCTTAGGAAATAACCCCCATTTTCACAGAAAGCAGCAATTACATCACCACAAAAGTGTTGTAGCGTTGAGACAATAATCCACACATTCTTGATTAACAATCTTTTTAATACCTGCACAATCACATGTGCATTTAGAAAAGGTTTTTAAAACAAACCAACATGTTTGTTGTATAACAATTTTTGGGGGGGGGCATTATAAAAAATATAAATGTCCATTTAAGATAAAACAGGCATGTGTAAAACCAACAAGAAAGACACAAATCTTGAACTTACAAAGTTCACATTTGGTAGAACTTTAAGGCAATATCAGACATGATTATTTAGGAACTGTGTTTGATACTGCATTCAGATGGGGTGAAGTCACCCCAGGAAAAGCCAAATTGGGAAGATGCACACAAATTTCCCAATGTCAACATGTGCTAGCTGCCATCACAGGGGATCAAGGGACGTATTTGGGGGAGAAACCCCTTCCTCTCAGCTACTCTATTATTGAGGAAGGGGTTGCACCCCCCAAAACACGTCCATTGATCTCCCATGATGGCAGATAGCACATGTTGGCACACTGTGTGCATCCTCCAAATTTGGCTTTTCGAAAAATCGCTAAAACATTTTTAACATTGTAGCACACAAAAAAACAAAGGGATTTGGAGGGGTTTTAAACTCGCCCCAAAACATTAATGATGTTTTTATTTTTTTGATTAACATCATTGATGTTTTTCTTGAGGTTTTCCAATTGTAAAATACACGTTACCCGATCAGGATCTGTGCACTTCCTGATGTGAAAGGATCTGGATCCACAACATCACGATCACCTAAAAAGAGAGAAACCAAACAAAAACAGGTATCAAAAATATGCCGGCATCCATCTCTTACCTGAGCGTGTAGTCGCAGACACTCACCTGTTGTGGTGACTAGTTCCACCACGTCTTCTTCCTCCTGCTCTTCTTGGGTTAGGGGTATTTCCCCTTCTTCCAGAGGTAGGGGGTCTGTGGTCTCCTCGGATGAGGGGTGTCCTCCGAGTCTTTTCTCCCCTATGTAAAACAAAAATGGTATACTTAGCACACAGATATTTGATGGCAGAACTATAAATAGGAAACATTGCTTGGAAGTGGGGTACAATTGTCTATTTTGGCAGAGTTCCAAAATGTAGCATTTTTAGTGTCCTTTGGCAAGTTGCAATACTTTACCTGTCTTGTACAAGCTTCACAGATGGAGTCACCCCTATAGTATACACTGGAGCACCTGTTTGCCCCCCCTAATAAAAATGGTGTTTTGGGGTCCCACACTAGTGCTCCAGTGTCCAGATGTGAAAATTGCTGCTGAGTGTCCTCTCCTTACACAGAATCTAGTTTGCATTTCATTCTAGTAACAAAGCCATCTACACAACCAAATTAGTTTCAGACAAGTAGGGCATAAAAAATGTGGCCAAATGCATATGGCCAAAACAATGGTGTTTTATAGGCCGAAAGAAAAATGTTTGATACGAACGAATAATGTGCCCATGAACATGAAAGTTGCCATTTTAAAATGTACACTTGTAAGAAAAGCACACGGAGCAGCACGAACGTAATAAACATAAAGAATAGGAACACAGCACAACTACTTACTTTTTTGCAGCAATCTCCGGATCTTTCTGTACTGCTCGTGTTCTCGTAATTTGAGGTCCGACCACTGCTTCCTGAGCTGATCTTTCGATCGACGTACCCCGAAATGCCGGTGCAGACTCTTGATCACTTTCGCCATGATCTTGGCCTTTCTGACATTGGGGTTGGGGTAAGGTCCATACTTCCCATCATAGTCGGCCCTTTTCATTATGTCGACCATCTCCAACATCTCCCCAAAGGACATATTTGAGGCCTTAAATTTCCTTCTGGATTGGGACGTCTCCGGATCCGTGCTTTCCTCCTCCTCGTTCCTGTAATTAGCACGCACCTGCTGTGTATCCGCCATGTGCTCTTCCCCCACTGCGCAGAACAAAAAGGGGCGGGGAATAGACTAGAAAGAACGTCAGGGGCGGGCGGAGTTACACGCATGCACAGTGTGTATAAAGCGTAACGCGCGTGCGTATTACGTACGATCTGTGAGCGGAGGAAGGAGCATCGTAGGCGCCGATCGTGATAACGAAGGTAAGATCTAAACTTGGGCCTATACAGCTTCAAAATTGAAGCCTATATTGTAACAAGATTAGGAGAGTTTGGCCTGACCTTAGGGTTTGTCTTGTGTTGTGTCTTGCAGAGAAAATGGATGGCTTCAATGACCACAACTTCCTTCCTCTGTTCATAGACAAATACAGGGAGCTGCCCTGTCTGTGGCAGGTGAGACATCCCCATTACAACAATAAACAAAAGGGGCAGGCAGCGCTGGAGAAACTGCTGGAGTTGGTGAAGCCAGTTGTCCCCACAGCAACCATCCCCTATTTAAAAGCCAAAATTGGTGGCCTGAGGAGAATCTTAGGGAGCGCAAGAAGGTCACAGATTCCCAGAGGTCCGGAGCTGCAGCAGATGACATTTATGTCCCCAGGCTGTGGTACTATGAGAGACTGCGATTTCTATCAGACCACACTGAAGTCAGGGAATCCCTCTCCACTCTTCCTTCCACTCTTCCTTCCACCCCAGCTGAGGCTTCCGATGTCCAACCTGGTCCTTCCAGCCAGGAAGAAGTGGAGGAGCCCAGCTGGAGTCAGGTATAGCATTGTTCTACAGATTTCTTGTCAATAAAGAAATGATCTTTACTAGATGTTATTATTGATCACTAATTGCTGATTGAAAAAAGTGTTTTACATATCAATAGACAGTAGTGGGCACCCAAAATTGGGACAAGAATGAAAAAAGCTGGGCTCAGAATGATAGTCTGTTATATTTGTTAACATTCAATTTGCAACAGTCAGGAGGTGACAATTGTGTGTGAATGATGACTAAAAAACTAAAACTATGTCCCTTTTTCATACACAGGAAGACCTCAGCCAGGAGGAGGCTGTGGAATGTGGCAGCCAGGAGGAGGCAGCGATTAGTGGCAGCCAGGAGGAGGCGGGGCTAAGTGTCAGCCAAGAGAAGCCTGGGACAAGTCGCAGCCTGACAGAATCGCAGGTTCCTCCCCTCCGCCTTCCATACAAAAGAGCGAGGAAGGGGAGTCACGTTCAGGATTCTGCACTCAGGCTTATTCAGGATGCTTCTGCATCCCTCCGAGCCTTACGCATTCCTGAAGAGGCCTTTGCCTGCATGGCTGCCACCAAACTGCAGGGCGTGCAGGAGGGTCAACGCCTCATGTGTGAGCAACTTATTTATAAAGTCCTAACTAAGGGGGTGAGTGGCGAAATCACACCCAAGACCGACGTGATTGAGTTGGACCATCCTCCTCCTCCTCCTGCTGCCACCACCAGAGCCACAGCGTGGAAGGAAGCGTGGAAGGAAGACCAGAGAGTGATGGCCCTGGGTTCAGTCTGGTCTGACAAAAGCTGCAGTCTCTTGTATGACCACAGCCTGGGGACACAGATGTCATCTGCTGCTTTCCGGATCTCTGGGACTTCTGGACCAGACTGCACTCCCTTAGATATGGACTCTTCAGGCCACCAATTTTGCAGTAAAATACTTAATGTCTGCCCTGGGGGTCAAAGGCTTCACCCATTTCTGATGTTTCTCCAGCATTGCCTCCCTCTTTGTTTAGTTGTGAGCACTTAATAAAGGAATTTTTTTGGAAAATTATACTCTCCTGTGTGTGTTTTCATCCAAAAAGTACAGTTTGTAGGTGACGATTCAGGTACATTTCTAAAGTACAATGTGAAATTAACAAGAGACAACAACACCAAACAATCTCCTATAGATTAAATAACACAAGATATCAATGGTGTTGTGGTAACTTGACACACAAAACACACACAAAAATATTCCGGAGTAAAAATAAAAATACAATAAAACAAAGATCAGCCTTGAAAAAAAGACAAACCAAAAAAAAAATAATCCACCTTAAAAACAAAAATAAAAATTCCAACACAAAAAAAATGTTGTCAGATGTGACAAATCTAAATATATTAAGGGAATCCCGCTAAATAATAAAGAAAGAAGTTTGTGAGAAGTCTGTATGAATATGAGCAGCAAAACTACTTCATTCTTCTCACATTATAAAGAAGAAGAGAGTGCGCTGTATTAAACCATTTTTAACATTGCACCGTGACGAAAGTGTAGTATCCATTGCGAACGCTAAGTTTGCCAGACCGAGCTGTTCCGTCTTGGAATTTCTTCTGAGCATGCGTGGCACTTTGTGCGTCGGAACAGGCCACACACGGTCGGAATTGGCGCGATCAGATTTTGTTGTCGGAAAATTTTATAGCCTACTCCCAAACTTTGTGTATCGGAAAATCCAATGGAAAATGTCCGATGGAGCCCACACACGGTCGGAATGTCCGACAACACGCTCCGATCGGACATTTTCCATCGCAAAATCCGACCGTGTGTACGGGGCATTAGGCTCAACTGCACAACATCATTGGTTGCTAGGATGTCAGCAACTCTGTGACTGGCTAGCAATCAAGAAGCTTGTTGAAGCAGCATCCTTGAGACCCGTGCACGATGCAGTCTTTGGAACAAATTCATGTATATGATCTGACATGTATCTGAATTTGTTATGTTCACTGGCAGGGATAATGTCTTCCTCTCACGTTGTGAACTGGCATACAGATACAATGTTACAACGTTCAAAGTACATGGTTGCTTAGGAAGAAAAAAAGTTCCTCCTTTTAACAGGAGATTAACCACTACCAAGATGGTCTCCTAGCCAGTCACTTGTCTGGAGCTCAATTACTGCTTTTTAATGATATAAGGTGCAGTTTATTTTTAATCATACTGATGCAGCAAATTGTGACATGTCATAAATATATTAATTCAGTCCTGTAAGGTTGCCAATAGATCCCTTTGAAATATAAACAAAGAGCTAAGTACAAAGATGAAATATAGATATGAGTTGTTATACCTGCCAAACCATTAGGAGTTTTGTCTGATCAGTCCTGAAATTTACAAATCCCCGCCAGACAGCTCAGCCAACCTGGTGACCAAACTTTCTGTAGTTAAAGTGATTATAAAAGATTTACACAAAGCAGCTCCGATCCTCTTCCTTTTGGGTCCCTGGCTGGTGGTCATGGCTCCCTCCCCTGCTCCCCTCCTCCCCAAGCTTCGTGCTATTAGCACTCAAGCAGGCTCGCTCCCATGCCACACTCCTGTGAATGGACATTGCCCAATCACACATGGAGCGCGGCTCAACCCGCTCCCTGCTCTTTGCTCATTGGCTCACTGCATGTGATTGACAGCAGCAGGAGTCAATGACTTGCACTGCTGTGTGAGCCAATGAGGGAAGAGAGACACAGGACAGCCGATGCTCTCATGCACATCGCTGGCTCGAGATGGGGCTCAGGTAAGTATTAGGAACGCTGGGGGGGAAGCTGCACCCAGAAGGTTTTTTAACTTAATGCATAGAATGCATTAAGTAAAAAACTTTCTGCCTTTTTACCACTTTAAGCAAAAGACTATTGAAAGCTCTCATACCTCCTGCTCTGACTGGACAAGCGAAGGAACAGCAGAACTAATTTCCCTACTCCTTCCACCTGTCAATATGCTGCATGCAGCGGAGCCTGGCTGGTGTAGAGTGCAGACCCTGTCTCCCCTAATGCCGTGTACATACGCCCGGTTTTCCCGTTGGAATAAACTCTGAAGGTTTTTCCGACGGAGTTCCGATGGAATTCCGCTGAAACGGATCACACCAAAGTCTGACCGTCCAGAATGCAGTGACGTACACCACGTACGACGGGACTAGAAAATGGAAGTTCAATAGCCAGTAGCCAATAGCTTCTGTCTCGTACTTGCTTCAGAGCACACGTCGTTTTTGGTACATCGGAACAGCATACAGACGAGTGTTTTTTCTGATAGGAATTGGTTCCATCGGAAATATTTAGAACATGTTCTCTTTCTAGGTCCATCAGAATTTTCGATGGAAAAAGTCCGATGAGGCATACACACGATCGGAATATACGATGAAAAGCTTCCGTTGGACTTTTTCTGTCGGACATTCCGCTCGTGTGTACGCGGCATTACAGTTTCATTGCGCAGGGGATTACAGGAAGCTAATATAAACACTGATTCAGGTACTTATACTAGTTTAATAACATTTGAATCAAAGTAGAAGTCAAGCCAAATACAATTTAAGTGTAAACATGCTCCCACCCTCATTCTTAGTTTTTGACTGGATTTTTACTTTGAAACATAAAGTAATAAAAAGAACTGCGCTATAAAATTACAATTAAAAAAGACTGTGCTCAAAAAATGAATATATGAAATGACACAGAAATTATGTTGATTTCACCCATTAATTACATATGTGAACCCACATAGCAACATAATACCAATCAAATGACTGGATAGAAACAAAATAATCGTGAAACACTAAATACAATTTAGGCAAGTGACAGAAACCAAAAAGTCTGTGAAATTGGAAATGGCACAAAAAATCAACAGTCCTTAGTGTAGAACAAATCCACCAATAGTAATTGAAGACTTGTAGTGAAAAGGTATCACGTGAACAGAAATCCACCACCTATTCCAATATGTGCTTACCAGAGGTAAGCTATATTAAAGCTTATATTCGAAATCCACTCCGTGGGGACACCAACAGCGATCTCAGCATGGAGGAGGATCGTCCGGAATCCACCAATAGAAGGGTCGAATATTCAACATTGGACACCCAGGGAAATAAGAAGTATATTCTCCATAGTGTGAATCCGTATAAAGCAGTTTATTTGAGAATAAAAATAGCGCACTTACATACAAATAGCGAGTAACAGCATATAGAAATCAGCCGGCCGGCCTGCATACACCCGTTCACTCCAAGGTGGAAACGATGACGTCAGCGCGTCTGCCTTCCGACGTACGTTTCGTCCTATTGGACGTTGTCATAGGAACGGGCGACGCACTGACTCATCGCTCCTTATATACATACATAGAACCACCCCTCGTTCTGACACTCTAGTGGCCACATCCTGGTTCTAAACCAGGAAGTACTCAGGGTGAAACCAAGCCTCACTTTAATGGCAAAACGAATAACGTTGATCAGCCCTATCTTGCAACGAACAGGGGGCTGTTGTACATAAAACAAATAGCACTTCAACACTTACAAAGTGAACTTTCCTCATTGCTGGGGGGACTGAAAACATATATGAATATTCTTTCAAAAAAGTACGACGTGAACGCACTACCTTGGCTTCATCAAAAATTATAATGAAAAATAAAAATTATATAATAAAATAATATAATGTTATAACCACCTGATAGGGTATTATTCCAAATTCTGCCTGTAAAAGGCTAAGGGAAACGCCATCTAGTGGAGAATGTTAAGCTATACATGCCAATAAATAGCATATATATTATTCACTTGGGAACTAATAAAAAATACTTATTTATTAAAACATCCCCAGAGCCATATACCACTCTGCGGTGAAAACAAAAATAAAATCATTCCCCTATTAAGCTATTAAAAAGTAATAATCATAAAAACCGGGAAGTGGTCATATAAACCATATAGGCCCCCACATGTTTGACCAATAACTATGTAGAGAATGGTATTACTAAATAAAGAAGACCCAAATAAAAATGGAGCAGATCAACTAACTGATAAACTCATACATGTACCTATCGGGTGACAGTGAGCAAATGGGTCGAGGGAACCTCTGGGTACCCAATCAAATATTAGAGGAAAACTCAGAAAAACTTAGGATGGTCAAAGTTTCAGAGCATATAATATCTCCATCATAGGGATGTACAACCCCCAAGGCCAAAATGACCAGAATTGGCCCCAAATTTGGGAACCAATGGGGGTGCATATTAGGAGAGGAAGTACACCAATGGTGGTCGTATGATGTTAGCTAGTTACTTGTTACAGTAAGGCCACCAAAGGGTCAGAACAGGTTCACATCCAAATAATAAAAAAATAGTCTGAAGTCACAAAGCAGAACATCACGAACCTTATTTTCTTAGATTTCTAGTACAGATAAGAAGCCCCCATATTACGTTAACCATATTAGAGGAATGTACAAAAATTCATGAATTATCCAGAAAGGCATTAAGGTCCACCTCAACGTTGAGCCCAAATGGGGTGTAACACCTAAGTTTGTATATCCAGGCCATCTCGAGTCTCGAAATCCCCCTAAGAAGGGAACCCCCTCTCCAGGGCGTGGTATATCTATCAATTCCCAGAAAGATAGTCTTTCTGGGGTCTCGATTGTGTGTCTCGAGATAATGTCTAGAGACCGGATGTTTCGGAAAGCCCGTCAAGATATTAGTTACATGCTCGTTGAGCCTTACGGAGAGGGGGCGTTTGGTCCTCCCCACGTATTGTAATCCGCAAGGACATTGCAACAAATAGACAACGCGCTCAGTGGAACATGTAATAAAGGATTTGATTTCAAATTCAACCGAGGTACTAGTAGAAGTAAACTTGTGTGTCCTTCTATGCAAACATCCACTCAAGGAACATATCCTACATTTTTTACATTGATAGAAACCAGTCATGTATTCAAAAAAACCTTTTTTGATTGGTGGAGGGTCTAGGATGTTGGGGGCCACTCTCCCCCTAAGGGAAGGGGCACCTTTGTATACCATTTGTGGTTTAGCTGGAAGGATATTACCCAATATGTGGTCATTTTGAAGAACATGCCAATGTTTCTTAACCAGCCTTGCCACATTCCTATGTTGTAAGGAATAAGTGGTAATAAATGGAACAGATGGTACTCTATTCTCATTGGGGGCCTTATCCACTAATAACGTGCGCCTATCTAGAGTAGCAACCTCGTTCAGTGTAGTTTTAAGGGACGCCTCAGGGTAACCTTTCTCTAGAAAACGTCCTATCAGGACATCAGCTTGAGCCAAAAACTCCTCCTGGTTTGAACAATTACGTTTCAGGCGTATAAGTTGGCTTTTGGGCACTGACTTAAGCCAGGCTTCATGGTGGCAGCTGTCGGTGGATATATAGGAATTACGATCCGTAGTCTTAAAATAAGTTGCCGTAGTAAGTTGTCCATCTCGGATACTGATCTTGAGATCCAAGAAGTTGATCTCGGTCTGACTAGCCTCATATGAAAGTTGTATACCCCGATTGTTGTCATTAAGCATATTCATAAAGGCGTCCAAATCATGGCGGTCTCCATCCCATAGGAGGAGGACATCATCTATATACCTAGCCCACAGGACCAATTGGGGTCTCTGGTGGGCATAGATGACGTCCTCCTCCCACAGGGCCATGAAAAGGTTAGCCAAACTTGGGGCGTATTTAGCCCCCATGGCAACCCCTCTGTCTTGTCTATAGAACTGCCCTCCAAACCAAAAATAGTTTCGAGTGGCTACAAAATGAAGTAACTGCATGATGAAACAAATCTGTTCGTCAAATAATGTGGAATCTCGCCTTAAATAATATTCCACTGCAAATAACCCCAAATCATGCGGAATCACCGTATATAATGAGGCTACATCAGCCGTCACTAGCCAACACCCTGTTTTCGGAGTAATGTTGGAAAGTAGGTTGATCACATGACGGGAGTCCCTCAAGTGTGATGGCATTTTCAGGACCAATGGTTGCAAGAAAAAATCAATATACCTGCCCACCCGGGATGAGATGGAATCAATGCCACTAACAATAGGGCGTCCCGGGGGGCAGGTAGGATGTTTATGCACTTTAGGCAAATAATAGATAACCGGGGTACGGGGAGCCTTAGGAACCAGGTAAGATTTCTCTTTTCCATTCAGAATACCCTGGTCAAACCCATATTGTACAATTACTTCTAGTTCCTTCTTATATTGGGACTTAGGATCTGATCTAAGGGGGGTATATGTATCTCGGTCCCCTAAAATCTTATACATCTCGGCAAGATAATCTTTCTTGTCCAAGACAATAATACCACCCCCTTTATCAGCGGGTCTAATTACTAGGTTTTTGTTCTCACACAGGGAATTCAAACCAGACTTCAACTCTTTATCAAAATAAATTTTTCTCAGGGGTAATTGCTCTAAGTCCCTGAGCATTAGGTCTCTAAATACTCTCAAGGAAGGAGTCATAGTGCCCGGGGGGTTGAATAAAGATGTATTCGCCAATCCTGAATGGCGATAACCAGTAGTATTAGATACAGTATTCGAAATGGGGTTAGTGGCCATATATCTTTTGATGTTGACCTTACGTACAAACTTATGAATGTCTATATAGGTCTGGAATTTATCCAAACCACGAGGAGGCGCAAATTTAAGGCCCTTATTAAGTAGGATCTTCTCAGAGTCATTTAACGTGGCTGAACTTAGGTTAAAAATTCCATCAGAAGTTACGATTTTTTCTTTTTTTGCTCGCAGTCGCCGCCCCCCTCTAGATCCTCTCTTTGGTCTGCCGACCTTTTGATGCCCTGACCTGGTCTGTGAAAACCCCAACGTTGGTAACCAGAACCGGAAGGGCCCGGATTATCTCCGTCATTGGTGAATCCCCTCACCATAGGGGCAGGCAACAAGGCACCCCCTTCTCGATCGTCCTTCGAATGGGGAGGCGGTACAGGTCCATCTAAATCACTGAGGGGGTAGAAACAATTTGAGGTACTGATATTGTAATCAGGATATCCTCTTCCATCATTTGAAGGCCTAGGGATTTGAAAACCCCGCCCCTGCCTCTCATAATAATCATGCCTAAATATTTGGCCAGACTCGTGGTTGCGACCAGGGTATGGTCTAAAATCTAGGGTTCGAGGGGAAGGTGGATATTCTGCATAGGTGTTATAATGGTCATATGGCCTGTCATTAGACTGTGGGGCCAACCAAGGACCACCATTAGCATGGCCACCACCTCTGTCTCGTCCCCCCTGATGGGAACCACTCATCCCACGGGAACGTCGTGGAAAAGTGGGTGGGTAACCGGATGTGGCCCTTTTACCACCACCCCCACGTCTAGCAGGGGATTGTTGGGACCCTTGTCTAAATCTCCCCGAGGGGCCATTAGGGCCACTAGGGAAGCGTCCAATGTTATTAGGTTGTAGTGGGGGGGGGGCATATGGTACAGAGGGGGGTAATCCCCCTGTATTCACCGGACCTGTCTCCATGTCAACAGGATTAGTGGAAGCCTGTTCCGCCAACAACTTCTTCTGCCATTCAAATACAACTGCCCCTTGATAGTCCAAAAGATCCCTGTTGTATTTCTTTTTCTTCTTGACCCTCTGGTCTCTTTCCTCTTTCTCCAAAAGGGTAAGGAGGGAAAGAGATCTCTCTTTATATTCATTACTCTCCCTCAGGGGGCTAAGTTTATCCTTAATACTTTTTATCTCCTCATCTAATCTAGTCAGTTTGGCTTTCTTACGATCGATGAGAAATTTCAAAAAATCAATCCCTGCTTTATTGAAATAGCTAAACCAGTCTTCCAGTTGGACATCACCCTTTTGGGGGCTGACCTCCCACCTGAGACTCCTTGGAACCATACCTCCTTTCACATAGGTATCTAAATAAACTATATCCCACTGTGTATGTATCTCGGAGATTGTGAGGTTTTTAAGCCTCATAAATAAGCCACTGAGGTCGCCCTCATCATCTTTATATATTTCAAACACCCCTTCGGTGTTAACCACCCTAGTGGCCCTGTATTCAAACACATCCATAGGTGTAGGTGTTCTTTCAATTAGATACACACCTAAGGGCCAATTAGGGTCTGTATTGGGTAGCAGCAGTAATAAACCAAATAAACAGATACCAAGGAAATCATAAAAAATTACCGCGCTTCCCTACACCCCCCCAAGCTGCAGTCCTAATCCTCAGGTAGAAAGAATCAAAATGGATAAAGTAATAAAAAGAACTGCGCTATAAAATTACAATTAAAAAAGACTGTGCTCAAAAAATGAATATATGAAATGACACAGAAATTATGTTGATTTCACCCATTAATTACATATGTGAACCCACATAGCAACATAATACCAATCAAATGACTGGATAGAAACAAAATAATCGTGAAACACTAAATACAATTTAGGCAAGTGACAGAAACCAAAAAGTCTGTGAAATTGGAAATGGCACAAAAAATCAACAGTCCTTAGTGTAGAACAAATCCACCAATAGTAATTGAAGACTTGTAGTGAAAAGGTATCACGTGAACAGAAATCCACCACCTATTCCAATATGTGCTTACCAGAGGTAAGCTATATTAAAGCTTATATTCGAAATCCACTCCGTGGGGACACCAACAGCGATCTCAGCATGGAGGAGGATCGTCCGGAATCCACCAATAGAAGGGTCGAATATTCAACATTGGACACCCAGGGAAATAAGAAGTATATTCTCCATAGTGTGAATCCGTATAAAGCAGTTTATTTGAGAATAAAAATAGCGCACTTACATACAAATAGCGAGTAACAGCATATAGAAATCAGCCGGCCGGCCTGCATACACCCGTTCACTCCAAGGTGGAAACGATGACGTCAGCGCGTCTGCCTTCCGACGTACGTTTCGTCCTATTGGACGTTGTCATAGGAACGGGCGACGCACTGACTCATCGCTCCTTATATACATACATAGAACCACCCCTCGTTCTGACACTCTAGTGGCCACATCCTGGTTCTAAACCAGGAAGTACTCAGGGTGAAACCAAGCCTCACTTTAATGGCAAAACGAATAACGTTGATCAGCCCTATCTTGCAACGAACAGGGGGCTGTTGTACATAAAACAAATAGCACTTCAACACTTACAAAGTGAACTTTCCTCATTGCTGGGGGGACTGAAAACATATATGAATATTCTTTCAAAAAAGTACGACGTGAACGCACTACCTTGGCTTCATCAAAAATTATAATGAAAAATAAAAATTATATAATAAAATAATATAATGTTATAACCACCTGATAGGGTATTATTCCAAATTCTGCCTGTAAAAGGCTAAGGGAAACGCCATCTAGTGGAGAATGTTAAGCTATACATGCCAATAAATAGCATATATATTATTCACTTGGGAACTAATAAAAAATACTTATTTATTAAAACATCCCCAGAGCCATATACCACTCTGCGGTGAAAACAAAAATAAAATCATTCCCCTATTAAGCTATTAAAAAGTAATAATCATAAAAACCGGGAAGTGGTCATATAAACCATATAGGCCCCCACATGTTTGACCAATAACTATGTAGAGAATGGTATTACTAAATAAAGAAGACCCAAATAAAAATGGAGCAGATCAACTAACTGATAAACTCATACATGTACCTATCGGGTGACAGTGAGCAAATGGGTCGAGGGAACCTCTGGGTACCCAATCAAATATTAGAGGAAAACTCAGAAAAACTTAGGATGGTCAAAGTTTCAGAGCATATAATATCTCCATCATAGGGATGTACAACCCCCAAGGCCAAAATGACCAGAATTGGCCCCAAATTTGGGAACCAATGGGGGTGCATATTAGGAGAGGAAGTACACCAATGGTGGTCGTATGATGTTAGCTAGTTACTTGTTACAGTAAGGCCACCAAAGGGTCAGAACAGGTTCACATCCAAATAATAAAAAAATAGTCTGAAGTCACAAAGCAGAACATCACGAACCTTATTTTCTTAGATTTCTAGTACAGATAAGAAGCCCCCATATTACGTTAACCATATTAGAGGAATGTACAAAAATTCATGAATTATCCAGAAAGGCATTAAGGTCCACCTCAACGTTGAGCCCAAATGGGGTGTAACACCTAAGTTTGTATATCCAGGCCATCTCGAGTCTCGAAATCCCCCTAAGAAGGGAACCCCCTCTCCAGGGCGTGGTATATCTATCAATTCCCAGAAAGATAGTCTTTCTGGGGTCTCGATTGTGTGTCTCGAGATAATGTCTAGAGACCGGATGTTTCGGAAAGCCCGTCAAGATATTAGTTACATGCTCGTTGAGCCTTACGGAGAGGGGGCGTTTGGTCCTCCCCACGTATTGTAATCCGCAAGGACATTGCAACAAATAGACAACGCGCTCAGTGGAACATGTAATAAAGGATTTGATTTCAAATTCAACCGAGGTACTAGTAGAAGTAAACTTGTGTGTCCTTCTATGCAAACATCCACTCAAGGAACATATCCTACATTTTTTACATTGATAGAAACCAGTCATGTATTCAAAAAAACCTTTTTTGATTGGTGGAGGGTCTAGGATGTTGGGGGCCACTCTCCCCCTAAGGGAAGGGGCACCTTTGTATACCATTTGTGGTTTAGCTGGAAGGATATTACCCAATATGTGGTCATTTTGAAGAACATGCCAATGTTTCTTAACCAGCCTTGCCACATTCCTATGTTGTAAGGAATAAGTGGTAATAAATGGAACAGATGGTACTCTATTCTCATTGGGGGCCTTATCCACTAATAACGTGCGCCTATCTAGAGTAGCAACCTCGTTCAGTGTAGTTTTAAGGGACGCCTCAGGGTAACCTTTCTCTAGAAAACGTCCTATCAGGACATCAGCTTGAGCCAAAAACTCCTCCTGGTTTGAACAATTACGTTTCAGGCGTATAAGTTGGCTTTTGGGCACTGACTTAAGCCAGGCTTCATGGTGGCAGCTGTCGGTGGATATATAGGAATTACGATCCGTAGTCTTAAAATAAGTTGCCGTAGTAAGTTGTCCATCTCGGATACTGATCTTGAGATCCAAGAAGTTGATCTCGGTCTGACTAGCCTCATATGAAAGTTGTATACCCCGATTGTTGTCATTAAGCATATTCATAAAGGCGTCCAAATCATGGCGGTCTCCATCCCATAGGAGGAGGACATCATCTATATACCTAGCCCACAGGACCAATTGGGGTCTCTGGTGGGCATAGATGACGTCCTCCTCCCACAGGGCCATGAAAAGGTTAGCCAAACTTGGGGCGTATTTAGCCCCCATGGCAACCCCTCTGTCTTGTCTATAGAACTGCCCTCCAAACCAAAAATAGTTTCGAGTGGCTACAAAATGAAGTAACTGCATGATGAAACAAATCTGTTCGTCAAATAATGTGGAATCTCGCCTTAAATAATATTCCACTGCAAATAACCCCAAATCATGCGGAATCACCGTATATAATGAGGCTACATCAGCCGTCACTAGCCAACACCCTGTTTTCGGAGTAATGTTGGAAAGTAGGTTGATCACATGACGGGAGTCCCTCAAGTGTGATGGCATTTTCAGGACCAATGGTTGCAAGAAAAAATCAATATACCTGCCCACCCGGGATGAGATGGAATCAATGCCACTAACAATAGGGCGTCCCGGGGGGCAGGTAGGATGTTTATGCACTTTAGGCAAATAATAGATAACCGGGGTACGGGGAGCCTTAGGAACCAGGTAAGATTTCTCTTTTCCATTCAGAATACCCTGGTCAAACCCATATTGTACAATTACTTCTAGTTCCTTCTTATATTGGGACTTAGGATCTGATCTAAGGGGGGTATATGTATCTCGGTCCCCTAAAATCTTATACATCTCGGCAAGATAATCTTTCTTGTCCAAGACAATAATACCACCCCCTTTATCAGCGGGTCTAATTACTAGGTTTTTGTTCTCACACAGGGAATTCAAACCAGACTTCAACTCTTTATCAAAATAAATTTTTCTCAGGGGTAATTGCTCTAAGTCCCTGAGCATTAGGTCTCTAAATACTCTCAAGGAAGGAGTCATAGTGCCCGGGGGGTTGAATAAAGATGTATTCGCCAATCCTGAATGGCGATTAGGACTGCAGCTTGGGGGGGTGTAGGGAAGCGCGGTAATTTTTTATGATTTCCTTGGTATCTGTTTATTTGGTTTATTACTGCTGCTACCCAATACAGACCCTAATTGGCCCTTAGGTGTGTATCTAATTGAAAGAACACCTACACCTATGGATGTGTTTGAATACAGGGCCACTAGGGTGGTTAACACCGAAGGGGTGTTTGAAATATATAAAGATGATGAGGGCGACCTCAGTGGCTTATTTATGAGGCTTAAAAACCTCACAATCTCCGAGATACATACACAGTGGGATATAGTTTATTTAGATACCTATGTGAAAGGAGGTATGGTTCCAAGGAGTCTCAGGTGGGAGGTCAGCCCCCAAAAGGGTGATGTCCAACTGGAAGACTGGTTTAGCTATTTCAATAAAGCAGGGATTGATTTTTTGAAATTTCTCATCGATCGTAAGAAAGCCAAACTGACTAGATTAGATGAGGAGATAAAAAGTATTAAGGATAAACTTAGCCCCCTGAGGGAGAGTAATGAATATAAAGAGAGATCTCTTTCCCTCCTTACCCTTTTGGAGAAAGAGGAAAGAGACCAGAGGGTCAAGAAGAAAAAGAAATACAACAGGGATCTTTTGGACTATCAAGGGGCAGTTGTATTTGAATGGCAGAAGAAGTTGTTGGCGGAACAGGCTTCCACTAATCCTGTTGACATGGAGACAGGTCCGGTGAATACAGGGGGATTACCCCCCTCTGTACCATATGCCCCCCCCCCACTACAACCTAATAACATTGGACGCTTCCCTAGTGGCCCTAATGGCCCCTCGGGGAGATTTAGACAAGGGTCCCAACAATCCCCTGCTAGACGTGGGGGTGGTGGTAAAAGGGCCACATCCGGTTACCCACCCACTTTTCCACGACGTTCCCGTGGGATGAGTGGTTCCCATCAGGGGGGACGAGACAGAGGTGGTGGCCATGCTAATGGTGGTCCTTGGTTGGCCCCACAGTCTAATGACAGGCCATATGACCATTATAACACCTATGCAGAATATCCACCTTCCCCTCGAACCCTAGATTTTAGACCATACCCTGGTCGCAACCACGAGTCTGGCCAAATATTTAGGCATGATTATTATGAGAGGCAGGGGCGGGGTTTTCAAATCCCTAGGCCTTCAAATGATGGAAGAGGATATCCTGATTACAATATCAGTACCTCAAATTGTTTCTACCCCCTCAGTGATTTAGATGGACCTGTACCGCCTCCCCATTCGAAGGACGATCGAGAAGGGGGTGCCTTGTTGCCTGCCCCTATGGTGAGGGGATTCACCAATGACGGAGATAATCCGGGCCCTTCCGGTTCTGGTTACCAACGTTGGGGTTTTCACAGACCAGGTCAGGGCATCAAAAGGTCGGCAGACCAAAGAGAGGATCTAGAGGGGGGCGGCGACTGCGAGCAAAAAAAGAAAAAATCGTAACTTCTGATGGAATTTTTAACCTAAGTTCAGCCACGTTAAATGACTCTGAGAAGATCCTACTTAATAAGGGCCTTAAATTTGCGCCTCCTCGTGGTTTGGATAAATTCCAGACCTATATAGACATTCATAAGTTTGTACGTAAGGTCAACATCAAAAGATATATGGCCACTAACCCCATTTCGAATACTGTATCTAATACTACTGGTTATCGCCATTCAGGATTGGCGAATACATCTTTATTCAACCCCCCGGGCACTATGACTCCTTCCTTGAGAGTATTTAGAGACCTAATGCTCAGGGACTTAGAGCAATTACCCCTGAGAAAAATTTATTTTGATAAAGAGTTGAAGTCTGGTTTGAATTCCCTGTGTGAGAACAAAAACCTAGTAATTAGACCCGCTGATAAAGGGGGTGGTATTATTGTCTTGGACAAGAAAGATTATCTTGCCGAGATGTATAAGATTTTAGGGGACCGAGATACATATACCCCCCTTAGATCAGATCCTAAGTCCCAATATAAGAAGGAACTAGAAGTAATTGTACAATATGGGTTTGACCAGGGTATTCTGAATGGAAAAGAGAAATCTTACCTGGTTCCTAAGGCTCCCCGTACCCCGGTTATCTATTATTTGCCTAAAGTGCATAAACATCCTACCTGCCCCCCGGGACGCCCTATTGTTAGTGGCTCCCCGTACCCCGGTTATCTATTATTTGCCTAAAGTGCATAAACATCCTACCTGCCCCCCGGGACGCCCTATTGTTAGTGGCATTGATTCCATCTCATCCCGGGTGGGCAGGTATATTGATTTTTTCTTGCAACCATTGGTCCTGAAAATGCCATCACACTTGAGGGACTCCCGTCATGTGATCAACCTACTTTCCAACATTACTCCGAAAACAGGGTGTTGGCTAGTGACGGCTGATGTAGCCTCATTATATACGGTGATTCCGCATGATTTGGGGTTATTTGCAGTGGAATATTATTTAAGACGAGATTCCACATTATTTGACGAACAGATTTGTTTCATCATGCAGTTACTTCATTTTGTAGCCACTCGAAACTATTTTTGGTTTGGAGGGCAGTTCTATAGACAAGACAGAGGGGTTGCCATGGGGGCTAAATACGCCCCAAGTTTGGCTAACCTTTTCATGGCCCTGTGGGAGGAGGACGTCATCTATGCCCACCAGAGACCCCAATTGGTCCTGTGGGCTAGGTATATAGATGATGTCCTCCTCCTATGGGATGGAGACCGCCATGATTTGGACGCCTTTATGAATATGCTTAATGACAACAATCGGGGTATACAACTTTCATATGAGGCTAGTCAGACCGAGATCAACTTCTTGGATCTCAAGATCAGTATCCGAGATGGACAACTTACTACGGCAACTTATTTTAAGACTACGGATCGTAATTCCTATATATCCACCGACAGCTGCCACCATGAAGCCTGGCTTAAGTCAGTGCCCAAAAGCCAACTTATACGCCTGAAACGTAATTGTTCAAACCAGGAGGAGTTTTTGGCTCAAGCTGATGTCCTGATAGGACGTTTTCTAGAGAAAGGTTACCCTGAGGCGTCCCTTAAAACTACACTGAACGAGGTTGCTACTCTAGATAGGCGCACGTTATTAGTGGATAAGGCCCCCAATGAGAATAGAGTACCATCTGTTCCATTTATTACCACTTATTCCTTACAACATAGGAATGTGGCAAGGCTGGTTAAGAAACATTGGCATGTTCTTCAAAATGACCACATATTGGGTAATATCCTTCCAGCTAAACCACAAATGGTATACAAAGGTGCCCCTTCCCTTAGGGGGAGAGTGGCCCCCAACATCCTAGACCCTCCACCAATCAAAAAAGGTTTTTTTGAATACATGACTGGTTTCTATCAATGTAAAAAATGTAGGATATGTTCCTTGAGTGGATGTTTGCATAGAAGGACACACAAGTTTACTTCTACTAGTACCTCGGTTGAATTTGAAATCAAATCCTTTATTACATGTTCCACTGAGCGCGTTGTCTATTTGTTGCAATGTCCTTGCGGATTACAATACGTGGGGAGGACCAAACGCCCCCTCTCCGTAAGGCTCAACGAGCATGTAACTAATATCTTGACGGGCTTTCCGAAACATCCGGTCTCTAGACATTATCTCGAGACACACAATCGAGACCCCAGAAAGACTATCTTTCTGGGAATTGATAGATATACCACGCCCTGGAGAGGGGGTTCCCTTCTTAGGGGGATTTCGAGACTCGAGATGGCCTGGATATACAAACTTAGGTGTTACACCCCATTTGGGCTCAACGTTGAGGTGGACCTTAATGCCTTTCTGGATAATTCATGAATTTTTGTACATTCCTCTAATATGGTTAACGTAATATGGGGGCTTCTTATCTGTACTAGAAATCTAAGAAAATAAGGTTCGTGATGTTCTGCTTTGTGACTTCAGACTATTTTTTTATTATTTGGATGTGAACCTGTTCTGACCCTTTGGTGGCCTTACTGTAACAAGTAACTAGCTAACATCATACGACCACCATTGGTGTACTTCCTCTCCTAATATGCACCCCCATTGGTTCCCAAATTTGGGGCCAATTCTGGTCATTTTGGCCTTGGGGGTTGTACATCCCTATGATGGAGATATTATATGCTCTGAAACTTTGACCATCCTAAGTTTTTCTGAGTTTTCCTCTAATATTTGATTGGGTACCCAGAGGTTCCCTCGACCCATTTGCTCACTGTCACCCGATAGGTACATGTATGAGTTTATCAGTTAGTTGATCTGCTCCATTTTTATTTGGGTCTTCTTTATTTAGTAATACCATTCTCTACATAGTTATTGGTCAAACATGTGGGGGCCTATATGGTTTATATGACCACTTCCCGGTTTTTATGATTATTACTTTTTAATAGCTTAATAGGGGAATGATTTTATTTTTGTTTTCACCGCAGAGTGGTATATGGCTCTGGGGATGTTTTAATAAATAAGTATTTTTTATTAGTTCCCAAGTGAATAATATATATGCTATTTATTGGCATGTATAGCTTAACATTCTCCACTAGATGGCGTTTCCCTTAGCCTTTTACAGGCAGAATTTGGAATAATACCCTATCAGGTGGTTATAACATTATATTATTTTATTATATAATTTTTATTTTTCATTATAATTTTTGATGAAGCCAAGGTAGTGCGTTCACGTCGTACTTTTTTGAAAGAATATTCATATATGTTTTCAGTCCCCCCAGCAATGAGGAAAGTTCACTTTGTAAGTGTTGAAGTGCTATTTGTTTTATGTACAACAGCCCCCTGTTCGTTGCAAGATAGGGCTGATCAACGTTATTCGTTTTGCCATTAAAGTGAGGCTTGGTTTCACCCTGAGTACTTCCTGGTTTAGAACCAGGATGTGGCCACTAGAGTGTCAGAACGAGGGGTGGTTCTATGTATGTATATAAGGAGCGATGAGTCAGTGCGTCGCCCGTTCCTATGACAACGTCCAATAGGACGAAACGTACGTCGGAAGGCAGACGCGCTGACGTCATCGTTTCCACCTTGGAGTGAACGGGTGTATGCAGGCCGGCCGGCTGATTTCTATATGCTGTTACTCGCTATTTGTATGTAAGTGCGCTATTTTTATTCTCAAATAAACTGCTTTATACGGATTCACACTATGGAGAATATACTTCTTATTTCCCTGGGTGTCCAATGTTGAATATTCGACCCTTCTATTGGTGGATTCCGGACGATCCTCCTCCATGCTGAGATCGCTGTTGGTGTCCCCACGGAGTGGATTTCGAATATAAGCTTTAATATAGCTTACCTCTGGTAAGCACATATTGGAATAGGTGGTGGATTTCTGTTCACGTGATACCTTTTCACTACAAGTCTTCAATTACTATTGGTGGATTTGTTCTACACTAAGGACTGTTGATTTTTTGTGCCATTTCCAATTTCACAGACTTTTTGGTTTCTGTCACTTGCCTAAATTGTATTTAGTGTTTCACGATTATTTTGTTTCTATCCAGTCATTTGATTGGTATTATGTTGCTATGTGGGTTCACATATGTAATTAATGGGTGAAATCAACATAATTTCTGTGTCATTTCATATATTCATTTTTTGAGCACAGTCTTTTTTAATTGTAATTTTATAGCGCAGTTCTTTTTATTACTTTATCCATTTTGATTCTTTCTACCTGAGGATTAGGACTGCAGCTTGGGGGGGTGTAGGGAAGCGCGGTAATTTTTTATGATTTACTTTGAAACATAGCTGCAATAAATAATGTTTTTTATAGGTTCCTGACGTTCACATTTAGGCCTCATGCACACTGGAAGGTAAAATAACATTATAAAAATGCCAGTAGCTTTTCAGTGAGTTTTTCAAGGTTTTTTTTAATGTTTTTCAACGTTTTTGCAATATAGTTTTTTAGCATTTTTTAGCGTTTTTTGGTATTAGCATTTTTCAGCGTTTTTTTAGCTAGAAACCACCTCTCTGCTATTAGTAACTCCCATTTACCCACAATGCATCTCTGCAAAGCCTGTTTGTATTGTTTAGTGACCATTTTCAGATCAGAGAGAGTTCTAGAGGACAGAGGAAGCACTGCATTGTTTAGGAGCTATTTTGCTTGTTCTTGCTGTGTTATGGATCCTGTGATGCAGAAAATTGATGAGGCTAGGCTACTGATTTTATTAAGGATGGTGCGCAGAGACAGCTGGAGGAGGGAACATTGCATGTGATTTGCACTGTATTGCTGTGCAGATCACACTGGTCTGATCGATGCAAATTCAGCCATACAGCTCACAACAAAATGGTGCAGGACCCTTCTTTTGGTCTGCACTGGTTTAGATTTAATTGGCTGAGGCGAGAAAAGGCTTCCAACAACATTTGGTGTTGAGTGCGATCCGATTGGAGCCATACAAAATTTATGGCTCAAATCGCATTGCAAAGACATTGCATGTGAATGCGGTGCGTTGGTCGCTTACGCTGTTCACCCGGCACCAGTGTGAACACAGGCTACTGTTCAATAGACGACACCCCCAAACAGAACTCAGGCTTAAAAAATCAATGAGATCAAAAACGTCCAAAAACGCTGGTAAGCCGCGTTTTTTAGCGTTTATCAGCGTTTGAGAATTTTACAGCTGAAAAACGTCTATCAGAACCCACTAGTTTTGGGGGTTTTTTTACTGCTCAAAAACGTTACTGTCCAAAACTGCTGATAACAGAATATGTGTGCATGGACACATAATAGAGAGTTTAATGACTGTAGAAAAAAACGTCTACTGCAAAAAACAGCTGCTGTAAAAACGTTCAAAAATGTCCAGTGTGCATGAGGCCTTAGGCTTGTTATTTTTGTAGAATCCAAGAGCCCTCCAAATGTTTCAGTGTAATTTGTTATCGCATTCTGGTTTGCAGTACTGAGTGAGATGGTGTATTATGTTAGATTTTAATGCTGTACGCTAAATGCATTTTGTTGACAAATTATTTATAGACTCTGGATGGTAATTATACTAATATAATCTACATGTATGATTATGCAAAGGCCAAACGATGCTGCCAAAATCACTGCAAGGGAGAAATCAAATCAGCATTATGTTGCTTTTGGATGCAGCCACTTTTATATTTTAGAATTTTCTTGGAATAAAAGCAAAGCTTTTTGGACTTGAACTCTTCTGTATGTTATGAATAAGTCAGTGCATAAAGTAGCAATCATTATATCACTGTACAGCAACCCTGTTAACACAGGGTCACTTATAAACAATACTACACCTGCAATAAAATTGGCAATATACAGTGCCTTGAAAAAGTATTCATATCCCTTGAAATTTTCCACATTTTGTCATGTTACAACCAAAAACGTAAATGTATTTTATTGGGATTTTATTTAATAGACCAACACAAAGTGGCACATAATTGTGAAGTGGAAGGAAAATGATAAATGGTTTTCCAAACTTTTTACAAATAAATATGTGAAAAGTGTGGCGTGCATTTATATTCAGCCACCTTTACTCTGATACCCTTAACCAAAATCTAGCAGAACCAATTGCCTTCAAAAGTCAATTAAATTGCATCCACCTGTGTGTAATTTAATTTCAGTATAAATACAGCTGTTCTGTGAAGCCCTCAGAGGTTTGTTAGAGAACACTGGTGAACAAACAGCATCATGAAGGCCGAGGAACACATCAGATCAGGGATAAAGTTGTGGAGAAGTTTAAAGCAGGGTTAAGTATAAAAAAATATCCCAAGCTATGAACGTCTCATGGAGCACTGTTCGATCCATCATCTGAAAATGTAAAGAGTATGGCACAACTGCAAACCTACCAAGCCATGGGCCGCCACCTAAACTGACAGGCCAGGCAAGGAGGGCATTCATTAGAGAAGCAGCCAAGAGGCCCATGGTAACTCTGGAGGAGCTGCAGAGATCCACAGCTCAGGTGGGAGAATATGTCCGCAGGACAACTATTAGTCGTGCACTCCACAAATCTGGCCTTTATGGAAGAGTGACAAGAAAAAAGCCATTGTTGAAAGAAAGCCATAAGAAGTCCCATTTGCAGTTTGCAAGAAGCCATGTGGGGGACACAGCAAACATGTGGAAGAAGGTGCTTTGGTCAGATGAGACCAAAATGGAATATTTTGGCCTAAAAGCAAAACGCTATGTGTGGCAAAAAACTAATACTGTACATCACCTTGAACACACCATCCCCATCGTGAAACATGGTGGTGGCAGCATCATGTTGTGGGGATGCTTTTCTTCAGCAGGGACAGGGAAGCTGGTCAGAGTTGACGGGTAGATGAATGGAGCTGAATACAGGGCATTCTTATGCTGCGTACGCACGGCCGGACTTCGCGACAGAAAAAGTCAGATGGGAGCTTTTGGTCGGACATTCCGACCATGTGTATGCCCTATCTGACTTTTATTGTCGCCATTTCCGACGGACTCAGATATAGAACATGTTCTAAATCTTTCCGTGGGAAATGCCGACAGAGTTTAGCCCATTGGCAAGTCTGGCCATGTGTACGCGGCATTAGAAGAAAGCCTGTTAGTGTCTGGAAAAGACTGGAGAGTGCAGCGGAGGTTCACCTTCCAGCAGGACAACGACTCTAAACATACAGCCAGAGCTACAATGGAATGGTTTAGATCAAAGCATATTCATGCATTAGAATGGCCCAGTCAAAGTCCAGACCTAAATCCAATTGAGAATCTGTGGCAAGACTTGAAAATTGCTGTTCACAGACAATCTCCATCCAATCTGACAGAACTATTTTGCGATGAAGAATGGGCAAAAGTTTCACTCTCTATATGTGCAAAGCTGGTAGAGACATCCCCAAAAAGACTTGCAACTGTAATTGCAGTGAAAGGTGGTTCTACAAAGTATTGACTCAGGGGGCGCCATACAAATGCACGCCACACTCTTCACATATTTATTTGTAAAAAAGTTTGAAAACCATTTATCATTTTCTTTCCACTTCATAATTATGTGCCACTTTGTGTTGGTCTATCACATAAAATCCCAATAAAATACATTTATGTTTTTGGTTGTAACATGACAAAATGTGGAAAATTTCAAGGGGTGTGAATATTTTTGCTAGGCACTGTACTCACCTATCGGTGTCAAAATGCTGCCTGTCCACTGCAGGTATTGCACACTGCCGAATGTATCTAATACCTGCCCTCTGACATGATTGGCAAGTGCCCAATACCTTCAGCGGCCAGGATGCAAAAAAGTGGTGGCATTTTCATACATGGACTGCTGGCAAGATAAGTATATCGCCCCTTCTTTTATATGTATGGCATTTTAAACAAGTGAACCAGTGGTGACAGGGTCACTTTAATAGCAACTTTTCATTAAGCGCATTTTTGTCTGATTTTTGCCTTACATTACACCTCTTGTTTCAACATTACATTAAGCAAAATTGTTACCACTCACAGGGCAATTTAAACAAGCTTGTACATGAAAATGTAGGGTAAATGTTGATATAAAGTTGATTAAGGCTAAATTCTATTCCATTAACGTAAACCTTACAAAAACCTAGAAATGTGAAGGCAGAAATTACTTTCAGTGTTCAGCAGACCGAGACAGGCAGCTGAAGCTGCTTTTAAATACAGACTTTTACAGATAAAGTTAAGGATGGATTAGCTACCTCCTGCATCCTAAACCTCCCAGTTGGGCAGTGAGGATTCCTATCATATTAAATGACCAATAGGGGGCCTAGAAAGGCAGGATGAGGCAGGGCCAAACCTATTATTCCCAAGAAAAGTTAGGTTCCAAAATGCACAGATCATACCGGCATGCTGTTTTCACTGCAGGTGATTATGTATTTATCCATCTCATTCTCAGTTTGAATTGCTCATGTTTGTGATAATCAGGAATGAGAAAATCAAGCAAAGTTCAGTTACCAGCAGGTTCGGTGAATCCAGCACAAAGTCTGCAAACCATATTGACAAACCCTATTGAAGTCTATGGGAGCTGAATATTGCCAGTTTTGTGGCCTTTTTCAAGGTTAATTTGCAAGACATTGTTAGAAAAGTGCATGGGTAGCTGGGCAATGCATTGGGGTATGTGTACTAATATGCATTGAAAGAGGGTCCTTTAATGTGGCTTAAAGGGCAACATTGAAAATGTACAAATACTTCAAATAACATGATTGGGAAATGCCTTAAAGCTGTGCAGCAAGTTACAGAACAGTACGAGTTAAACTTTTATAAGTGACATAAAAAAATCCTACCACAGCTAAATGACAGATTCCCAATTGGCTTTTCTTTGTAAATAAACAGGCTGGAGTTTCCTGGTTGATGTCACCAAACAAGTTCGTTGCGTGGCAGGTCGAGGTGTTGGTGGAGCAACATTGCCATCATGAATGACGCTGGCTCTAAATCACTACACAGTGTAATTGACTCTGGGTTTACTTTGTGGAACATGGTGTGAGTTTATATACTTTTTATTTTTTTAGAGAATAAGTAAGAAGGGGTGCAAAAGTATCCTGTACTCATTCTCTAAGGAGAGAGCAGATTACTGGAGGCCCTTTTATTATAAAGGGGACTTCCAAATTCCAATAAGTCTCTACCTGCATACCCACGCATCTCTTTTGAGGGGCAGGATGTGGTAGTGAGACCTTTGTCTTCTCAACATGGGAACAAGGTGCTGTTTCCCCCCCCCACTCCCCTTTGTAAGGTACCCTCCCAATGTTGATGGCATGTAGCTTGGTAAGGCTTAGTGCACATCGTCTATTTAAACTAAATGTAACAGTTTTTACAATCTTGAAGTGATTGTAAAGTCTCTTTTTTTTTTTTTTTTAAATAACTAACATGTTATACTTACCTCCTCTGTGCAGTAGGTTTTGCCCTCTTCTCGGGTCCCTCTTCGCTACCTCCTAGCCCCTCCTAGCCCCTCTCTCCTGTCAAGTGCCCCCACAGCCAGTAGCTTGCTATGGGGGCACCATTCAGACAGAGTTTCCTAACCCGGCCCTGCCCCCTCTCTCCCTTGATTGGCTAACTAACTTTGATTGACAGCCGTGGGAGCCAATGGCGCCACTGCTGTGTCTCAGCCAATCAAGAGGGGAGTCCTGGAAGGCTAAGACACTCGTAGACATCGCTGGAGAGAGATTGGGCTCATGTAAGTAATTAGGGGGTGCTGGGGAGGCTGCTACACACAGAAGGTTCATTTTATCGTAATGCATAGAATGCATTAAGATAAAAAAATCTTCTACCTTTACAACACCTTTATATGCAATTTCAATGTTGTATCATTTTTGACAAGGGTTCATTTATTGTTAATAATGTTTTTGCCCTGAGTTGGCTTCTGAGTATTAGGAAAAGGGATCTGTTTGCTCCTTGTGGTGCCTATTTTCTGCCAGTTAGGCTCCTTTCAGAGCTGTATATTAGTAAAGGATAATTGGAAGAATTTCTTTAGGATTTATTCGTAAAATCATTTACAAATGCTTTTGACATATTCCAATTTTAATATAACTTCACAGCTGAACGCCCATTGAACGCTACTGTTTATTGCTAGGATCTTCCACTTCCATCATTCTTGAGCTTACCAGTCCTTAGATGTAGTGGCTGCATTACCTTTCTTTTTTCATTTTTTTCCTTATTTTCACCTGATGATCCAGCCAGTAATACACATTCTGTCCTAAGGGTGACAAGGCTTACTCACCATGCTGTATTTATGTAGAAGCAATGTTTTTACCATAGGATAGGACTACAGAGCACCTCCCTTTTCTGTAACATCGGTAGGAGGTGTTCTATATTTCACAGAGTTAACTAATAACAATGCTAACTGAATGAAAGGCAGAGAGGATAAGAAGCTATTAGAGCCTAAGATTTCTAGCAGATCAACATCTGACAGATGTATACCATGTTCCATTTGGTACAAAGAAAGCTGAACTAATCTGTCAATTCTCACTGGTGGGTTTACAAATAAAGTGTCAAAATTAATAAAATGGCACATTAAGCTCTTGGTCACATCAGTAGGATTTCAGGCACGACATACGATTTACAAATCGTACCTGAAGTATCATCTAATGTGTTTCTATGGCAGTATCTTAATAGATACGATTTCAAGTAGTACGATTTGAGAAGTAGTTCATGTATTACTTTTTCCGGGCTTCAGCACAATTTCACTGCCATAGACTATAATGTAAATTGTGCTGCAAATCGTGCCTGTGTGCTTATCAGCACTACCTGAGCCTGAAAGAAGTGAAAGATAAACCATTTGCTAGTTCAACTTTTGTACAGAACATCACTGTTTCTCCCTGTGACATGGACAGCCCCTCTCATAAACTAGCACTGAAGTCATATCAAATTGTTATAAATCTCACAGAAGTAGTGTTGAAGTCAGGCTTTAAATTGCACTACTTTAAATCGTACCTGATGTGACTGCAGGCTTAGAAGTATAAGTTACAGTGCCTTGAAAAAATTATTCATACCCCTTGAAATTTTCCACATTTTGTCATGTTACGACCAAAAACATAAATGTATTATATTGGGATTTTATGTGATAGACCAACACAAAGTGGCACATAATTGTGAAGTGGAAGGAAAATGATAAATGGTTTTTCAAACTTTTTACAAATAAATATGTGAAAAGTGTGGCATGCATTTGTAATCGGCTCCTTTACTCTATACCCTTAACTAAAATCTAGTGGAACCAATTGCCTTCAAAATTCACCTAAATAACATCCATCTGTGTGTAATTTAATCTCAGTATAAACACAGCTGTTCTGTAAAGCCCTCAGAGGTTTGTTAGAGAACCTTGGTGAACAAACAGCATCATGAAGGCCAAGGAACACACCAGACATGTCAAGGATAAAGTTGTGGAGAAGTTTAGAGCAGGGTTAGGGTATAAAAAATATTCCAAGCTTTGAACATCTCATCTAGCACTGTTCAATCCGTCATCTGAAATGGAAAGAGTACGGCACAACTGCAAACCTGCCAAGACATGGCCGTCCACCTAAACTGACGGGCCGGGCAAGGGGAGCATTAATCAGAGAAGCAGCCAAGAGGCCAATGGTAACTCTGGAGGAGCTGTAAAAACCCACAACTTAGGTGGGAGAATCTGTCCACAGGACAAATATTAATTGTGCACTCCACAAATCTGGCCTTTTTAGAAGAGTGGCAAGAAGAAAGCCATTGCTGAAAGAAAGCCATAAGAAGTTTGCAGTTTGCGAGAAGCCATGTGAGGGACACAGGGACAGGGAAGCTGGTCAGAGTTGATGGGAAGATAGATGGAGATTAATACAGGGCATTCTTAGAAGAAAACCTGTAATGCCCTGTACACACGACTGGTTTTGCCGTCGAAAAAATTTCTGAAGGTTTTTACGACGGAGTTCCGACAGAATTCTGCTGAAACTGTCTTGCATACACACGATCAAACCAAATTCCAACCATCCAGAACGCGGTGACATACAACACATACGACGGGACTAGAAAATGGAAGTTCAATAGCCAGTAGCCAATAGCTTCCATCTCCTACTTGCTTTAGAGCATGCGTTGTTTTTGGTGCATCGGAACAGCATACAGACAAGCGTTTTTTCCGATAGTAATTCGTTCCGAAAAATATAGAACATGTTCTCTATCTAAGTCCGTCTGAATTTTCGACAGAAAAAGTCCGATGGGGCAATACACACGGTTGGAATATATGATAAAAAGCTCCCATTGGACTCTTTCTGTCGGAAATTCCGCTCGTGTGTACACGGCATTAGAGTCTGGAAAAGACTTGAGACTGGAGCGGAGGTTCACCTTCCAGCAGGACGACAACCCTAAACATACAGCCAGAGCTACAATGAAATGGTTTCAATCAAAGCATATTCATGTGTAATGCCCTGTACACAAGATAGGATTTTCCGATGAAAAATGTGTGATAGGACCTTGTTGTCGGAAATTCCTCCATCACACATTTTCCATAGGAATTTCTGACACACAAAGTTTGAGAGCTTGCTATAAAATTTTCCGACAACAAAATCTGTTGTCGGAAATTCCGATCGTGTGTACACAAATCCGACGCACAAAGTGCCACACATGCTTAGAATAAATTAAGAGACGAAAGCTATTGGCTACTGCCCTGTTTATAGTCCCGACGTACGTGTTTTACGTCATCGCGTTCAGAACGATCGATTTTTTCCAACAACTTTGTGTCACCGTGTGTATGCAAGACAAGTTTGAGCCAACATCGGTCGGAAAAAATCCTAGGATTTTGTTGTCGGAATGTCCGATCAATGTCCGACCGTGTGTACAGGGCATTAGAATGGCCCAGTTAAAGTCCAGACCTAAATCGAATTGAGAATCTGTGGCAAGACTTAAAAAATGCTGTTCACAGACAATCTTCACCCAATCTGACAGAGCTTGAACTATTTTACAAAGAAGAATTGGCAAACATTTCACTATCTAGATGTGCAAAGCTGGTAGAGACATACCCAAAAAGACTTGCAGCTGTAATTGCAGTGAAAGGTGGTTCTACAAAGTATTGACTCAGGGGGGCTGAATAGAAATGTACGCCACACTTTTCACATATTTATTTGTAAAAAATTTGGAAAACCATTTATCATTTTCCTTCCACTTCACAATTATGTGCCACTTTGTGTTGGTCTATCACATAAAATCCCAATAAAATACAATTACGTTTTTTGGTTGTAACATGACAAAATGTGGAAAATTTCTAAGGGTATGAATACTTTTTCAAGGCAGTGTACATACAGCTGCTTTACTTTGTTTATTTGTTGTTCTTCCTGGAAATATCACACATCGCAAAATGTAATATAACAGCAAATGAATACATTTAAACATTTTGAACAAGTTTCTTCATAAGGAAAATAGAAAGAATGGCATCTGCTGTCAAAGGAAGAAATCTGGATTTGCAAATTAAACTAAATATCACTTGAGATAAACATGATGTTTAGGGCAGAAAGCCAGAGAAGACAGATTAATAAATAAGCACAGGGTTTTGTTGATCCCTATTGGAAATAAACTGTCACTGTAAAAAAGTGTTTGCAATTACATAGAAACCAAAGTAGCAAAACATGCATTTATATTGCAGTACAATTAGGTTTACAAAAGTAAAATATACATATACATTAGGTATGAAGCAAGCAGAATACCATGCTTCAGCTGTAACCTGGAGGAGACTTGGAAAGCAGGTTAAAATAATATTCAATTTGGGGTTTATTGTAACCCAGGCATGGAAAAGGAAGACATGACTAAGCCAGATTGTATTCTGCAAACAATCCTTATTCCTCTATTTAACAAGATATCTTGACCAATCATCTTTTAAATGCATTGTTTTATGCCGTATGCATGGCTTCTTTTGCATTAGAATTTCACATCTTCCTTTCAGCAGCTAAAACCTAATTATCATCCCAAGGAAATTAGCCAAATGAGCAGTTTACACTGTGTATTATAGTGATTTACTTAAAAATAACCCCAAGAAATGTAATGTAAATCTTTTATCTTCACATATCCAGATCTATTGGTTATCCTATCTTTATATTTTTTAAAATCAACATCAGATAAGAGTCACAATGTTTTACACATATTTTTAAAGGCTTAAGGACAAATGGTGTGTGCTGCACATATGCAAATCAATCCTCAACAGATTTCAATCTGTTAAACTTAAATTCTACTCTTGTAAAAAAAATATGGGACACAAGAATTGATTTGCAAAAACCCAAACAAAAATGAGCAATTAGTAGAAATATGCAATCCACTAAGCAGAAGCACAGATAAATGGCTGCATGTTGCATGAGCAACATGAGTGTCTTGCGACTCCTCTTAACAGTGTCTATATCCACTTTCTGTCACTGTTATTTTGTTGGATTTCTGCTGCTCTAAGCAAAAACCCCAAATGGTCTTATTGAGTACAGTATGGTTTTTTACTGTCATGCAATATGGGCTTGGATGGAAATTAACCAATTTCGTCACCTTCCTAAGAAAAGAGGTGGTACTGAATTACACAATGTAGAAGTTTCCATCATCATGCTGTGCATAAAAGTAGAGAGATAGACTGGTTTAAAATTAGAAATAGCAATCAGGGGGTCATTCTAAAATATGTATATGTGACTTCCTTAGATTTCCATTACAAATAGACTCCAACAGGACTATCTTTATGTTCTGACTCCGGCAACTCCTAAAACCTGGGATGTGCTCCTAAAAAAAGAGGTCTATCCTCAAGACTAGGTTCTACAACCCCTTAATAACCCTAATTTTCCACCTGGGATACGTAGTCCCCATTTTCTCAAATGTCAAAAAAAGTACAAAGCAAGGTTTTGATTTGAAAGAAATAAACATAATTCACCTCAGAGACTTAAACTTCCAACCAATTGGTCACTATAACATCACTTGGAGGATCTGAACTTGTCCTTGGAGACAACTGATTGAGGCAACCAATAGTTTTATCAAAACAATTATCAATATCAAGTACTGTATAGAAGCATAATAAAAATATTATATATAAAATACTATAGCACTGGCATAGTTGCCCAGCAGACAAACATAAATATGACCCTAATACCCTAAAATCCCAGAGACCTTCTTGAGATTTAGAACAGGAATAGGTATTATGATCTATTTTTGGATGCCCACTCATTAAACCAGAAAATGAGAAAGCATACCACAAATATAAACATATTTATTAGGTATTGCTTCACCAAATAAACTTCAAATGATATAGCTAACTATTATTCCAGGACCTTTTAAACAAGTTAAATTAAGACTAAAAGACATTTTCTTACAGCCACTATAACACTGGGCCCCAGATTTCCAGATATTGGTGAAACACCACAGCCCCCTTTCTTTTTCAGATTGGGTCTGCAAGCTAACTTTTTTTCAAAATTCTGAACTTTTCTCTACAAAGCCACGTACCTATCTCAAGGTTGCCCACATAAATTCAACAAAATATGGGTCCTCTGGCTTAACTCAGATGCCACAAATGATTCTTATACTGGTTCTTAATTAATTTGCTCCATGGTGTTACTTGAGGGAAAATCTGGAGACCCCTCCACATATGCTGACCTTGGCACTCCTCTGCTCTGCAGAGAGCTGTGTGTGTTTATGTATGCCCCTCTATTTTTTCTCCTAAGCCTTGATGTATCTGAATGCGAGTAGTTGGTAGTGTTGTATTAGTTACTGCTTACATGTTCTTTTTTGACGTTGTACATTCACTGAGCCTGGGTATGCCCAAAAGGCCCTGTTTTGTAATGCAGCCTTTCTAATATCTCAATAAAGAGACATTAAAGGGGGGGTAAACTCCCATGCTTGAATTTTACCTATAGTTAAGCCTACAATAGGGCTTACCTATAAGTACTGTCATTATCATTATTATTTACTGTAGATGCAGCCGGTGATGTCCGATGTATGCGTTCTGAAGGAACGATATATCAGTGCCGTTCCTTTAGAGTCCTGTGCCCTAAACGTATGCAGCTGGAGTCTGTGAACCCAGAAGGAAGACTGGATAAAGATGGAAGCGCCAAGCATCATGTACTAGCACATTATGACATTGCCTTGCAGGTTTAACTACTTAAAGACCGCCTACCACAGATATACTGTGGCAGGGTGGCTCTCTTGCTTGAAACGACGTACCTGTATGTCATTTTGTGCAATAGACAGTGGGGGAGCCAGTCAGTGGTGCCAGCAGATTGTTAGCACTGATCACTGTAATAATTTCACTGGTTCCCAAAAACCTTTCAAAAGTGTTAGTTAGGTGTCCGATTTGTCAGCCGCAATGCCGCAGTCCCACTAAAAATTGCTGATTGCAGCCATTACTGGTAAAAAAAAATGGCATAAAAAATCCCATAGTTTGGAGACGTGATAATTTTTATGCAAACCAATTAATATAAGCTTATTAGGATTTTTTTTACAGAAAATATGTAGCAGAATACATATTGGCCTAAATTGATGAAGAAAGTAGATTTTTTACATTTTTTATTGGATATGTTTTATAGCAACAAGTATAATATATATATATTTTTTTTTTTTTCAAAATTGTCTGTCTTTTTTTGTTTATAGCACAAAAAATAAAAAAACACAGAGGTGATCAAACACCACCAACAGAAAGCTGTATTTGTGTGGAAAAAAGGACATCAATTTTATTTGGGTACAGCATCGCACGACCACGCAATTGTCAGTTAACCACATCAACCCCGGAAGATTTTCCCCCTTAAAGACCAGGCCATTTTTTGGCGATACGGCACTGCGTCGCTTTAACTGACAATTGTGTGGTCGTGCGACACTGTGCCCAAATAAAATTTCCTTTTTTCCCACCAATAGAGCTTTCTTTTGGTGGTATTTGATCACCTCTGTGGTTTTTATTTTTTGCACTATAAACAAAAAAAGAGCGACAATTTTGAAAAAAAAAAAAAACTATATTTTTACTTTTTTCTATAATAATAAATATCCCAAAATAAAAAAAAATTTCTTCATCAGTTTAGGCCAATATGTATTCTATATATTTTTGTTAAAAAAAAAAAAATCGCAATAAGCGTATATTGATTGATTTGCGCAAAAGTTATAGTGTCTACAAAATAGGGGGTAGATTTATGGCATTTTTTTTACTAGTAAAGGCGGCGATCAGCGATTTTTAATGGGACTGCGACATTGCACCGGACAGATCGGACACTTTTGACACTTTTCTGGGACCATTGACATTTATGCAGTGATCAGAGCTAAAAATAGCCACTGATTACTATATAAATGTCACTGGCAGGGAAGGGATTAACACTAGGGGGCGATGAAGGGGTTAAATGTGTTTCCTCATGAGTGTTTCTAACTGTGGGGGATGGGACTGACTGGAGGAGGAGACAGATCGCTGTTCCTAATTGCTAGGAACAGCAGAGTGTTTATATACACAGATCCCTGTTCTGGCTCTCGTGCTCGCGATCGTGGGTGGCCAGCGGACAACGCGGACGTTGGCCACGCACATCAGGACCCCCTGCTGAGCAGAGGGCCTGCTATGACTCTTAAAGGAGCCGAAGTACCCATACGATTCGTGGGAAGGAGCCAAACTGCCGCCGTAAATGTGCGTAAGCTGGTCGTCAAGTGGTTAAAGTAACGCAGTACCGTATCGCAAAAAATGGCCTGCTCATGAAGGCTGAAGTGGTTAAAAAAAAAATCGGTTTACTACCGCTTAAAATAAGTATATACAGAAATGAAAAAAACAAGATTTCCTGGAAAAACGAAACCCATTTGCTCTCTTGGGATTTACATTTGTTAGCGAAGATCATCCCAGGCTGAGAGGATGCTCACCCTACCGCTCCAATATAATCTTTTTTTCTTTATTGTGCCTTCTTTTACTTCCACTAAAAAGGCTTGCTCTTTCAATATTGTAATTAAATATGATAATCAATTTGGAGGCAGAGGGTACTAAAGTACTGATTGTAGATCAACAGTCCAGTATTATTATTATTATTTTAAACAATTTATATAGCGCCAACAGTTTGTGCAGCGCTTTACAATGTAGAGGGGGGACACAAGTAGGTTATACAAGTAAAAGGACAAAAACTAAACTAAACTACAGTATATATCCTATATGCATTTGGTTAATGTGCTGGATACGCATAATATTACATGCACAAAAAAAGAAAGAAAGGTATCAAGTCCACAATCTCTGCGATTGTTATGGAGGAAGTCCACAATAGTAAATGATTAGAATAGGCATTTAGAAGGAGGAGGGGGAGGGAAGAAAAGAATGGGGGTGATCCGCTATCAGGGCTGCCATCACAGAAGACCATGTTCCCAAAAACTGAAAAGACAAGAAGAGGGAGAAGAGGCGCCTCTGGGTGCAGATTTAAAACAAATTTTAATAACAGTAAAATTATTCGCAACGCACTCACACTTTTGGAGTTAAAAGAAGGCATGTAGTGTTATTTCAAATAGGGCTTCCCTCGGTGTAGTCAGACTCTTCTTTGCTCAAGGGCTTGAGAAAGGAGCGCGGCTGTTCACGCCATCCAGAGCCTGCACGCACGTTGGATTTTTTATGAACTGTTTTTATGGACTTTATGTGCATTTCTTTCATAAATTGGACTTTAATAACAACGTATCACATCTTGGACTTGATATTCACACTCATTGTGTGGCACTTGGCACTTTGTTGTATTTTTGCACTTATCACTGCGATATATTTAAATATTTTTTACACGGTAAATTTCAGATTATATAAATAATTTTTCATTCATTATATATACAGTTAGTAGTTTAGTCATCGCTACTCTCATTCTAATAGTATACATCTAGTTTATAATTTACACATTGCACCTTAAAATCACTTGTTTTTTTATATATATCCTTTGTGCCTTGCTGTGGCTGGATAAGCCGCTTATGCTGTATTTTCAGTATACCTCATATGCATTAATAATCTCCAGATTGATATTTTCACCTTAGCGCAGCGTATCATTTTGTACACATTGTATTGCATGGCATATGAAATGTGTTCTGCGCGGGCAGCTAGGTGATTTCCACATTTGAGGCAATATACCATTGTGGCTCGCAAAATCCCCTTTTTATCTATCTAGATTAATCCTATGGGCATCCCATATACCCTTTTCCCCAGTCAAGTTGTACCCCCCAATAAAACAAAAACAAAACCAGCAAAAGACTGTTCATTGTCTCTGCAAGTGATGTATGGAGTCTGGCAGCGGGGTGAATTGGTGGATTGTCTGTTACTAGTGGCAACTACCCCGCTACATTTATAATTTGGAAACTTTGCTCATATGTTTGTCATAAGTTCCATTGGTTATTGTTTTTATCCTTTCATGTCTATGAAATTGGAATTTTTCAAATAAAGATAGATTATATAAAACAAAACTGTTTTGCAACCAAAGTGGAAGTAAGTTTGTGAATATGGAGTCAAGTAGGCCCATACAGGCAATCTGGCAATCACGGTCTTTGCCTGGAGGGTTTTTGTGTCTGAGAGTGTGTAATCATGCACCATATGAATATGCGGAAATAAAAGTGATAATCAGAACAGGCAGTGCACTGATTACAACACACATTATTATGCTGATTTTTGTGAGATGTGATAAAAAGATCCTTTCTAATGAGCTTTGCTGTATTCTGAAAGATGTCATCAGTTTTACAGAAAGTGTTATGAAAGGGGAACTCCATTTTTTTCCATTTCATCTCATAATTAAGTGTGAACAAGTGAAGGAACATCATATTGCTTCCTGATAAGGCAATCACAATGTGTTCTTTCTTAAAACACATTTTCTTGGTTTTATAAAAGGTGCTATCTTCTTTACTTAAATAAAATGAAAAGTCCAGAAACATGAGCCGTGTCAGATCAAAACTCTGTGGTATCCACGTCTTTTTTCATTGTTCATTTGTGAATATCTCTATAAGATAGTCTACATAATGAAAAATGATTTTGCCTATTCTAAAGCAAAAAAAAAAAAAAAAAGTCTAATAGCTATATTTTATAATTTGAACCTTTATGCTGGCCATACATTATTTTAATTTCATAAGTAATGCATTGGTGGCCTAATTAACACTGACCTTTCTGCAACATTCTAGGTTTATGAATACATTTCAGGCATGTCACCATATACAGAAACAGCATAAATTAAAAAGAAGAAAAAGAAGCGTCATTTATCATTAAAGGAAATGTACAACCAAAGCTTTTTTGGCTATACTTCTCCTGTGGGTCACATGAGTGCACTTAGTTCTGCAATCATGTGACCCAAATTCAGTCGACAGCAGGCTAAAGTCACAGAGCCAGTGCAGGGATCCTGACAATAATGTCAGGATCCCCCTCGATGCCTAACCGGCAGCTGGCTCAGCCTCTCAGCACACTGCTGACAGACTAAGCCAGGCGATCCTGTCCCCTCCACAGCTAAGAGCTCCAGTGAGCACAGGATGGGCAGAAGAGCAAAGAGTGGTGATTTACAGCCAGAGAAGACCCGATAACTGAGCTATCAGCTGTCTTTGATCACTCAGTTCTTGGTGTAGAGCTGGCAGGGACAGTTCCTGTCAAGTGACTTTGCCTTAGCTGAAATCATGCCAGTGGCGGCCCGTGCATTAGGGACGCATGGGCACCGCCCCCTACCCATGTGTCCGGACCCCTGATCTACATACAGGGACACTGGACAAATGGATTCCATTGGTGGGGGTGTTTTTTTGAAGCATGTGATTAGAGCTAGAGGCTCTAATAGGCTTCAAAAAAAGGGTGGGCTCCGGGCGCAGAGCCTAGCAGGAGGAGAGAAGAGACATACGGTGGAAGCAGCCGTGATCTATGAGAAGATACATTAGCCTCTGCCTAACCCACGGCTCGCTGCCTTCACCTGCTGCCTGACCCGCAGCTCGCTTCCCGTCACCAGCTGTCTGACCCACAGCTCGCCACCCCTCAACTGCTGCCTGACCCGCAGCTTGCTGCCCGTCACCTGCCACCTAGCTAGGGTAAGTACCACAGTGGGCGGGCAGAGGGATGCTGGCTAATTTTTTTTTTATTTTTACGTTTTTTTTCCCTGGTGATCTGGCCAGTTAACACACCTCCTTAGTAGAGTGCCCCCACTGTGGATGAAGGGGGCATATTTGGACTGCAGCATTGTCAGCCTGAGAGAGGGGAGTTAGCTGTACTCGCAGGTTTAAATATACCAACACATTGAATCCAAACCCCAGCTCACACTTTATAAGCAGCAAACAGTTTTCTTTTCTTTTAGGATAAAGGTTTTACATAAATAAGTAAAAGCTAATCATTGTAAGCCCCCTTGTCAGTAGTAAGTGTTTTGTCTCATCTCTGTAACTGATACATTCTGCTGGAGAGTTTTTTCTTTTGAAAAACAACAGACTTGCTGGCTGGATCACCAGATGAAAATAGAAAAAAGAAAGCCTAAAAGAGAAAATGAATACAACCATCACATCTAAGAAATAGTAAGCTGTAATATATTAAATGTTTGTTTTTGGGTTTAATACTGCTTTCACTTGCATGCATTTAAAGAGAAACTATGGACACAATAAAAAAAAAATACATATGTAATTCAGTGGCGGACATCACAGGACTCCCCTCCCATCTGTACACACTAGCTCAGCTTGAATGGCGAGCTGAAGACTGTGAAAACACCTATCCTCATAAACACTGGGCAGCATTTGAGGCACAGGGGGTGCAGACTTTCATAACAGGAGGAAGCACACAGCGGACACTGCTGACACTTATCTGTGCTAATGGAGGAGGAGGGGAGAGACACGCTTTCACCATTGTCATCTTGTCAACAGAGCCCAACAGCTTCACACAGATTTAACCCCACAGCTGCCAGGGAGGGAGCCGAGCAGAAGGATCTCAATTAACCCCTCAATGGCTGGGCACTTTTACTGTAGTGTGCTACTTCCAAGTAGTAGTTACACAGTAAAAGTGCCCAGCCATTGAGGGGTTATTTGTGATCCTCCTGCTCGGCTCCTGGCAGCTGTGGGGTTAAATCTGTGTTGGGCTCTGTTGACAATGATGACAATGGTGAAAGCACGTCTCCCCCCCTCCTCCTCCGTTAGCACAGATAAGTGTCGGCAGTGTCCGCTGTATGCTGATTCCTGACAGTTGCTCAGCTTCCCTCTGCTATGAAAGTCTGCATCAGTCTCCTCAGGCTGAAGCTCCTTTTAGTAGCGATCTGTGTGATTGGCTATGGGACACACGCCCCCTTCTCTCATGCATGGGTCTCCTAATAAGTCTGTCAGTCACAGCAGAGGAGGTGTGGTGACACATATTTTTTTTGTGTGTCTGGTTTCTTTACTGTAGGAAATCGGAGAGGATTGTAAATGACTGGCTGCTCCTTTACTGACCAGACTAGGGGCAGATGACTTCTGCTGCTGTGCCCTGTGAGGTAGACTGCTTATTTTAATGTTGATGTTTCGGGTTTACAACCACTTTAATTTGAGAATCACATATACAGTCTAAATCTACTAGTCCATCTAATGCCGCGTACACACGAGCGGACTTTTCGACTGGACTGGTCCGACGCACCGAGTCCGGCGGACAACTCGACAGTGTGTGGGCTTCATAAGACCTGCAGCGGACTTTTTCAGTCGAAAATCTGACGGACTTTAGATTTGGAACATGTTTCAAATCTTTGCGTCGGAACTCCGCCGGACCCAGAAATCCACTCGTCTGTATGCTAGTCTAACGGACGAAAACCAACATTAGGGCAGCTATTGGCTACTGGCTATCAACTTCCTTATTTTAGTCCGGTCGTACATCATCGCATACGAATCCGTCGGACTTTGGTGTGATCGTGTGTAGGCAAGTCAGTTCGTTGGAAGTCTGCCGAAAGTCCGTCGGATAGTCCGTCGGACCAGTCCGGACGAAAAGTCCGCTTGTGTGTACGCGGCATAACACTATCCTCTCCATAGGCTGACAAATGCTGCTGTTCAAAAGTACGATAACTACACTACTCCTCCAAAGTTAATGTGTTACTAAGCCCAGGACCCTGCATTCACTATAACTGGTCTCCCACAGTACACAGAACATGGAAATGCAATTATTTTAGTAAATATAAACTACTACATACCTTTTCTCATCAGCACTATATAGCAGTCTTGTGACTTCTATCAGTGTTTGGCTGAGCACTGGTTAAAACTTTTAGGAGGAGTTTTGATTCTCTTCAGACTGTCCTATGAGGCTGCATGACCCCTGACTTTATGGACAGTGCTGATTGGCCATGTGCTGATCACATGCACTCTCCCAGAAAAAGCAAAAACTCTCTAATGCCGTGTACACGCGGGTGGACTTTTCGACTGGACTGGTCCGATGGGACAAATCCGTCGGACAATCCGACCATGTGTGGGCTTCATCGGACCTGCAGCGGACTTTTTCGGTCGAAAATCAGACGGACTTTAGATTTGGAACATGTTTCAAATCTTTGCGACGGTCTCGAGTCCGATCGAAAAATCCGCTCGTCTGTATGCTAGTCCGACGGACGAAAACCCACGCTAGGGCAGCTATTGGCTACTGGCTATCAACTTCCTTATTTTAGTCTGGTCGTACGTCATCACGTACGAATCCATCGGACTTTGGTGTGATCGTGTGTAGGAAAGTCCGTTCGTTCAAAAGTACGTCGAAAGTCCGTCGGAAAGACTGTCGGACCTTTGATGCCGAAAAGTCCACCCGTGTGTACACGGCATAACAATACACAAAAAACTGAGTATGTGCAGAGTGCCTCCAAGGCTCTGTACTAGCAGCAGATTGGGGACACTAAAAGAAGGAGAAGATCAGAGAAGTCAGGATCAAACTGCTTTTTTACACAATGCAGAGGATTAACCCCTTAGGTTCCACAGTGAGTATAACAAGCATGCTTTACTACATATACAGACCGATTTTACTTCTGTGGATTTAGCAACACTTTAAGGCTGGGCTCACACTATGTGCAGCGGCAAAACACCGCAGGGGCTCCGGTACCTCCCTGTTCACCATTTCAGGTCCACATTGGGTCTGAATTTTCGGCTGAATTCGGATCTGAAAGTCAAAGAGTCAAAGACGTCCCCGGACTCTTCTGCTGTGCACTCAATGGCAGCATCCGGAGATGTGTGAACAGTCTTCATTGAGAGCCGGTCACACTCGAATTGGATGCGAGGAGACCCGCATCCAATTCGCAATAGTGTGAACCGTCTTCATTGAGAGCTGGTCATGTGATTTGTATGCGAGGAGACCCGCATCCAATTCGCAATAGTGTGAACCCAGCTTCAAGTGAAGGAATAAGCATGAACAAGCAATATTGCTGACAGTTAAAAAAAGCTCTTTTGAGTGCTTGTTGTGCAAGTCTTCTGATATTCTAGAAGATTTGTGCTAACCAACCGAAATTTATTGGGAGAAAAAATGATTTTTTGAAAGAAAAGGCAATGCCCAGAGAAGTCACAGTATTATTTATGGCCCATGTTTTGAGAATGGGCAGTTTGCAGTTCTTTATTGTTAGTTTATTTTACAGAGAACAATGACCATTCAAAACCAACAGCGTAACTGAATGCGACTACAACTCTGCTGGGAACTCAGAAGCCCAGATCTGCAAGGCTTGAGTGCTAAACCACGCAGCTATCGTGCTCTGAATGGAAAAATGTCTCACTAGGAATGTTAGGATATAAAATCCCCAAAATTAAAGTCTTTTCTACAGAAAGCTATAAATAGCAAACATACAGTGACTTTATATGACTTTGCTTATAGTAAAGTAGTTTTGTACTGTATAGTCTTGGCCGCTTAGAGTTTTTTACATTAGGTATTCCCTGAAAACATCCACTGCACCACTGGGACCCCCAAGTCAGCAACTTCTACTGTATGCTCCACACAGTGAAATATCAGAATCAGGAAATGATCAGAGAAGGGATAATTCCGTACTCTAAGAACATTTTCCAACATGTTAGAAAATATTTGCATGAAGTAATGAGCACTTCTGCTCAGTTGCTTGTTGCAGTTGCAGTTACAGTAATACCTACAAGGCTGCACTAAAAATGTTGCTTGAACCGCCTGATTCTCTTTTATGGAAACACAACTGTTGGGATTCATTTTAGCTACTTTACTAGTCTCAAAAGTGTCCGTTATATAAGGCTTATCATAAATATTAAAGTGGAGTTCCACCCATATAAAAGTCAGTAGCTACAAAAAGTGTAGCTGCTGACTTTTAATAATCAGACAATCACCTGTCCCACGGTCCAGCAATGCCGGCGAACAAAGCCCCGCTCCTCTCCCCCTCCTCTCCTGTGACTGTGGGCGCCCGGCTATGAAGGCACTGCGTATTCTGTGACGTGTCCCAGAAGATTGCACGGAGGGAGGGGGGAGAGGTGAACTTCCTTCCAGCTCTTCGGAGCCAAAGGAGGAAGTGGAAGCTGGATGCCCCTAAAAACAAAGTATCCGCTCCCCCCCAAAAAAATGACATGCCAAATGTGGCATGTCAGGGGGTCACCTTCACTTAAAGCGGAAGTTCCATTTTTGGGTGGAACTCCGCTTTAAGCAGAAGACATAGTGATATTTACTCAGGGATTTTAAGAAGCTTTTCATTTGTGAGTTAGAAGCTCAAAATTCTGAACTAAAGTGTGATTCTGCCAATTTTATAGAACTCCTGGCACTACCACTGGGTGCTTGTTGTTTCCTACAACAAGGTTAATGGAGAACTTCAGATAAAACTTATCATTAGTGCAGAAGACATAACAAAAGCTGCTTACCTTTGTTTGCATGTCATCTTTTTAATGCACAGTCTGTTACTTGTTTGATTCTCAACATACGCAGTAGTCCCATACTCTGTGATGGGAGACGAATCAAAGTGCAAACTGTTGCTGATGAAATTTTAAGCTTTAGTATCAGGACTTTACATTTGAAAATAAAAGCTGACATACATCTGATATTGTGTAAGTTTACAGGTGATATCTGTATTGATCTTCATTAAGTTAAAGCTCACTTAAAGTGATTGTAAAGACTCGTTTTTTTTTTTTGTTTTTGTTTTTTTAAAAATAACAAACATGTTATACTTACCTCCTTTGTGCAGTTGGATTTGCACAGAGCAGCCCAGATCCTCCACTTCTCGGGTCCCTCTTCACTGCTCCTAGCCCCTCCCTCTGGTGAGTGGCCCCTCGGCCAACAGCTTTCTAGAGGGGGCACCCGAGCTAAGTCAGAGCTCTGTGTATCCACTCAGACACAGAGCCCCGATTTTGATTGACAGCTGCGGGAGCCAATGGCGCCACTGCTGTCTCTCAACAAATCAGGAGGAGTGTCTGGGACAGCTAAGACACTCGTGGACATCACTGCAGAGAGAAGGGGCTCAAGCAAGTAATTAGGGGGTGCTGGGGAGGCTGCTACTCACAGAAGGCTTTTTATCTTAATGCATAGAATGCATAAAGATAAAAAACCTTCTGTCTTTACAACCCCTTCGAAATTTAGGTTTAAATTAGCGAAAAGCATTCTGGACACTTCAAAACAAAAAGTGTTTACAGTTCATTTACTTTTCTAAAGCAGCAACAGCCTAAGACCCCTTTCACACTGAGGTGTTTTTCAGGCGCTTTTGGGCTAAAAATATCGCCTGTAAAGCGCCTGAAAAACGGCTCCCCTGCAATCTCAGTGTGAAAGCCCGAGTGCTTTCACACTAAGGCGATGTGCTGGCAGGACGTTAAAAAAACTCCTGCAAGTAGCATCTTTGGAGCGGTGAAGGAGCGGTGTATACACCGCTCCTTCACACTGAAATGAGTTGGCAGCGCTGCCGAACTGCCGGTAAAGCGGCACTGCAGCGGCGCTTTGCGGGTCGCTCTAACCCTTTTTCAGCCGCTAGTGGGGGTTAAAAGTGTCCTGCTAGCGGCCGAAAACCTCTGCAAAAACGACGGTAAAGTGCCACTAAAAATAGCGGCACTTTACCGCCAATGGCCCATTGTGAAAGCAGCCTAAGTAGAAAAGATGTGTTGGACCTCTGCAATAAGACCACTGCTTCCCCAGCTAGACAGCAAGGGCTGCACTTTGCAGCTTTTGGCAAGAAATGGAGATTTCTACTTTTTATGAAGAAAACAAGCTGGAAGACAATGAATATCTTTTTTTTTTATAGTTGGCAAGTATTCAAGTAATTTAAACTGAAGGCTCACTTGGGATAACTAAACTATATCTGTGCACCTTAAACTGAAACCACTATTAAATTAAATTTAAAAAAATCAAAGCAAACTCACCCATCCATCCATGTCTTCATGTTTTTTTTTGCGCAGAAATCAATTTGAAAAACACCCTCCTTACCGCATACCATGGAGATTGCATAAAATATATCCTACTATCTACCCCAACTGTTGGAGGTTTATAGGTGACTCAGCTCACTATCTGCAAATGTTTTGAAACTGCCCCTAGATACAGAGCTTTTGGTCTGAGCCCCTTTGCTTTATCTCTTCTCTAAGTATTATTCAAATCCCATTGCAGGTAGAAATACGTCTCTTGGGATTGCTGAAATCACTGGTCTCTGCTAGAGCTATCAGGACCTTTCTGGGTCATCTTTTATTATATGCTAGAAAATTGATTGTGTTAATATGGAAATTGAATGTGACCCCCACTCTAGATTTCTGGAAATACTTGGTAAACTCGTATCATAAGTTGGGCTTCTCTAGTTATTGAGTACCCCTATTAATGGGGACTTTTCAGTAACTCTGGTGGGCAGGGGATACTACTACATGCCCTGTTAGATCTGAGTTTTGGTAACAATGTGGAATGTAATCTGTTATGGGGTAATCTGTTATGTGACATGTTTCCTCCTGCTCATTACTACTTCTCGGTGGATCTGAGCATGTCTTAGTTATGGTACTTATGCAACCTTTAGGGCTCGATTACACCATACGTGCATGAAAACTGATAGGGACTGAAGGGAAAACCGCACAGATTTCATTTGCAGAGATATCAGTTTCACATCAGTTTCACATAAGTTTTTTTGCACGTTGACATCAGTTTTCATGCGCGTCAGTTATGTGCCCTATTCACACCAATGTTGAAGTCATGTCAGTTTTTTTCCTGTGCAGAAAACTGCATACACGCTGCAGATTCCTGTGCAGAAAAATTTGCACATTGTGGTGTGAACAGAACACATAGAGAACCATTGTTTTTGTTGTGTCCTTGTAGAACGCGTGGAGAAAAACTGACATCCCTATACCATGGTGTGAATGAGGCCTTGCAGTTTTTCTTTGCTATTTTATTGTATAGTGCCTTGAGCCAGGGAATGCCCAATCTTCAATGTTTTGTACTCTAAAGAATTTAAAAGTCAGTAAAAAGAATAAAAAAAAAGAAAAAAAAAAGAAAAAGAAAAACACATCCAAAAACACAAAGCACGCAGGCCGGAATATGTTCTTAACTGAGAAAGGCTCCTGGGATGTATGACATCATGTTGGCCTAAGCCAGAAAAAAAGAAGTAACTAAAGAAAAAAAAAAGTTAAAACAAGAACATGCAGTATAATATACCTTCCTAGCTATCTAATAATGCTAGTAGCATAAAGATTAAAAATAGTCAACGATAATTGAGAGTTTAGTTTCACTTTAAGCATTTATTGTATCTTCCATGTGCATGAAGAAATAATCAATTTTAACATGCAGTATTACTGGATTATTATAGCAAATTAACACCTCAAAGGTGTTGATTTACAAAATGCAAAGAGACCATTCACTTTGCTAGCGAGGGTAGTTTAGTGTAGTACACGTGTTCGTTAAAGCAGAAATGAAATGAGATGTGAATCATAACTTTGAACAATATTCAAAATGATTTAACATTTTTACTGCATAATAAATTGCAAATCTGTTCTGAAACTGTCTCATTGTTTTCTAAACCTAATCTTCCAGTAATCTGCATTATGATACCAAGACACAGGTCTTAACCATTACATACAAAAAAATACACTTTAATTAGGAGATTAAAGTGTAGCATGTATAAAAAAATTTTTAGTCACAACCAAAATATTCGTAATGTGCAACTGATTGGTATGACCAAAATAAAGTAAAAAAAGTATGCGCAAACCATAGTAAAATAAGTGCAATACTCTGTAGCAGCCAGCATCCAAATGTGTCCCCAAATAAAAAACAGATTAAATAAAGAAAAATGTGGTGCTACTTCCAATGTGCTGATTAATATTAATTGTATATATAACTTTCTTAATCAAAAATCTATAAAGTGAACCAAAAGATGATGTGGATAATTCATAAAAATAGTGAGCAAAAATAAATACAAATCTATGTAGACATTTCAGTAAGCTATAATTAGCATAATAAAAATTAATTTATTTTCAAATTCTTTTTATAGATTTTACTGAAGAAAAACACACATAACATACCGCTACTTAAAAACAACAAATCCGGACATACTAACAAATTCAGCGTATAAATATATGTTAAAAAATAAGAAGAATTTGTTGCGCTATAGATCTTTAGTATCACTTAGTTCAATAAGATATCAGCAGCCAGCACAATATTGAAGGAAGTCAATAACAAGATATATATGGTAAGTGTGCAGCACTTTAAATCCAAAAAAGACAATCCAGGAACAAAAGTTCAATAGTAGTTCAATCTGCAATAGACAGGGAATAGGGAGACCGTCACCAGCACCGGACAATACAGCCGCTTACCCCCATGTGGTGGACCCTCATCACAAAGGTCTCATCAGCTTATGTAAAGTAAACTCAGGTAAGAAGGAAGCCCATCTATCGCCATACACTTAGTGGCAGCAGACCGGATAGTGGAAGCACCAAACCTAGATGTGACTCTCCTTGTTCAGAAATTACCCTCCAGCAGTAATCATCAAATATATGTCATCCCATGCAGACAAAAGGAGATAAACCTCATTGCGCAGTACATCATAACAGTATTTATTCAGATAAAAACAATTGAAATTGCACTCACATTGCTGACAAACAAAAGCAAGCTCTGTTTGTATGTATACAGCCTCTCCCCACCATGAGGATGACCGCCGTGTCCCAGCATGCAGTAGCGTCACGTTGCCGACTCCTCCCTACGTCGTTTCATGAGAGAATTACGTCATCAGGGGCATGGCTAAACAGACGCTCGAGTAATTTATATATGCTGGACACAGTAATTGATATGTGGAAGTGGGATGTGCTCCAAATACAGGATGTGACAACACTGCTCACAGATATATGAGCAGCCAAGTCTACCTCTATTAACAATAGAACACCTCATTTGATCAAGAAGGAATGTTCCAAAAGTACTATAAACACACTATGGCATAATAAAATGCTAGTATATAATATATACAGGATAATATAATATAATATATAAGGATCTGTATAAAAAACAAATATTATACTCGGACCCAGCGCCATCTTGTGGATTGAGGAAAAATTTCATTCAACCATATAAACATACAAACACATGAATACAATGTATAAAATTGGATTTTCACATACAAAATTAAAATAATACTTAAAAACATATAGGAAGGGGAAAAATAACATACATTTTTTAACGGAAAACTATCTAAAAGGAATGGGATGTCTCAGCATCAACCAATTAAACCATTCATCATGAATTACGGATGAATGCATTAACATCCCATTCCATACAACATTTCGCATACCCCTTACGAAGCATATTGCTCCGAAACTCTCCCCCCTACCCAAAGATGGAAAAAGTGATAAATATGACATTTATTGTGTAAGAAGGGGGGACCTGAGGAGCCCTACCTAAGAGACACTCCCCAATCTCACCTATCAAAAGTACCCATCTCCCCTCCCAATCTCCAACTAACATATCAATCCAAATAACACACACATCCCAAAAATTACCCAGAGGGTACATAGAGAAAAAAAAAAACGAAAACATTTTTTACCCCACTATCTAAAATTATCAATTGATAATCATATGTCTATTGAAAAGCCTCAGTGTCAGCAATAGAGCTATATCAGGACAATTACGTGTCCCTACTTAATAAATTTAAACAAGATCTGAATGGATATCTTGCTGACAGGATGTCCTGAGTCGGTAGGATAAGCGTGATTAAAATGATGACCTTACCAAAAGCCTTGTATATTTTCCAAACCCTCCCGATTATTGTTCCGAGAGCTTATTTTAAGACTCTTATGCCCCGTACACACGTTCGGACATTGATCGGACATTCCGACAACAAAATCCCAGGATTGGCTCAAACTTGTCTTGCATACACACGGTCACACAAAGTTGTCGGAAGATCCGATCATTCTGAACGTGGTGACGTAAAACACGTACGTCGGGACTATAAACGGGGCAGTAGCCAATAGCTTTCATCTCTTTATTTATTCTGAGCATGCGTGGCACTTTGTGTGTCGGATTTGTGTACACACGATCGGAAATTCCGACAATGGATTTTGTTGTCGGAAAATTTTATAGCCTGCTCTCAAACTTTGTGTGTCAGAAAATCTGATGGAAAATGTGTGAAGGAGCCTGCACATGGTCGTAATTTCCGTCAACAAGGTCCTATCACACATTTTCTGTCAGAAAATCCGACCGTGTGTATGGGGCATTAGAGTATTAATAGATTTATCTGGAAACACAAAAGCCCTCGTATTTCCCACAAGACATTGGTTAGACCTAAATCAGCCGGGGGCCTTTCCCTTGCAGATTTTGAGAAACACCATGAAGCTGCAGCACTGCAGAGAATAACAGATTGGGTTCATGGTGCCCCCCCCAAAAAAATGGGTGCAACTGGAGGAGAATTTAAGCAAAGCAACCTTGGGCCAGATAATACAGAGGTCTTGCTAAGGATTTGTCCCCAGAGACTTTAAGATTATGGGATCATTTACACAACAATACAGTCTAGCAGTACAATAGTCCCTTAATGCCTCTCTCAGGTACAAACTTTCCACCAGGGAAAGAGAATAAGATGTATCTAAAATGGACCATGTTGGATTGTTTGAGATTAAAGGACATCTTAAATGGGAATGCCCTTTGCTCACTTCCTGAACTACATAATAGGTACGGCCTTCTGCCTTGGGATGTTTGGAGATATAGACACCTCCAGCACTTTATGGAAGCTTTCCCAAAACCTCTTCGCTCTGTTCATGAGCTTAGCCCTTGGGAAAGACTTGTGGATCAGGGGGGAATAAACAAACATGGGATCTCTAATATATATAAGAGGTTGATTTCACCATCAGACCCTGGGTCGTCAGGCCTCCTGGAGAGCTGGCACCATAAACTAAATCAACCTTTACCAGAAGCATTGAGAAATAAAGTAATAGACTATGTCAATTCAACTTCATCAGACACTAGGATAAAATAAATGAATTATAACTTGTTAGCCAAGTGGTACTATGTTCCAACAAAACTGTACAAGATATACCCTGTGCTGGAGGGAATGTGGGGGTGAGGGAACACATGCCCATATGTGGTGGTTCTGCTCCTTCATTCAGACTTATTGGAAGGAGGTGTTGAGTCTAATCAAAAAGATTAGTAATGTGGAAATTAGGCAGGACCCCTGGCAATGTTTGTTCCATGCCACAGTTGACTCAAGGAAAACATATAAAGTGTCCATCACACCATTTCTGCTAAACCGAGCAAAAGTAATAATTCCGAAATATGGGAAAGTAAAGAAAAGTCAGACAATAAAGGATTGGTTTAGGGTAGTGGATAGAACTAGGTTAATGGAAGAATTAATGTCTATACAGAATGATAATAGAGGTAGATTTCATATAACTTAGAGTAGTTGGCTTGAGTTTAAATGGTTCCCAATTATATGAGCTATCTGGGTAACAAGACTGGCTCTTAGAAGGAGAGGATACAGGGGAAAACCTGTGAGGGGGGTAGTGATTATGGGCGGAGGGGTTAGGCTCAATCTGGTATTGGGTTACACTCTGCCTCCCTAGGACCTATCCTATCTCCTTGTCTCTCTCACTCTCTCTCCCCCTCACAATTTTTCTTCTTTTTTTGTGGGAAGGAGGTGGTAGGGGAACACAGGTATGGGTGGTGCTGAGTAGGCACCGTATACAGGTGTCTCGGGACACATTTTACAATAGAGACTTTTCAAAAGATATCAATGTAAAATTGATAAGAATAGAGATAGGGGTTTTTATGGTTAACTTTTGGGGGTTGGGCACTTTGATAGGGAAATTGGGGAGCGTCTCATAGGTAGGGCCTCCTAGGTCCCCCTTCCTACACAAAAAAATGGTATTGCTAGCAAATTTTTCATCCCTAAGTGGGGGGGGGGGTGAAAGGGGAGACAGGAGGGGAAAAATGGAGTAAGGGAACACAGGTTTGCGTGGAACAGAGGAGACACCCTATATAGCTGTCTTGGGATATACCTTTCAATATACACTTTTCAATAGATATATGAATATAAAACTTCATTTAGTGAGATAATATAGCAAACAGTCCAAAGTGATAAAGTCCATGTGCTTATATCCGATATAATAAAGAAAAAGTGTGAAGGATCGGGTGCTCAAACAGCATTAATTTTTTGATAGTTGTGCCCTAGGAGCTCACCTCAATCAAAGACACCAGTGGGTCTAACAGCACCTTGATATGATTTTGGACTGTATGCCATATTATCATACTAAATGAATTTGTATTATGCTAATTGCAGCTTATGGACATTTTTACATAGAGTATCTCACATTTTTTATAAATATTTTATTACATCTTTTCATGTGACAACACTGAAGAAAATACTGTACACTTTGCTACAATGTAAAGTAGTGAGTGTACAGCTTGTATAACAGTGTAAATTTTCTGTCCCCTCAAAATTACTCAACACACAACCTTTAATGTCTAAACAGCTGGCAACAAAATTGAGTACACCCCTAAGTGGAAATGTCCAAACTGGGCCCAATTTGCCATTTTCCCTCTCCGGTGTCATGTGACTCGTTAGTGTTACAAGGTCACAGGTATGAATGGGGAGCAGGTGTGTTAAATTTGTGTTATCGCTCTCACTCTCTCATACTGGTCACTGGAAGTTCAACATGGCACATCATGGCAAAGAACTCTCTGAGTATCTGAAAAAAAAAAGAATTGTTGCTCTACATAAAGATGGCCTAGGCTATAAGAAGATTGCCAAGACCCTGAAACTGAGCTGCAGCGCGGTGGCCAAGACCATACAGCGATTTAATGGGACAGGTTCCACTCAGAAGAGGCCTCGCCATGGTCAACCAAAGAAGTTGAGTGCACATGCTCAGCGTCATATCCAGAGTTTGTCTTTGGGAAATAGACGTACGAGTGCTGCCAGCATTGCTGCAGAAGTTGAAGGGGTGGGTGGTCAGTCTGTTAGTGCTCAGACCATACGCCGCACACTGCATCAAATTAGCCTGCATCGCTGTCATCCCAGAAGGAAACCTCTTCTAAAGATGATGCACATGAAAGCCTGCAACAGTTTGCTGAAGGCAAGTAGACTAAGGACATGGATTACTGGAACCATGCCTGTGATCTGATGAGACCAAGATAAAGATAATGAAGTCGTCATGGAGGAGTGGAAGAGGCCATGAGGGTTAAGGCAGTACTGGAAAATAATGGTGGCCACACAAAATATTGACACTTTGGGCCCAATTTGGACATTTTCACTAAGTGGTGTATTCACTTTTGTTGCCAGCAGTTTAGACATTAAAGCGGAACTTCAGTCCATTTTTCATCTTCCCATCTATTAAATCTTCTGCCCTTGTTCTAACTTTGGATAGTAAAACATTTTTTTTCTGCCAGTAAATACCTTATACGGCCCACTTCCTGTTTCTTGTCTGGTAAAAAGCCTAAGCTTATGACATCAATCACAGCTCTCTCTCACTCTTGTGAGAGTTTTCCAGGAAGGGAGGGGGGATGAGTCATAGGAGGGCCAATGAGAGCTGCAGGGCTGAAGGTGTGCCTCTGTGTGTCTGTGTAAATCCAGGAAGTGAACAGGCAGCAGCTTCAGCTGCACACAGTTAAAATGAATGCAGCCAGACTTAGTGGAGGGAGATTTCGGCAGCATATTTGTCAAGTACAGAATCACAGTATATATAAAATAAAGTGGTTGGAGGGAAGTTTCAGAATAGCAAAAATGTTTTATTACAAATTACGTGAGCAGACTGCAGTTACTCTTTAACCACTTCAATTTACCTCCTTCCTGACCAGAGCACTTTTTGCGATTCGGCACTGCGTCGCTTTAACTGACAACTGCGACGTGGCTCCCAAACAAAATTGACGTCCTTTTTTCCCACAAATAGAGCTTTCTTTTGGTGGTATTTGATCACCCCTGCGGTTTTTATTTTTTGCGCTATAAACAAAAATAGAGCGACAATTTTGAAAAAAATGCATTATTTTTTACTTTTTGCTTTAATAAATATCCCCCAAAAATATATAAAAAAACAATTTTTTTCCTCAGTTTAGGCCGTTACGTATTCTTCTACTTATTTTTGGTAAAAAAAATCGCAATAAGCGATTATTGATCGGTTTGCGCAAAAGTTATAGCGTTTACAAAATAGGGGATAGTTTTATGGCATTTTTATCAATATTTTTTTTTTCTTTTAAATGGCAGCGTTCAGCGATTTTTATCATGACTGAGACATTATGGCGGACACCTCAGACATTTTTGACACATTTTTGGGACCATTGTCATTTATACAGCGATCAGTGCTAAAAAAAAATGCACTGATTACTGTGTAAAAGACACTGGCAGTGAAGGAGTTAACCACTAGGGGGCGGGGAGGGGTTAAGTATGTCCTAAGGAATGTTTCTAACTGTCAGGGGGATGGGCTGTGTGTGTGACGTCACTGTTCTCTGCTCCGATGACAGGGAGCAGAGATCAGTGACACTGTCACTAGGCAGAACGGGGAGATGCTTGTTTACGTTAGCATCTCCCCGTTCTTCCTCCCCGTGAGGCGATCACGGGTATCCCCGCATCGATCGAGTCCGCGGGACCCGCGACCCAAATCACGGAGCTTGCCGGGGGCGCGTGCGCGCGCGCCAGCTGACCGCCTCTTAAAGGGGAACGTACAGGTACGTGGTTTTGCCTGTACGTGCCCTTCTGCCGCAGTATATCTGCGTGAGGCGGTCGGCAAGCGGTTAATGGCTGTGTGTTGAGTTATTTTGAGGGGACAGCAAATTTACACTGTTATACAAGCTGTACACTCACTACTTTACATTGTAGCAAAGTGTCATTTCTTCAGTGTTGTCACATGAAAAGATAGAATAAAATATTTACAAAAATGTGAGGGGTATACTCACTTTTGTGAGATACTGTATGGTTTACTTTGTATTTTGTGATTTGTATTTATTTTTGCTCACTATTTTTATGAATTATCCACAACATCTTTTGGTTCACTTTATAGATATTTGATTAGGAAAGTTATATACAATTAATATTATTCAGCACATTGGAGGTAGCACCGCATTTTTCTTTATTTAATCTGATTGGTATGACTATAGTATTTACAAAAAAAAAAAGTTTATTCTAATTTTTAATGCAGCCAAAAGAATAAAGACTATTGCTGACTGGTTGTTATTGGTTACTACATTTTTATCCTTACCTTAATAAATGAACCATGAAAAAGTCTTTACTGCTATATCCATGGTAACTATTACTATTCACAGCTACTACTAAGCATGTACACATTATAATTAATTTCACACTGGAAAGAACATAGCTGAATTTTTACATTTTCTGGTAAACTGAAACAGCGGAAAATTAAAGTGAGCAATTAATTCACAATACATCCTCAATTAAGCTACATACATGGCTTGCCAAAAAATAAACAATTTAAAGAAAACCTGGCAAAACCTTTATGAATTCACTCCCAAATATCAGCATATTGTTGCATCATGCCAACTCCTACAAAAATACAAACTGGAAAAGATTTCAAATATATTAATTTAATCCATCAATATTCAATTTTGTGACAAGCAGGATCTTTCAGAACATGCTAATCCCTTGTACATGCTGTACACAAAAACAATGTAAGAATATGCAAGTGTTAAGGGAATTACTGTAGTCACCTTTACAATAAATCCATCCATATAGGCATGATAAGAATATATTTATATGTAAAGGTGACTGTTTTAGAGCAACTTTGTAACTCTTATGCCGCATACACACGGCTGGAATTTCCGACAACAAATGTTCAATGTGAGCTTGTTGTCTGAAATTCCGACCTTGTGTATGCTCCATCTGACATTTTTTGTCGGAATTTCCGACAACAAAAATTTGAGAGCTAGTTCTCAAATTTTCCGACCACAAAATCCGTTGTCAGAAATTCCGATCGTGTGTACACAATTCCAATGCACAAAATTCCACACATGTTCGAAATCAAGCAGAAGAGCCGCACTGGCTATTGAACTTCATTTTTCTCGGCTCGTCGTACGTCTTGTACGTCACCGCGTTCTTGACGTTCGGAATTTCCAACAACATTTGTGTGACCGTGTGTATGCAAGACGAGTTTGAGCCAACATTCGTCGGAAATAAATCGTGGATTTTGTTGTCAGAATGTCCAATCGTGTGTACACGGCGTAAGGTGTGCACCAATTAAACAAAGAGTAGAGAAGCAAGCCTTCCTATAGGCAGATACACAGGAACCAAGTTCACTGGTGACAATTGATACAGTCTTATTTATTTTTATTTTAGGTACTTATATAGTGCCATCAATTTACGCAGCACTTTACATATACATTGTTTTTGTTAAAAAAAATGCAGCAAAAGCTTGACTAGGAAAGCCTGTCCCTGCCAACATGCTCCCTTATGGAAGCAGTGGTCTCTGCAGAGGTCCAACAACCCCCTGACTTGCTGTACAAAGGAGAGATTCTCTCTCTGGAGAGTTTAGTATTATATAAACTAGTAGATATAGGTGAACTTTACAAAAGTGACTAATAACGTCCTATCAGTACAGACAAAAAACAGGAACTAAAATTATCTTACACCCTACTACATTTATTTGTAAAAAAAAAAAAATGAGCTTAAAAAAAATAGTAGACTCAGTTCCCAGCACAGCTCGAAGACTGACCACGTTGTGCTCTCATGCCTAGTGTGGTCAGCTTGTAATAGGAATGCAGGGGGACTGTCAGGATCACCAGGGATATCACACAAAGGAAGCAATGCAAAGAGAACAGGATACTTTTTTATACAAGTACATAGTACAGCAGATACAAATCAGAAATTTGAAATGTTGAGTTAACATATTATTTAATGCTGGTTCTGATAGAAAGCTGTCAGAACACAGACCGTTCAGGGTGCCCAAGCTGACCCATGTCCTAAGCTAAAAGCACCTACAATGGGCACCTGAGCATCAGAACTGGTCCATGGAGCAATAGAAGAAAGTGTACAAAAGTAAATAACAGAAGACAATATATAGCAATGATTCCCATAATTATATGAATCATAGGAACCATTGCTATATATTATGTTCTATTATTGGGTCCTGAGGAAGTCTTGAATTGGCAAAACGTTGACCTGCCAATTGGAAGCATACAGATTCTACATCCACATTTACTATTCTGCTGTATATGCTATCTATGTATAGACTTCCGGTATTCCCAGTAGGGCATTTTCTATGTCAATAATTGGATCTTGCCAATGTTTTTAACCATATTTTAATGTTTATAAATAAATGTATTATGTCTTATATTTTTGTGTGGTCTCCCATATTAAGCCTATAAAGTCCGATCCTTTTGGCGGTGCTTTAGATAGCCAGCCCACATCTATTAAAACTATTAAACTATTTTTTTTTTTACATTTCTTCAGTTGCTTCCTGGTTTCTGAACTAGGCCAAATTATGTCATAAATTCCAGGAGTCTTTAGAGGCATTTTCTTTCATTGGGGGAGGGGCTTTCCTAGATAAGCATACCCTCCTGCCTACATGCCTGAGCCGAGGACAGATGGATTCCATAAAGTAAATGCTACATGAATCATTTGAACTTTACTCAAGATGGCCACAGCTAGAATTGTTAGGGAGGTGGTTTTTGAAGTGATTTCTCAATAAAATAAAGCATATATATATGGATGGGTGAGTTTGCTGAGAATATCAAAAATAAATTAAATAGTTGAGTTCTGCTTTAAGTTACTTAAGGTATCATTATTAAAAGAGAAGTATGGCCAAAGCTTTTTTAGTCATACCTCTCTTGTGGGTCACAAGAGTGCACTTCTTTTTTAAACTCCTGTGATCCAAAGTCAACTAATAGCAGGCTAAAGCATGCTGTCAGCTGATGTCACACTGCTCCAGGCTCTGAAAGTTTCCAGCTATATTGATGGGATCCACACAGCTGTCTGATTGACAGCTGGCTCCGTGTCTCAGCGCGAGGCTGTGTCTGCCCCTTCTCTAGCCCAGAACTCTACTGAGCTCTGGAGGGGCAAAGTGTAGAGCAGTGACTGACACTGTCCCTCCAGCACTCAGTTCTGACAGTCACTGCTCTGAGCAATCAGTGGTCAGTTCTCGGGCTTAGAGCCGACATGCGACAGCTGCAGCATAGAGGGAAGTATAAATGTTTGTTCTTTTAAATACTCCAAACTTCTCCTTTAAGTATGAAACATCCTACAGTATGTGCTATAAGGGTTAATGGCATATAGATATGGACAATAAACACTCATCAATCAGTAAGCAACCGTGACTCAATGAGTCACAGTTGCTTACAATTCATTGCTAAAAATGAGGGGATTCAGGCAATACATTCTCTTTTGTGCATAAAGTTAATGCTTATCAATTGACTGACAAATATTTAGGCTGGGTTCACACTTATGCAAATTTCCATGCATCCAAATCGCATTACAGGAGAGCGTGACCAGCTGTCAATGGAGCCGGTTCACACACCTCCGGGGCAGTCGCGGTCTGCACTTGGAAAGGGTCCTGTGAGTCTTTGGCTCTGAATCAGGTGCGAATTCAGGCAGAAATTGCACCTGATTCAGTGAAAAGGGACACACCGGACCCCCTGCTGTGAGCTTCGGCAAGTGTGAACACAGCCTCAAATTGATGGAGGAGAAGTCTTGAGTGAGTTATTGGGTCTCCTGTTTCTTTCAGCTAGTGCCATTTGCTTGTAATTTCTCTGCATTCCCAACCTATGATTAAAATTAAAATTTTGTCCGCCTTGGGCATACCAGAAAAAAACCTTACCGGCACTTCCTAGGCACCACCTAGGCCCAAGTGAGTACCAAGTATGAACTGTAAGACTCTATAATACAAAAATTAAGAAAACCCTGAGTTGTGGACCGTTTCATCTCTGTTACTGGATACCATCATCCTATTTGTGCCTTTCCCTGGCCAACACCCACATCAATATCACAGACTAAGGTTTCTGGCATCTTTTTAACTACAGTTTGCACCAGAACATCCCCCATGCCCAAGTGAGTACCCCATGTTGCAGAGGTTTTCAGGGATAAAATTGCCAAACTTGAGCTACTTTGCATAAGATTAAGCTTTTAAGTTCCCTTTTGCACCACCATGAAGTTAAAATTCCAAACTTATTGTTTAGTTAAATGTATGCAATATGGGTAAGGTGAAATTATTTCTGCTGCCTTGAAGTTGGATGACACCCTCCTATCCTCTACAGCCAAGAAAGTTACCATTTTAGAGTCAATTTGATCTGCAATTGCCATGGTGCTGCACCTGTAATCAGTTATGAAACCAGCCATTTGTTGGCTCGACTGGTTGAGAGCAAAAGCAACTCTGTCAGTTATCATTCACGGCATGCCTTGATTGTAACTGTCTAGGAAACCGTTAAATTGATAGGATTATTTTGGCTTTGAATTCTAAGGCTACTTTCACACTGGGGCGGTGGATCGTCAGCAGTAAATGGACACTAGTTTTAGTGGCGCTTTAGCGCTGTTTAAGCTAGCTAGCGGGACGCTTTAAACCCCCCCAGAAGGGGTTAAAAAGAAGTTGAAAGAGACCAAAAAGGGCCACTGCCGAATCACTTTGCAGGCGCTTCGGCAGCGCTGTTCATTGATTTCAATTGGCAGGGCACTTTGGGAGCAGTGTATACACCGCTCCCGCACTGCCCCAAAGATGCTGCTTGCAGGACTTTTTTTCCCGTCCTACTGCCCCAGTGTGAAAACAGTCGGGCTTTCACACTGGGGCTGCAGGGGAGGCAGTTTTCAGGCACTTTACAGGCCCTATTTTTATCGCTAAAGCGCCTAAAAACCGCCCCAGTGTGAAAGGGGTCTAAGTTGTCAACGTGTTAGTTTGGTAGGCAGTTATTCCCTCAGAGAAACATACTGTACATAGCCATAAGCCAACTTCAGAAATGCAAGACCTGAGCACAGGAAAAGAAAATGTAATGTGGAAGAGTAGATTTTGTCTTTTGTCTAAAGCAGACTGATGACATCATCTCAGCCTAGGCACAGTCACTGGACTGGAGATCAAAGATTGATTTTTACTGATAGATAGTACTGTAACATGTCATGTCACCAATCACCATGACAATGCTTGCTGACCCTTTAATATTGAGTTATTAAAATAACTTTAAGCCCCAAAAAGTCTGACAATAAAGTGTTACTAAACCTGCAACAGTATAAATAGGTCTGTATATCCAGTAAATCATGCTTGTTATACTCAATGTGGAACCTAAGTGGTTAATCCTCTGCATTGTGTAACAAGGCTGTTTGATCCTATATGCAAATCCTTCCCTTCTTGTATGTCTCCAAAACATGTCTGGATAAGACAGAGTTAGTGGAGTCAGGCTGCACATGCTTAGTTTGGTGTGTATTGCTAGAGAGCATAGGGCTAATCAGCACTGTCCAGACAGAGGGTCAGGGGTCCTGCATCCTGAGGGGACAGCCAATGCAGTATGAAAACTCCTCCTACAAGCTTTAACCAGGCACTGATAGAAGTCACAAGACTGCTATATACTGCTGATAAGAAAAGGTATTTAGAAGTTTATATTTACTAAAATAACTGCATTTCCATGTTCAGTGTACTGTGGAAGACCAGATGTAGTGAATGCAGGGTCCTGGGTTTAGTAAAACTTTGAAGCACCCAAAACTTATATATAAATATACTATATATATATATATATATATATATATATATATATATATATATATATATATGGAACATTTGTTAGTGCTAGAAAATGCCATAATTCCAGTGACTTCTAAGAGTGTCCATTAAATTCTATTACGTGTTTAGAAGCTGAAAGTCAAAAGTTTAGCATAAGAATGGGATTGCATTTCTACCTTATCATATGCTATAATTGAGTTTAGCCAAAGGGTATTTCAGAATTGAATGTGTCCAATAGTAGAGGCAAATTTAGTTGCTAATGCAAAGTTTTATGAAAAGGTATTAAAAGTGAATTAAATCTCACTTTCTTATTAACAGTGTCTCATAGATTCTATTAAAAATGATGTCAAAATATTACGAGAAATCATGCAGCAAAGTAATAGCATTTTCTAAATATCTTTCTTATTGGAAAATGGAAATAATTTATCATGTAACTTTTCATTTACATAAATGATGCAAAAATTTAGGCTGAGCATACAACAGAGCTGATCAACACAGTGCACCCAGTAAAATAATATATCCATCACAGCTGCTGCAGATAAAAAACTGAATAAACGTATTAAAAGACTTGATTTTGTGAACAGATATCAAGAAAAATAAGACAGGTATTTCTGAGTCAAACTGTGTACTGTATGAGAGTGGCATATTTAATTATCACATGCACTGGAAAAAGAAATTGTTCATTTAAACTTTGCATACGTGGTTTACTTTTAACTTATGATTTCCTGGGTCAGTCCGAACTTTTGTAGATCTTTGACTGGAATTGTTTTTCAGTGCTAATAGTTCACTATGTATTAACCATTTGTTGACACTAAATCTTTATATGTTAATATTTGTTATTTAATGTTTGTAAAATTTATGGAAAAGCAATATTCATAATGCAGACACTATTTGTGTCTGTTAAGTAATACCTAAAACTTAAAAAAAATACTAAAGATTGAATCTGGGTCTATACTTGACACTCAAGATTTAGGCACATGTCAGAGGAACAATACATGACCAATACATTTTGTCTTTCCACCTAATAACTTAATCAATAGCTATATCTTTTTTGTGGAACTGGTTTTAAAAAATAGTTGTATACAGGGCATTTTTAGAAAATCCAGATTAATTTTAGGAGCCAAGAAAATATGAAATAAAGTATAATTTTGAGGCAATATTATAACACATTTTTGTGTTTTGTTTTTTTACAATAGATTTTACAATTTTTTGCAATACAATTTTTGACAAAGAAATGTGTTAAAATGTACCAAAAATGAGCAATTTACAAAGCTTTCTACAGTAATCTCAGAGGCACTTCCAGAGGAAGGCGGGGTCATCCATTTACGTCACCGGGTGGCCCCGTCTTCCTCTGACGTCACGTGGCATCAGACGGGGCGGGATCACCCATTTATGTCACAGGGTGGCCCCGCCATCAGCTATATAACAGCTGTCATCGCGAAGAGGCTTCAGTCAGTGGGAGTTTCCCATGGAGGCGGAGTTGTTGTATTTTTTTTTCTCGGGTCGTCAGAATATAAATATAAAGTATAAATATGCACTGATTACTGTATAAATGACTCTGGAAGGGAAGGAGTTAACACTACAAATCCTCTTTCACACTCTCTAGATGAAATCGGAACACTTTTGATTGTATTTTAGGACATATAACAATAGGCAAAGTTTTCTCAAGCAAACACCCCTAGAAAGCATGAATCATTTTACTTTCACTCAACTAGAATGTAATGGACAAATTTTGAATTTCCTCTTCTCAGAAGGTAAGTTTTTGCTCAATATTGAATGGTTAATGTTTGGAGTCATGCAACCTGATCCAGTTCACTTTCAGTGAGTAGTCTACTCTCTTTTACTCTCTACTGAAGATTTTCATTTTTATAAAAAGCATCATGATCTATAGGAATTTTTTAGCTTCTTTTTTTGTAAAGTGAGATTGCCCAACTTGCCTACCAAATTATAGCCCTATCTGTCCTGAAAAAAACAATTTATAATATCTTAGGGTCGACTAAACCTAACCTAAAAGATATCATGCGTGGAACAGAGATAGTGCTGAAGCAAAAATAGAAAACAAAATGTTCTGGGACTCCAGGGGAATAGGATAGAAAAAGACCCGGGTATTCGAGAGGTTAAAGAAAAGAGTTGTGGTGATTTCCTTATGCTAGAAGGGGGTTATGTCATTATTTGCTCATTCCCTAGATATTTTTGTAGCAGATTTTTCTGCTCCAAGAGTACCAACATTTCGACACAAAATTTCACTCTAGCTTCTCATTATGGAAGTCAAGCCAATCATTTTTTTCACAAACATTTTTTGTTCAGGAGTTTAGAAACTTGGCCCATCAATTTCAGGGCTTTCAAGACAATCTAAATCAGTATAAGAAGGATCAGCAGGTTAGTCTGTTGCTGAAGGAATAACTATATCTGAAGGCAAAGAATTCAAGTGGTGATGAAACAGATTAATTAGATGCTGACTGTAAAATAGTTTGACTCTTCTGCATTTCCTGTTCTCTTACACTTATTCTGAATTTTTTTGCCATGGCCAAGAAAAAAGTTAGTTATCATTTGCATGACAAATATGATAAACTATATAAATGGCAGCTGATCCAATTTCCTAGGAAATGGAAAGGTATTGTATTGTTTAAAGCTGAACTTCAGCTTTTCATACACTTTACATAGTTTGTTAGGTCAAGCTGGCCCAAACAAACTATGTCCCTCACTGAGATACACTCTACTGTGTTCCAGTTATGAGACTGGAAGACTCGGCTCAAACCCACAATACAGTGCAGTATGCTGTATGTATCCTCAGCTACATACAGTTTGCACTGCACATCCAGTGGCCTCACGTCAGTGAGGGACATAAATCATTTGGGCCAGCTTGACCCAAACAATGTAAAGTGTATGAAAAGCTAGAGTTCAGCTTTAACCACTTCCCATCCAGGCCAATTCTGACATTTCTCATGTAAAATTCATCATTTTTTGCTAGAAAATTACAAAGAACCCCCAAACATTAAATATGTTTTTTTTTTAGCAAAGACTATAGAGAATACAATGGCGGTCATTGCAACTTTTTGCATGGTATTTGCGCAGCAATTTTTCGAACACTTTTTTTTGGAAAGTTTCATGCTTAAAAAAAAAAATAAAGTTAGCCCAAATTTTGTGCATATGTGAAAGATGAAGTTACGCCGAGTAAATAGATACCTAACATGTCATGCTTCAAATTTGCACACGCTCGTGGAATGGTGACAAACTTCGGTACTTAAAAAAACCCCATAGGCAAAGCTTTAAAATGTTTTACTGGTTACATGTTTTGAGTTACAAAGAAGGTCTAGGGCTAGAATTATTGTCCTCGCTCTAACGTTCGTGGCAATACCTCACATGTGTGATTTGAACACCGTTTTCATATGTGGGCGGGACTTACGTATGCGTTTGCTTCTGGTTGCGAGCACACGGGGACAGGGGCACTTTACTTTTTTTTTATTGTTAATTTTTTTTTTTTTAGTTTGACACTTAAAAAAAAAAAATTGATCACTTTTATTCTTATTACAAGGAATGTAAACATCCCGTGTAATAGGAATATGGCATGATCGGTCTCTTTACAGTGAGATATGGGCTCAATAAGACCCCACATCTCACCTCTAGGCTGGGAAGCCTGAAATAAAAAAAAATAAACGATCTCGGCTTCCCAGCTGAGGCGGCGCCATTTGTTTGAATGCAGAGGCAGGACGTGATGTCATAAGATCGTGCCTGGCCTCCGAACGATCATAGAGACTCTGGCGACCATCTGGTCCACCGGAAATCTCTATGGTAAACATCCGGGGCTGGAAGATTCATTCTCCGACTCACCGATGGAAGCGCTGAGTCAGTAGAAGCACCGGAGGGTGGCGGGAGGGGGGGACGTCCCCTCTCGTCGCCCGTAAGAATGATCAAGCAGCGGAACAGCCGCTATGATCATTCTTATAGTGTAGGGGAAAAGACGATATATGAATGATGGCTGTAGCTGCAGGCATTATTCAAATATACCCGCACAAAGTTAAGAACGTCATATTTACAAACTTGTAAAGGATTCTGGAAGAATGGATAGGTCTGAAAATATTGATGAAATTTTGGTGCTATATAAAACTATAATAGAAAAATTGAGCAGTAATGAGAAAAAGTATGTAGACACCTGTGTTTCAATCAAGTTTTTAAAAAAACCTGAAATGCGCACAGCTCTGAGCTGAAAAAACAGACTTTTGCAGCAGCAGTGGTGTGACAGCAACAGGAGACGTTAGGACTCTGTATCAATGACATGCTCTTTATGACATTCTCCCTGTTACTTTGTTTTTTGTGTGTAAACTTAGTAATAATCCTGATCAATAATTATATCCCCCATCACCCTACCTGACATACCCCCACCCATCCTATATTAGTGGATCACACGAGCATGCACAAGACACAACACTAATGCCAAGTACAGACAAGCAAAATTTCGCTCAAGCTTGGCTTGCATACACACGGTCACACAAAAGTTCTCTGAACTTTCAACCATCAAGAACGCTTTGACGTACAACTCTATGACAACTCGAGAAAATTAAGTTCAGGGCTTCCGAGCATGCGTCAAATTCTTTCCGAGCATGCGTGTTTTTTTGCACGTCGGAATTGCATACTGATGAACGGAATTTCCGCCAAGAAAAATAGAGAACCAGCTCTCAATCTTTTGCTGGCGGAAATTCAGACAGAAAAAGTTGGATGGAGCATACACACGGTTGGAATATCCAACCAAAAGCTCCCATCACACTTTTTTTGAAGGAAATTCCAAACGTGTGTATGCAGCATTACTTGTTTCTTGCCACAGGGTTTCAAAACAGTTGCATTTAGCAAAGATTCCTATACTGGCTGGAAACACTGTGGGGAGCAAATACCTCAACCAAGCAGACTCTGTGTCTCCTGCCAAGTTGTTAAGTGATCAATAGCACACTTGAAGGGGTGGTAAAGGTAATTTATTTTTTTTTTTAAATAACCAACATGTTATACTTACCTTCACTGTGCAGCTCGTTCTGCACAGAGTGGCCCCGAACCTGCTCTTCTGGGGTCCCTCGGCGGCTGTTTCAGCTCCTCCCCGCAAGAACTAATCACCTTAATGCAAGCTCCCTCGCAAGGTGGTTAGTTATTGCGGGCGCGCTCCCGTGATACAGCCGGCGGCTATAGCCACTCGCTGTATCACTCGGCCCCGCCCCCCGGCGCGCCGCGTCATTGGATGTGATTGACAGCAGCGCGAGCCAATGGCTGCGCTGCTTTTAATCCATCCACTATAGCCAATCAGCGACCAGGCTGAGCGGCGAACTGGAGGTCGGGAGCGAGCGGCTGAGTTTCCAGGTGTCAGGTAAGTAAAAGGGGGGGCTGGGGGCGGCGGTATTGTCAAAAGTTTTTTCACCTTAATGCATAGAATGCATTAAAGTGAAAAAATGTATACATTTACAACCTCTTTAATAGCTCCTGAATAGGAAGCCCACAGTATAGAGCCTGTGTCCAGAGGTGCCCATGCGCAGTGCTAGCTTGTTCTGCATCTACAAAGGGCTTGGATGTATCAACTTCCTTTTTGTTTCAGCATCCTCAGACTCTGAAACCTGGGACAACAGATCAAAATACTAATTTTTAGAAACGTGTTGGTCACAGAATCAGAGGTTTACTTACCACTTATACCTATGCCCATAGTGTAAGTGTGCTGGATTTCTGACCTGTCTCTGGACCTTCATCGACCCCTCGCCTATTTGACTCTATTTACTGCCTTCTGCCTTGTACCGCTGCTGCATGGCTATCACCAACCTTGGCTTGTATCCTCAACACTTTTCCTTCTTCCTGATTTGATACCTTGCTGCTTGACTGTTACTAGCCTCGACTTGTGTCCCTGACTCTGTTCCTGTCCTTCAAATGTGTACCCTGCTGCCCAGCTGCTATAAACCTCTGCTTGTATCTTGGCTACATTCTTGTGAGTTGTTAATTACTGTCCAGTGGTCTACTGTCATCTGGTTTACGCACCTAACAGCAACACAGATCTAGTACTGCCTGCAACAATGACACATATGTTACAATGTGTCCTCACATTCCCAACACCACTTTCAAAAGGTATGGGCAGGGGTATAAGAGAAGGGCTTGAGATTAGCAGTGGTAAGCTCCTGACCCCAGAAGGAAAGTACTTTAAGAATAACTGCTGGATTATATTCATGCTTAGTAAAATAGGCTAATAGCTTACCAGCTTTGTTACTCAGCTCAAATACTTTTTGGGAGGTGCGAAGTTATTTCTTTTTAGTCTGCATAACCAGTAGCAGTTCATAAGCTCTCTTTTTGTCTTGCCAGTTTTGACAAGTAGTGCTAGAGGGAGAACTTCTGCCTGTCTGGTTCATTGCAGACTCTGTTTCTCTAGTTAGTAATTCAAAATCTCGGCAAAGAGCCTCAGTGGTATCCACAAAACAACCACCGAGTATGCCCTTAAAGGAATCCCATTTAGGAGAGAAAGAAAGAGTCTGGGCATTATCCAGCTAGAATGGGAAGATAGCTGTAGAGCAGGAGTTAACAACAATTTCAGTAGAAATGTAATCTCCACAACTTGAGACCCATTATATGAGGACCATGAAGTTCCAGGAGTATAGCAAGATGGTCTGATAGGGAGATACTGCACCCCCACCACCTGAGGAAGTAGATTAGGGCTTGTAAAAGTCATATTCAAAGCAAGAAAAGTTACCAAAAGAGTCAGAGTGGCAGGAATAAGCATGACCTCCAGGGTGTCTCCAACCACTTACTTACTGGGCACCTAAACCCCCTGTCCAGACCAATTTTCAGCTTTTAGTGCTGTCACTCTTTGAATGACAATTGCGTGGTCATACAACACTGTACCCAAATTAAATTTTTTGTTCCCACAAATAGAGCTTTCTTTTGGCGGTATTTGATCACCTCTGGGTTTTTTATCTTTTATTAAAAAAATGTAAAAAGACCAACTTTTTAAAAAGAAAATACAAAACCGTTTTAAATTTTGTTAATAAATTATGCAAACAAATAATTTTCCTCTTTCATTAATGTACGCTGATGAGGCTACACTGATGGGCACTGATAGGCTGCACTGATGGGCACTGATAGGCTGCACTGATGGGTATCAATAGGCTGCATTGATGGGCACTGATAAGGCAACACGGATGGGCACTGATAAGGCGGCACTGATGGGCACTAATAAGTGGAACTGGTGGGCACTGATGAGGTGGCACTGATGGGTGGCACTGATGGGCGGCACTGAAGGGCATTGATAGGTGGCACTGAAGGGCACTAATAGGTGGCACTGATAGCTGGCACTGATAGCTGGCACTGTTGGGCACTAATGGGTGGCAGTGATGGGCACTGATGGGTGGCAGTGATGGGCACTGATCGGCACTAGTAGGTGACACTGATAGGCAGCACTGCTAGATGGCACTGACACCACTGGTGGGCATTGATATGTGGCACTCGTGGGCATTGATAGGTGGCATTGATTGCTGGCACTGATGTACTGGTGGGCACTGATTGGTGGGCACTGTGGGCACTGATTCGTGGCACTGGCAGGCGGTACTGATGAACACATATGAAGTGGCTTTGCCTCTTCCTCACCGATGTCCCTTCAACAGAAGCCGATGATCGGCTTTTTTTTTCTCCTCACACTGTCAGCGTGAGAAGAAAAAAAAAACGATTACCGATCTTCTGTTGGAGGGACATCGGACCCTGATCGACCCCTTACTCCAATCTGTGATCACTCGAGTCTCATTGACTTGGGTGATCACAGCGCACGCTGCGCGCACCCTTCAGGGGGGCGTGGTGAGCATGCAAGGGGGAGGACTTCTATTGACGCCCTCCCGGCAAAGCAGATCCGCGCTTTAGCCATCATTAAGCTATAGCGTGGATCTGAAGGGGTTAAAGTGAAAACAGTGTTGCCAGTCGCTAAGCTAGGGGTCGGATATAACTCCTTAAACATTTGAGCTGAGGGTCCAACACAGCTTTGAAGTCTCTTATAATGAGTAATGGTCCATCAGCCATGACAAAGACAAGGAAAGTAATTTCAGTAATAAGCACTTGATTGGGGTTGGTTGGAGGGAGATAAACATTAACAATAGGTAAGGGGTTTACCTTCAATAAGAATTTTCAAAATAATATAGTGACCCTGGCGGTCTGTTTTAGATCTAGGACCTCACAATGCAGTGATTTGGCAATGAGAATAGACACCCCTCTAGAATTAGTGGAGTAGATAGCGTTGTAGGTCTCGGCAATCCATACTTTCTTAAGAAACAGCAGTTTAGAGCCCATCAGGTGGGTTGGAAACAGATAGTGTGTGTCTTATGGTGTTTGAGAATGCTAAACACTAAGGACCACTTAAGGGAGGACTCCAGACCTCTTGTGTTCCAGAAGACCACCTTAGCTTAGTAGACATTGATAATAACACAGTGTAAATATTTGCAAACAGGCGAAAGTTTCAACACATGGACAGATTCAACATCCTTACATAAAAAAAGCAATAAACATGAAGCTAGCAAATTTAAACCACATTTACAAATACATTCCAGGACATAGCAAACAGAGTTTAGGAATGTGCTATCAATGCATTTAGAAAAATTAAGTTGTTTTCTAAATGGCAAAACATGGCAATAACCCACATTCAAATGGATCTATTCTTGTAAAGTCTTTCATATTAAGTGCATATTAATTACCATAATGTCTGTTTAAGAGTGACCACCGCTTCTAGCTAAACACTTCCTCAAATTACAGTGTAATAAAAATGTAATACCTCCAAAGTGGTAACTTGAAAAAGCTAATCTTCCTATGGTTACACTTATGTGATTTAAAGGTATTAAAACAAATGTATGAAAAGTGGTAATAGCATGCAATACATTTCACTGTAAAGCAGGAAACTTACATGCAACTTTTTTTATTTGTAATTTTTGTTTTATTTAAATACTTTCGTAAAATAGTAAGCACGTAACACAGAATGGAGTATAAGACTTTGTTTTCAAAATAGTATTTATATATACACATTATATTACCAGAAGTATTGGGACACCTGCTTTTAAATGCACATGAACTTTAATGGCATTCCAGTCTTAGTCCTTTTGCACCTGTAACAGCTTCAACTCTACTGGAAAGGCTGTCCACAAGGTTTAGGAGTGTGTCTATGGGAATGTTTGATCATTCTTCCAGAAGAGAATTTGTGAAGTCAGGCACTGACATTGGACGAGAAGGCCTGGCTCACAGTCTCAGCTCTAATTCATCCCAAAGGTGATGAAATCCCACCTCGGATTGAGGTCAGGACTCTCCTCCATCCCAATCTCGCTCATCCATGTCTTTATGGACTTTGCTTTGTGCACTGGTCCAAATCATTTGGTGGAGGGGGGTTATATTGTGGGGTTGTTTTTCAGGGGTTGGGCTTGGCCCCTTAGTTTCAGTGAAGGGAACTCTTAAGGTGTCAGCATACACAGACATTTTGGACAGTTTCATGCTCCCAACTTTGTGGGAACAGTTTGGGGATGGCCCCTCCTGTTCCAACATGACTGCACCCCAATGCACAAAGCAAGGCTTTGCAATAGGCCTATGCTGTGTTAAAATTACAACTTTGTGAAAAAAAAATTTATATTTCATTCCTTCAGTTTCTAAAAAATTGTGATAAAAAATTACAACTTCAAAAAACTCCTCATGCCTCCTACTAAATACATTGGCCTGTCTACTTTCTAAAAATGTGTCATTTGAGAAGCAGGTATACTGTACTGGCATTTTAGGGCCTCAAAAAATGAGATAGGTAGTCAGTACATTGAGACTGATCAATTTTCATATATATATATATATATATATATATATATATATATATATATATATATATATATATATATTATCTCACAAAAGTGAATACACCCCTCACATTTTTGTAAATATTTTATTAGATCTTTTTATGTGACAATACTGAAGAAATGACACTTACAATGTTTAGTGAGTGTACAGCTTGTATAACAGAGTAAATTTGCTGTCCCCTCAAAATAATTCAGGACAGCCATTAATGTCTAAACCGCTGGCAACAAAAGTGAGTACACCCCTAAGTGAAAATGTCCAAATTGACCCAAATTAGCCATTTTCCCTCCCCGGTGTAATGTGACTCATTAGTGTTACAAGGTCTCAGGTGTGAATGGAGAGCAGGTGTGTTAAATTTGGTGTTATCGCTCTCACTCTCTCATACTGGTTACTGGAAGTTCAACATGGCACCTCATGGCAAAGAACTCTCTGAGGGTCTGAAAAAAAGAATTGTTGCTTTACATAAAGATGGCCTAGGCTATAAGAAGATTGCCAAGACCCTGAAACTGAGCTGCAGCACGGCGGCCAAGACCATACAGCGGTTTAACAGGACAGGTTACACACAGAACAGGCCTCACCATGGTCGACCAAAGAAGTTGAGTGCACATGCTCAGCATCATATCCAGAGGATATCTTGGGAAAATAGACGTATGAGTGCTGCCAGCATTGCTGCAGAGGTTGAAGGGCTTGTCAGTGCTCAGACCATATACCGCACACTGCATTAAATTAGTCTGCATTGCTGTCATCCCAGAAGGAAGCCTCTTCTAAAGATGGTACACAAGAAAGCCTGCAAACAGTTTGCTGAAGACAAGCAGACTAAGGGCATGGATTACTGGAAGCATAAATCCAGAGATGCAAGCGAAGCAGAGAAGGGTCCCACCGCTCAGGTAGGCACAAACCAATGGAAATAAGAGCCAGTATAGTTTTATTCTTCAAGGGGGAAGAGTCCCAGGTGCTGGCTGATGCAAGATGAAGGAGGACAATCGAGGAAAGCTGGAAGCCGCACACCGGTGTAATGATGAATGCTTTTATTGATAAAAAGCTGTAATCATAAAGGAACACAAAAACACTACAGCAGAAGCGTACAGAAACAGCTGACGCGTTTCACACTCATGATGAGTGCTTACTCATAGCTGACATGCATGGATGTCAGCTATGAGTAAGCACTCATCATGAGTGTGAAACGCGTCAGCTGTTTCTGTACGCTTCTGCTGTAGTGTTTTTGTGTTCCTTTATGATTTCAGCTTTTTATCAATAAAAGCATTCATCATTACACCGGTGTGCAGCTTCCAGCTTTCCTCGATTGTCCTGCTCCATGGATTACTGGAACCTTGTCCTGTGGTCTGATGAGACCAATATAAACTTATTTGGTTCAGATGGTGTCAAGCGTGTGTGGCGGCAACCAGGTGAGGAGTACAAAGACAAGTGTATCTTGCCTTTAGTCATGCATGGTGATGGGAGAGTCATGGTCTGGGGCTGCATGAGTGCTGCTGAAACAGGGAAGCTACAGTTCATTGAGGGAACCATGAATGCCAACATGTACTGTGACATACTTTAGCAGAGCATGATCCCCTCCCTTCGGAGACTGGGCCACAGGGCAGTATTCCAACATGATAACAACCCCAAACACACCTCCAAGACAACTACTGCCTTGCTAAAGAAGCTGAGGGTAAAGGTGATGGACTGGCCAAGCATGTCTCCAGACCTAAACCCTATTGAGCATCTGTGGGGCATTCTCAAGGTGGAGGAGCGCAAGGTCTCTAACATCCACCAGCTCCATGATGTCATCATGGAGGAGTGGACGAGGACTCCCGTGGCAACTTGTAAAGCTCTGGTGAACTCCATGTCCAGGAGGGTTAGGGCAGTGCTGGAAAATAATGGTGGCCACACAAAATATTGACAATTTGGACATTTTCACTTAGGGGGGTACTCACTTTTGTTGCCAGCTGTTTAGACATTAATGGCTGTGTGTTGAGTTATTTTGAGGGGACAGCAAATTTACACTTATACAAGCTGTACACTCACTACTTTACATTGTAGCAAAGTGTCATTACTTTAGTATTGTCACATGAAAAGCTATCATAAAATATTTACAAAAATGTGAGGGGTGTACTCACTTTTGTGAGATACTGTATATTGTAGCAGAGCATCTCAGAGAGAGCCAGGAAAAGTCCTGTTCAAGGTTTATACATCTCCCAGGCCCCTCTCCTACACATTCAGGAATCTCTGATCCATGATCCTGTTCGGGTCTTGGTCCTCTTCCCCAGGCTAATTTAAGCTCACCTGAGCAGACAGCCTTTGCTCTCTGCCTGAGAAACACAGACAACCCTGGTCTGTGAGAGCAAAAATGTTGGTAAAAAGCTGTTAAGCAGTTTATGTGGAAACTGACAAGCGGTAGACTTGCTCAGCCTGTTAGTTAGGGCCTGCATAGTGTATAGTTAGAGCCGAGGCACAGCTAGGGTTTTGTTTGGCTATTTTGTTCTGTTTGTTTTTTTCTGAACATTGTACAGCGCCTCTATAGACTTGTAAATATCACCATTAAACACTTTACTGTTTGTCACTACTTCCTTTATTCTGGTATCTGTGCCTGAATGCCTGCTTATCCCGGGAAGCTTTTGTACCTGCTATCTGTCCCCCAGGTTATTTATGGTGAAGGCTGAGACCAGCTGTAGTAAGTTACTACTTAAAAGGCCAGTACCTAGAGTGACTAAACATGGAGGAAATTCGAAAACAATTGGTGATATCCAACGCTGCACAGCAACAAGCAAACGCTGCACAGCAGCAAGCAAATGCTACACAGCATCAAGCAAACGCTGCACAACAGCAAGCCAATGCTATCGCACAGGAGCAAATCAAGGTGCTGTGCCAACAGATTGGTGCTGTACAGGAGCTATCGCAGAGGCTGTTTGAACAGCTAGCCACTGATGCAAAAGCGGATAGGAAAACCTTGACTGAAGCTGTGGAGAAACACAACAAAATACCAGCGCTAAAATAGTGGGAACAGTCAAAATATGGGGAAAAAATCAATGGATAAGGGCCTATACCCCGTGCAGCTGGAAAAAAAACGAAACTGGTGGAAATGTATCAGACAATAGAAAACAGAAAATACCAAGGCTCAAAGCAACGAGGAGTTGTACTGAAAAACTCTCAAAAACTCTCAAAAACTGTTCACCCACAATGGAGGGAGGGGGGAGAGGGGTATCAGCAGCTGGAACATGACTCCGCCATCTGTAATACTGCTTGGTTCGGGTGTAATCCCAGGAGAGCCTGCTTACCCACGTGCTGCCGACGATCCAGTGTGTGAGGGGGTGAACACTGCAGCCGCACACGGCGGAATGATGCAGAGGAGCTGGATCTCACGAGTGTCAGTGACGTCAGTCCGGCTGAGACACTGACTCAAGGAAGGGGAAGACCCGGCATGACTGGGATGGATCAGCTGAGGGATCGCTCCTTCGCACGCAGTCTGGTCTGATGCTATACCAGTGTTGGTGGATCAGCTCCTTCGCATACAGTACATTCCGATACTATGGTAGTGTTAGTGGATCGGCTCCATCATATGCAGTACTATGGGAATGTTTAGCTTGCTGGAGAGTTAAGGCTGACACGCTGGAGAGGCTTTGCAGAGCTGTACAATGCTGTCAGAGATTGCCAGGGGGTTGGAGTCCCAAAATAGGTGATTATAATGACTTAGCAAATGATCCAAGGATAATGTGAATGTTTGGACTATGACAAAGCCCTGGTGCGCGAAACGCGTCGTCAGGGCAACATTTACATTATCATTGGATCATTTACTAAGTCATTATAATCATCTATTTTGGGACTCCCATCCCCTGGCAACCTCTGACAGTGTTGTACAGCTCTGCACAGCCTCTCCAGCGTGTCAGCCTTAACTCTCCAGCAAGCTATACATTCCCATAGTATATACCATAGCATGGGATTTTACTGCTTAAGATAGAGCCGATCCACTAACATTGCCATAGCATCAAAATGTACTGTATGCGAAGGAGTTGATCCACCAACACTAGTGTAGCATTGGACCAGACTGCGTGCGAAGGAGCGATCCCTCAGCTGATCCATGCCAGTCACGCCGGGTCTTCCCCTTCCTTGAGTCAGTGTCTCAGCCGGACTGACGTCACTGACACTCGTGAGATGGAGCTCCTTTGCATCATTCCGCCGTGTGCAGCTGCAGTGTCCACCCCCTCACACGCTGGATCGTCTGAGGCACGTGGTTGAGCAGGCTCTCCTGGGATTACACCCGAACCAAGCAGTATTATAGACGGCGGAGTCATCTTCCAGCTACTGATCCCCCTCCCCCCTCCATTGCAGGTGAACAGTTTTTGAGAGTTTTTCAGTACAACTCCTCATTGCTCAGTGGACTGCTGGAGAATAAGAAAGCCATCCCCTCTTTTCTTATCTTAATTGCAAGTGAATAAGACTGCATTTTTTATTATTTGCCATCTCTTTGAATAAACTTATTAATTTTTTTAAATATTTTTTTATGAACTGCGGACTGCTTTTTTTAACCCTTTTGAGCGCTGGTGTTTTCTGTTTTCTGAGGTTGTGGAGACGCTAGCACAGTGGTCACCTGCTAAAGTTGATGATGTTGAAGACAAGCCCTCAGCCATCCATGTGGGTCGTTTATGATTTGGAGTCAGCAGAAGCGGGAGACTATGAAAAGGTGAAGCAGGAAATCCTGGCGCGACTTGGTGTCACCTTGGCAGTTCGAGCACAGCGGGTCCACAGCTGGTTATTTCGAAAAACGAGAGGCCCCCAAGATCGCATATGTTCAACCTAATTCACTTGGTGAGGAAATGGCTAATGCCGGAGTCCCTGTCTGGGCCACAAATAGTGGAGCGTGTGGTCATGGACTGGTTCCTGCGGTCACTACCAATTCCCCTGCAGAAGTGGGTGAGTCAAGGAGACCCCAACTCAGCAGACAACCTGGTGGAACTCGTTGAAAGGTACTTTGCTGCAGAGAGCCTGGTCACCACCCCTACAGCCCCACGGACTTTTCACCCAAAGCCCCGGTCTCCCCAGGCAACCGGTAAGAAGGGAAGTGGGTGGTAAGCATGGCAAGGAAATAGAGGGGAGGATTTTTGGTGCCAGGACTGAAGTTTGGCATCCCAAATAAGGGAAGCCACTGCCTGTCAGCAAACCAAACTGGGGAAACATCAAGTGTTTTCGTTGCCAAGAACTGGGACATTTTGCAGCAAACTGTCCATTGACAGATGAACCAATGCAGCGTGATCTATCTATTAGAAGGCAGTCTATGTTTGTGGCTGTTGAATGCACTGCAGCGCCAAATATGGGAAAACACATGTGCCAAATGACTGTTAATAATAAGCCTATTACGGCCTTGCTAGACTCTGGAAGTCTAGCGACTTTGGTTACAGCTGAGATGGTTGTAACTGTGAATTTTCATGCTAAAAATGTTGCTGTGACCTGTGTACATGAGGATAGTATCCTATAGCCACTGTTCAGTTTAAAACTGGTTAGGTACGGTGACCCATCCGGTCTGACTAGTGCCCCACTTGGTGCACAAGGCCATCATTGGTAGGGACTTCCCTAAGTTTTGGGAACTGTGGAATCGTTCTGACCCGGTCGCAGTAGCTGACTCAGTGGTAGAGCCAGAACTCCTGGCCACTACTGACAATGTGGGTTCAGGGGATTCCTCTCAGGGCTCCCTGGGTGTTCCTTTCTCAGTTATGGCAGGAGAGCTGGAGGAGCCTGAGGAAGTCCCCACAACCAGTAGAGCTGGACAGCCATCTGCTGCATCTGAGCCTACGTTGGAGTTTGCTGACCCTACCCTTATCAGGGCCTGGGAAAATGTAATAGTGATTAATGATGTACCTGTCGAACCAGGGGACAGGCTCTGTTTTCCTTATTTCAGCAGCAATGAGGATTTACTGTATTGTGTATGTAAAGAGAATGATGAAGTGGTTGAAAAGTTGATGGTCCCTAAGCCATACAGACGGGTGGTGTTGGAACTTGCCCATGGGCACTTGCTAGGAGGCCATTTAGGGGTTGAGAAAACTACTGAAAGGGTGTTGCACAGGTTTTACTGGCCCAGGTTACAGAAAGATATTGAGAACTGAAGCAAGGAGAAAGAACATCAGCGATGAAGTTAAAAGAATGTTGGAGCTAGATGTCATTGAGGAATCCAATAGTGACTGGTCTAGCCCCATCGTGTTAGTCCCAAAACCGGATGGCACTTGGAGGTTCTGTAACAACTTCAGGAAGCTTAATACAGTGACAAAGTTTGACACGTACCCAATGCCCAGAGTAGACGAACTTATAGAACGACTTGGCAAGGCTCACTATCTGACCACTTTGGACTTGAAAAAAGGTTATTGGCAAATACCCTTGACTGATAGCACCAAAGAGAAGACTGCATTTGTGACCCCAGAGGGTTCCTTTCAATATAAAAAATGCCTTTTGGGTTGCAAAATGCCCCCACGACATTTCAGAGGGCCATGGACAGGACCCTAAGACCCCACCGACAATATGCAGCAGCCTATCTAGATGACATAGTGGTACATAGCACTGACTGGGAGTCTCACTTGCCGTCTCACTTGCCCCGTGTCCAGGCTGTCCTTGATTCCCCCTTCAAAGAAGGTTTTACAGCAAATCCAAAAAAAATGTGCCATTGGTTTAGAGGAAGCCAAGTATTTGGGCTACACTATTGGCCATGGTGTCATAAAACCTCAAGTGAGTAAAATAGAAGCCATCCAGGAGTGGCCATGTCCTGCAAACAAGAAGCAGGTCGGGCCTTTCTTGGCATTGCGGGGTATTATAGAAGATTTATCCCAAATTTTGCAACTATAGCTGCCCCAGTGACAGACCATACAAAAGGGAAAGACTCGATAATGGTGAAATGGTCCTCAGTAGCAGAAGAATCTTTCCAGGTCCTGAAGAAGGCTATTTGTGCACAGCCAGTATTGTACTCCCCCGATTTTCTCCAAAGATTTTTTGGTTCAGACGGATGTGTCTGATGTTGGTATCGGGGCAGTATTATCACAGGTACAGAGTGGGGAAGAACACCCTGTGGTGTACCTAAGCAGAAAGCTCAACGACCATGAGAAAAAGTATGCAGTCATTGAAAAAAGAATGTTTAGCAATAAAGTGGGCCATGGACGCGCTCAGGTACTATTTGTTAGGACGCCAGTTTGAGTTAATAACTGACCATGCTCCTCTTAAATGGATGGCCCAAAAAAGGAGACTAATAGATGGGTGAACCAGTGGTTTTTGGCTCTACAGGATTACTCCTTCACTGTAAAACACAGGCCAGGCGTTGAGATGGGGAATGTAGATGCCCTGTCCTGTGTTCACTCCTGTTGGGCCACAGGTGTTCCAACCCTGGGGTTGAAACAAGGGGGGGGGGATATGTAGCAGAGTGTCCCAGAGAGAGCCAGGAAAAGTCCTGTTCAGGGTTTATACGTCTTCCAGGCTCCTCTCGTACACATTCAGGAATCTCTGATCCATGATCCAGTTCGGGTCTTGGTCCTCTTCCCCAGGCTAATTTAAGCTCACCTGAGCAGACAGCCTTTGCTCTCTGCCTGGGAAACACAGACAACGCTGGTCTGTGAGAGCAAAATGGTTGGTAAAAAGCTGTTAAGCAGTTTATGTGGAAACTGACAAGCGGTAGGCTTGCTCAGCCTGGTAGTTAGGGCCTGCATAGTGTATAGTTAGAGCCGAGACACGGCTAGGGTTTTGTTTGGCTATTTTGTTCTGTTTGTTTTTTTCTGAACACTGTACAGCACCTCTATAGACTTGTAAATATTACCATTAAACACTTCACTGTTTGTCACTACTTCCCTTGTTCTGGTATCTGTGCTTGAAAGCCTGCTTATCCCAGGAAGCTTTTGTACCTGTTATCTGTCCCCCGGGTTACAATATATATATAGGTGGGTGCTAAATAGGGTTTAGATAGGTAGATGTTAGATAAATTTGGCCAGGGCCTTACATTTTAGGTCTGGTTGTCTGTTCGGGTGTGGAGGAGTGACAGAATAGAGGGGGGGTGTGATCACCTGCACTCTGGTTCAAGTAAGTTCCCCTATCCTTCTGGGATCATGTTCTAGAGGGAGGGCTGGATTTGAGGTCAGAGTGATGGGCAGTTTGTGGAGGCTGTCTTGGTCCAATCATTAATTTGGTTGGGCAGGGGCAGTTACACTACTTAAACTGAGCTCACATGCTTCCAGGGGAGAGAGCTGAAAAGGAGCAGTCATGATGTGAGGAGAGGAGCCGCAGGGTTCAGAGACCCCAGCGCTGGATAGCAGGAGGAGACTTGAAGGCTTGAGGGTTCAGAGACCTCAGTGCTGGATAGTCGCCAAGTAGAGCAACTATGTGATCTGGAGAGTGGGCCGGACATCCCAGCCTGGGATGCATCTGATCAGGTGGAGCGGGAAGTAGCTGCAAAGAGGGATTGACCTTCTGTGGCAATTATGGGAGAGAGCAAGGGTGTGCAACCCAGCAGTGCCTATTGGTCTGGTACTTTCCTGAACTGACGCCGTGAGGATTATAGAAGTCAGAGATTAGGGTGGTGATGGCCTGGAGCTTCTAAATATCTACAAACCACAGTGTCTTTCAGAGGGGCATTGGTCAGTTCACTATAGGAGAGGACATTGACTATCATCAGGAACCAAGAAGTAAGAGGCAGCTCATATTCCCATAATCAGCATGTAACATACTGCAAGTAAGTGAATAAAAGTTTCTTTCTAAAAGTTACTGAGCTGTCTACTGGTTGTGAATTCATGAGTTCTTCCACCCCTGCATGTGAATTCATGCAGGGGTGGAAGAACGGAAACAATTAACATAAAGGCCTGAACAACACTGCAGCTCCCAAGGGAGTAGTGCAGACTAGATCATTTACACTGATTTGGATTATTTTTTACCAAAGAAATGTAGCAGAATATATTTTGGTCTAAATTTATGATGAAAGATTATGTATTTACAACATTTTATAACTAAAATTTTATTTTTTCTAAAATATCTGTCTTTTTTTTTGTTTATATAGCAAAAAAATTTTTAAAAACACAGTGATCACCAAATGAAATGTCTCAAGGAAATTATAAAATTTCATTTGGGTACAGTGTTGCATGACTAATTGTCATTCAAAGTGTGACAGCGCTGAAATCTGAAAAATGGCCTGGACAGGAAGGGGGTGAAACAGTCTGGTCTTAAAGTGGTAAAGGACACATGAGAAAACATACAGCAGCTGTCATTGCTGACTTCCCTTCTGAAAAATCACTGAATGGTTTCCTAGTCTCTTACCAGAAACATGTGTAAAGATTTTTACCTATCTCTGACTTTCATTGGCTGCATTAGAAAGTCAGCATAAGGTCAAGACTCCTTATACAGTATATATACTTACTCTAGGACAGCTCTCCAGAAAGTATTAAAGCCACTGAACTAACAGTCGGAACTGACAGTCATGCTATTCGCATGTAGCCACATGTGTTTACTTGTGGATGTCTGAGCCTGGATAAAGCTGACTTTGGCCAGTGAACATCAATAGGTAAATGTGTGGTTATGTGGCTACATGTGAACAGTGGTGGCCTCTTTCAGCCTGTCATTAGTTTATATACAGTAGACGGACCTCAGCCGCTGTTCGCATGACTCGGTCATTCCAATGCAGAATGCAGTGAACCAGCCGTATTAATTTAAAACAAAAGTGCAGTAATAGAGAACTCCTGACTCACACACATATACAGTGCCTTGCAAAAGTATTCACTCCCTTGGCATTTTCCGTGTTTTGTTGCTTCACAACCTGGAATTAACATGGATTGTTTGAGGATTTGCATCATTTAATTTACAGAACATGCCCACAACTTTGAAGATTTTTTTTTTTATTGTGAAGCAAACAACAAATAGGAAAAAATAACAGAAAAAGTCAATGTGCATAACTATTCACCCCCCTAAAGTAAATACTTAGTAGAGCCACCTTTTGCGGCTATCACAGCTCCAAGTCGCTTTGGATAAGTCTCTATGAGCTTGCCACATCTTACCACTGGGATTTTTGCCCATTCCTCCTTGAAAAACTGCTCCAGCTCCTTCAAGTTGGATGATTTGCACTTGTGAACAGCAATCTTTAAGTCTGACCACAGATTTTCTATTAAATTGAGGTCTGGGCTTTGACTAGGCCATTCCAATACATTTACATGTTTTCCCTAAACCACTCAAGTGTTGCTTTAGCAGTGTGTTTGGGGTCATTGTCCTGCTGGAAGGTGAACCTCCATCATAGCCTCAAATCACACACAGAGTGGTACAGGCTTTGTTCAAGAATATCCCTGTATTTAGCACCATCCATCTTCCCCTCAACTCCGAGCAGTTTCCCAGTCTCGACTGCTAAAAAACATCCCCACAGCATGGTGCTGCCACCACCATGTTTCACTGTGGGGATGGTGTTCTTTGGTTGATGTGATGTGTTGTGTTTGCGCCAGACATAGTGTTTTCTTTGATGGCCAAAAAGTTCAATATTTGTCTCATCAGACCAGAGCAGCTTCCTCCATACATTTTGGGAGTCTCCCACATGCCTTTTTGCAAACTTAAAATGTGCCATTTTGTTTTTTGCTGAAAGTAATGACTTTCTTCTGGCCACTCTGCCATAAAGCCCAACTCTATGGAGTGTACGGCTTATTGTCGTCCTAAGTACAGATACTCCAGTCTCTGCTGTGGAACTCTGCAGCTCCTCCAGGGTTACATTAGGTCTCTGTGCAGCCTCTCTGATTAATGCCGGGTTTGTGAGTTTTGGTGTGCGGCTGTCTCTTGGCAGCTGTGCTGTTATGCCATGTTTTTTCCATTTGGTTATGATAGATTTGATACTGCTCCTAGGGATCATCAAAGATTTGGATATTTTTTTATAACCTAACCCTGACTAGTATTTCTCAACAACATTGTCCCTTACTTGTTTGGAGAGTTCCTTGGTCTTCCTGGCAGTGTTTGGTTAGTGGTGCCTCTTGCTTAGGTGTTGCAGCCTCTGGGGCCTTTCAAAAAGGTGTGAATATATAATGACAGATCACATGACACTTAGATTGCACACAGGTGGAAATTATCTCACTAATTATGTGACTTCTGAAGGTAATTGGTTGCACCAGAGCTTTTTATGGGCTTCATAACAAAGGAGGCAAATACATACGCACATGCCAATTATCAGTTTTTATTTTTGAAAAATAGTTTTATGTATATATTTTTCTAATTTTACATCACCAACTTAGACTATTGTGTTCTGATCCATCACATATAATTCAGATTAAAAAAAACATCGAACTAAAGGCTGCAATGTAATAAAATAGGTAAAAAGCCAAGGGGGGGGGGGGGTGAATACTTTTGCAAGGCACTGTAAGGATCTCTTATCTTCCAATGTCGCATTATATCCTCTGTCCATTGATTGGGCCAATGTACAGTATCTAAAACATTTTTGCTATTATTTTGCTCTTTTTGTTTATTTATTTTGTTGTGTCTGAATTCTGATCTGCAAATTCTGCTGTTGTTTACTTACTCCCTTTTCCACCATCACACATCAACACAAACATTCTGTCTTATCTCATTGCAGTGAACCTGCTGAAGGTGTGGATGGGATGCAGAAATGATGATGCATTGGAGTGGGAACTCGCAAAAGAAACTATTAGGGAGACATTAAACATTTCTGCCATACAGGCATAAAGCAGTGACCATGATAGAGAACTGATTGTCTTTGGCTGCAGAACTATCAGCACTAAGGACAGCTCAGAAAATGCCGCTTCTTATTATTCCTTTTATCAAGGTTTGATTAATATTTTATCTAATGCAGTATCATTTTTTTTCGTTTACATGCATAAAATATTTAGCTCTAAAAACGAATCATGTGATGATTATGAACCAAAGAGGATTAACATGGAAAAAAAAAAAAGTAAGTTTGGTTTAGATTGGGACAAGGGCCCATTCACATCAGCTGCGCTATTTTAAAATACGTGCATGCATGCTGTAATGTGCTGTGTGGTTTTTTTACTTTTGTTTTAAACTTTATTAAACCCGACAATCCATATAATTCAATGTGCGACAGCTTGTTGTGATGCATTATAGCACATCGCAATGTATTGCGTAAAACTGCAATAGGTAGTTATTTTTTTCAGCATGAACTTCAGTGTGAACCAAATAAATAGGACATAATTTGTTTGTAAATTGAGATTGAGTTAGGCAACTCAGTCCAGCACAGCCCAACAACTCTGCTGTGAAAGAGCTCCTGCATAATATTAAACTGCATTTTAATACTTTTGATGGGTAAATAGTACATTTATGTAGATTTGTGCATTAGCTACTTGCCAACCACCAGCCGCAGTTGTACTGAGGCAGGTTGGCACGGCTGCGTGAATCGCCGCCATCGTACGTTGTCTAATAAGGCTGTAGCAGGCGTGTGCACGCTGCCAGGGGTGCCCGTACCGCGTCCCCGGAGCCAATGCGCGTGGCCAGCGGCTGTGATGTTCGCCGGCCATCCGCGATTGCTCCTCACAGAGCCAGAACGGGGATCTGTCAATGTAAACAGACAGATCCCCATTCTTTAAGGGAAGTAGAGAGAGATCTGCTGTTCCTAGTGATCATGAACAGCGATCTATCTCTACACCCTGTCAGAACACTCCCCCCACAGTCATAAACACCTCCCTAGGAAACACTTAACCCCTTGATCGCCCCCTAGTGTTAACCCCTTCCCTGCCAGTGACATTTATACAGTAATTAGTGGCTATTTTTAGCTCTGATCGCTGTATAAATGGTCCCAAAAAAGTGTCCAATCTGTCCGCTGCAATGTCGCAGTCCCGCTAAAAATCGCAGATCACCGCCATTAGTAGTAAAAAAAATAAATAATAATAATAAAAATGTCATAAATCTATCCCCTATTTTGTAGACACTATAACTTTTGCGCAAACCAATCAATATACTTTTTACCAATAATATGTAGAAAAAAAATTGATTTCTATAGGTCCCATTCACACTGCAATGCAGCCTGGAGCTACGATGCAGCATACTGCGATAACATGCAGAAATGCTGCAATTTATCGCAGTGCACTGAACAGTACAGAACCGCATTGTGCTGCTGTAGAGTGACATGAATAAAATGTACTTTTGTACACTTTAAATAAAGTCTGTACAAAAAAAAAGGGAGCAGTGTGATGTGCTAAATAGCGTACCACATTGCCCCCTACCAGAGAGTTAAAGAGCTCTGGCAGGTGTCCGTCCTAGTGTGAATTCACCTGAACAGCACACTTTCTGTATAAAAACTGATACAGACTCAAGAGAGGGAGACATTGCCCCTGTACCAAGCATAATAAAACCTCATTAAATGTGGAGTTTAGTTTATGGCACCAGATCACAACAAGGATGGGGTAAAACTGAGGATAGTACAAACACAAGGCAACTGAATTGATAAGGGGCACAGAGGACCTCAGCTATGAGGAAATACTAAACTGAATGTATTCTTCCTTAAAAAAAGAGGCAATTAGGGCAAATGATTCATATAATAAAGCTGGTGCATAATGTTTTTCACCTTAAGGTCATTGCATGACAAGGGGTCACTCTTTGCATCTGGAGGAGGCTTTGTCTTTGCATATGGAAAGGGTTTTTTACACTAAGAGCTGTGAAAATGTGAAATAGAATTCCTCAGGAGCAATTTCTACCCAGCTGAGTAGATTGTTTTCAAAAAGCTGGATGTTAACTGGCCATTAATATTTATAAGGAATAACACTACAGATTGTTGACCTGAGGAGTATCTAATTGCCCTAGGGGATCGGCAAGGATTTTTTTTCCTATTGCCTATTTTCCTAAGTTGAACCAAACTTTTAAAGGGTTTTTCCTGCCTCTGTACAGTATACACTGCGGTTTAAGGTATCTGAGCACACAGGTTTTTCATTTACTTATTTTATTCTTTTGGTAGACCTCAATTGACGTGTCTAATTTCATCTTCACTATATATTTTTTTTTTATTACATTGTGGGAATAATGATGAAACCAGGAGGTAACAAAAGTACACCTAAAATGTACTTAGTTGGTTTAGCTATTTTCCATATAAAGTTACATAGTTGGCAAGATGGAATAAAGACCACCAGTCCATCCAGTTCAACCCTTGTGTGTGTGTGTTTATGTCACTACCATATCACAGAAAATGAATACGATTGTGGATTAAAAATGTATTTATTATGGTTATTCAACAATTTCACAATCTCATATCTTATAAATGTGTAGTTCTGGTGTTCCTTGTACCTGTGCTGTCTGACAGGGAATGTTGGGACTTAATAGTTCCAAAAATGATTGGAGATCCACTACTACGGTATATAAAAAATATTAAAAGCACAAGAAAAACTTTCCAGCATCCTGACAAACACCTCCACGAAATTCCAAACAATATGGGAACCTTGGGCCCAATATATAGGAACCTCCCTCATACCAGGGGTTCAGGTGCGTAACAACACCTAACCCACACCTAGTCGAATTCATCCTTCAGTACTATTAGAGGTACACAGATGTACTCCGTCTCCCTCCTCACCCACCCTGAAGAACCCCTCCACCCCCCTCCCTCCTTACTCTTCTTTCCCTCTCTTTCCACTCTTCTTCCTGTCTTCTACCTCACATCAGATAGCTAACTGGTGGCAATTCAATATGAAGCTACCATACGGTAAACTACCTAGCTTACGGGGATTCATAACCTCCTCAATACTCCTGATGACTCAGCCCAAATGGGCAAAGGAGAAGTACGGAGATTTCCCCACCTGGCACAGCTAGATCCCGTCAGGGGTGCCGGGGTTGGGGAAAGATCCCGTGAAGTTTTAGGGACAATACATGGAGACTGATTATTTAAAGTATAGACATTGATATATATCAGGTTGACCCCTCCAACAGCCTTTAAGGCTGAGAAACCGTATGTTATATGTTATTTTCTTTCTCGAATTGTAACCTTTATGTCTCATGTTCAAGGAGGCGTTCCCTCCTGTACATTCTAATATGTCAATGCATAAACTGTATGACGTAATTGAAAATAAAAACATATTAAAAGTAAAAAAAAAAAAAAAAAAAATATTAAAAGCAGCAGTGAACAACTTTTATTCATCTCCTAAAACTGCTCAAGACATTCAGGGTTAAGTAAGTAAGTGGGATTGATTCACCATACTTAAATAATAAGTAAGTGGGGTTTATTTACTAAAAGAATAAAGCATGTTCACTATGCAATGATAATGTTCACTTTGTGATTGAGGTGAAGCTAAATGAAAATTCACTTTGTACAGTATACCCAATCATGTGCAAGTACAATTTGAAAAAGAGCACACGGTTGGAGGATTAAAGACAGCACAGCTTTTTACTTTGCAAATTGAACATGCTCTACTCCTTAAGTAAGGCAGGCCATAGATGGTGCAAATTTCTTTCCTGCAACCAAGGGGGAATCCAGCAGACTTGTTGTACCCAAGTGGATCGATCAACTTGGTACATTCAGCCTGCCCACCATTGGTTTAAATCTCGACTGCTTCCTGCTGAACCAGCTGAGATTTGAACCATGTATGGCTGGCCTTAGTAAGCTACTGTTGCAGAGAGCAATACCATCCAAATAGAACATAGCTTACTTTTCCTCCCACTTTCGTCTTTCTCCCCTGTGTTGATGTTTAATATTTTATTTTTTGTGTATAATTGAGGAGAGAGAAGTCCAGCCACCAGACCGCACTTGAGTTCACTCACCAGGTAGGTAGCAAGTGTACACTGCAGTATGCCTGAAGCCAATCCTTGGGATAATTAAATATGCTTTCCTGAAGTGGGGCTGTCCCCTCACTGCAGGGGTAAATGCTCATTTAGGTCTAGAGGCCACAAAAAGCCAATCCTCTGCTCCACCAACACCTGGCTCTCTCCTCTACTCCCCTATGCTCCAGCAATGGTCTGTTCCCGCACCTTTGCATTTCTAATGTAGGGCTATGGGCTTTACACTGGTCTTGATTATGCAAGAAGACCTGCGACCACTGAAGCATAGGGGAGCAGAGACTGTGGGGACCAGGCCAGCAGTGTGGGGGGGATCCTGTGGGAGTGGAGGATCGGGTAAGTAAAACTGAATTCTGGGCCCCCCCAGACCTAAATGAGCATTTATGCTTTGCAGTGTGAAGGCAACCCTATGCAAAGAAACATTTTTGCTTTCCCTGGAGTTCAGCTTTAAACCAGCAGATGATAGGAGCACACACCTAAAAAAGATTGTCACAGGCCTAAAGTGTAATTTGTTGCACAAAATAGCTATATGATTGAACAACTGGTGGCTGCTTATGGAAATTGAGTGGCAGCTGCCTATGGATCAAATTGATGCATTTGCTCTTTGAATGTTTGTTGTATCCACATCATTGAAAGCTTAATGCAGCTAGGCTCTAAGAATACGGACCACAAAGTGCTGATGTTAAAAGTAATTTGTTAAGATAAAGGTTTAGCCACACAAGACTAAAAGCAGCCATTAGTCATGCATTCCTTAATCTCTATTAACTAACAGAAGCCATTAGCAAGTGCATGAATTTTACAGTTCCCATCGGACTCTCTTGTAACCATCTTGACTTCTACAGCAAAATGATTCTGTTTGGCCCAACTTCACCTGACCTGAATGTCTGCAAATTATTATTTGGTAGATATATCAAAGGACAGACTAACTAATGTCTGTCTGGAAAAAAAGGTTATTATAATAAAAATGTTTTAGCTCAGAAACATATATGGCTAAAGTTTTCTTTTTGTGCTATTGGCCTTTTTATGACAAAAATGTGATCAGTAAAACTATAACTTTACACCAAATTTTAAAAAATTCAACATATTTTTTTATTTGTAATTTGTGAATGGAGAAACCTCTTTTGCCTATGGGTTTAGAACCCTGTGCTTCCATGAGAAAAACCTTTACACATTAAACCAAAATTATACATTTTTCTTTTATACACTTTTATAGATTCATACCGAAACTTGGATATGTGTGCAGGTGTATCCTACCCCTGACCAAGGTGGCCTCTCTGCTTTATCCCCACTATTGGATTGCACTGAGGTATTTTTGCTCTAATATGAGACTCAAACTTTTCTATATACACAAACAATACCGCTTTTTAAAAAAAAAAAAATTATTCTCTTTTTTTCTTTGTTTAGGTTGTACATTTTGGAGCATTTTTCTATAAAGACTCTGAAATTTATTTTGATGTATGCACCTCCTCTTGCTGCCCTATTGTGGGACTTGTGTGGATACCTGGCGGCCTACTCGTTACACCTGTGTCCGTGTGACATTTTTGGTGCAGGTCTGCAATGCCGTTTTTGCCCCCAATCCAGCAGTGTAACTACTTGATGACCATTTAGGGCATGCCTTCACGCTAATTCCATGCTGTATGTTCTGCTATGTAAATAAATTTTGTGTCATTATTGTTTCTCATTTATGTACTTGTATTTTTATACAGTGTAATTCCTTCCTGACTTTTTGCCCCTAACAAAGGTACGTTTGTGTCCTAAAACACGTTGGGTTGTCTGGACTCTATGGGAATTCATCATTCTGTGTCATCATTATTTTAGTGGTTTGATAATTTTATTTAATAAAATTAGTATTTTTGTATTTTTGCATATTTGTTGCAGTTAAAGTCCCAGTCCTTTTTTGGGGGGTAACTTTTTCTCTATACTGACTACACAAGGGATGTTGGCAACCCTGAGTGGTATGGTTGGATGTTCTCTCTCTTTCATATATGAATAGGGTAGCAAATACCCACAAACTTCTTCCCACTGTTCATCCAATCCACTCCACGCATTTATGGTTGTTTTCAATTCATTTGAATTATTTGTTAAATCTTTTGGATATATAGTTTATGGTCTTTGCGTTATAGGGCTTCTAACCCGGTTTGGTCATGTTTCAAGGTAAAGAGTGGGAGGCCCTTATGGCTAATTACTCTAAAAATCATGACAAGGGTGAGGCAATTCAATCTGAATTGTCATCTTTGTGGTCAACTGGGTAAACTGGTTAAGAAGAAAGCAACCCCTTTTTGGCACATGGAAAATTTTGAAAAATACATCAGAAATTATAATAATCCTTATGGTCTGCACATTCAAATTTTCCCATTGATTGAGAATATCAGCCCCGAATTTCAAAACCAAATGGGGAAATAATTTACAACTATGCACACGCAACATGATGCAGTTGTTGATTCAGGAATACATGACACATACCCGTACACTAGAGGAAGATATTGATCACATTTATAGCAAGCTACAATCTTTTAAAATCCTTCCTGCATTTAAGGAACACTAGAAGAGGATCAAAAATCATTTTGATCAGGTCACGGTTGACATCCTTAGGAAGGAAGAAAATAAATTTTGGCGTGATCAATTTATACAAATGGCAACAGAATAGCAATCCCGTAGGATTTAGAGCCAAGGGACTAAACAAATCTATAGCTGAGAGGGGTTCCAATTCCTCTATTAACTATTCTGTTTCTTCCTCCTCTCGCAACCGTAGCAGGCCTAGACAAAAACAAGCAAAGCGTCCCCTATCTGGCAATGACCCCAATATGCAGAAAAAACAAATCACGGACACGGCTTTTTCTTCCATTCCATCTATATCTGAGCTGTCGGGTAACTATACCAAAACTGACACACAAGGTGATATCTCTGCTTCTCTCTCTGGTACTGTAGGTGGAGGTCCTGTTTCTTCTCAGCACGCTGGTATACCTTTGACTCTAAACAACAGGGACACTGCTATTGGCCGGGAGCGGGAAAGTGAGTTTTTTCCACAGGACCCAACTCAGCCCCCAAAAACCTAGAAAAGACACCATTTAATGACCATTAAATGGATGACAATATGGACATTATTAATCTGTCTAATCATGTACTCTCCAATAAGGAGAGACGGCTTCTTTCAAAGGGTCTACGTTTTTGCCCTGATTCTAACCTAGATGCCTTTGAGGCGATCAAGGATGTTAACTTATTTGCAAGGAAAGTACTTTTTAAAAGTCTTTATTCTAAGGAGAAAAAGAAAGATAACATTGTACAACATGATAAGGACTTGGATGACCTGCTGTCCCTACTTGACGAGCAGGACTCCTTGGATTGAATCGATACCTTAGACTTAGATGTACATTTACAAGAACATACCACCATGGAGACACCCCCTTCCCGTCCAATCAAATTGAAGAACAAGTCGGACAAATTTCCCCCCTTAAACTCTAACCCAAACCTGGCGACTTTTGTTGCTTTGGTAACAACAGAGATTAAAAAGTTAAAAACCCATAAAACATCGGGGAATCTGACTCAACTTGAGTGACTGGCTCTTGAAAATTTAAATAAATGTTACTCCCTTACAATTAAACCCTCTGATAAAGGGGGTAACATTCTAATAATGTCCAACGACCAGTACAGAACGAAGTGCAACCAAATTCTATCCAATAAAGATTGGTATAAACCAATCTCAAGAGCCAGTATCTCTAAATTTGAGGTCAAATTCTATGCACTAATTGATGGTGCCTTTGCACAGGGGATTGTAGATCAAGATACTTGGGAATTCTTATAGACAAAATATCCAAAGATTTCTATGTTTTATTGTCTACCCAAGGTCCACAAGGACCTAGTGTCCCCACCTGGTAGACCCATTGTCTCTGGCAATGGGGCGATTACAGAAAATTTGAGCATGTGTTTAGACACCCACTTGGGACCCTTTGTGGTGAAACAACCCTCCTATGTACGTGACACTATACATCTTTTACAGAACCTGGAAGGCCTCTATATATCCCAACATGCTTTATTGGTAGACATTGATATAGAGGCTCTCTATATAGGCTCTCTATAGTTCGATCCCTCACCATTTGGGATTGACGGTCATCAGACACGATCATATAGAGATGACAAGAAGTTGCATGAATTTATTATTATGGCTTTGGAATTCATATTATCCCACAATGTTTTTTCCTTTGATGGCTCCCACTTCCTCCAGGTGCAGGGGGTAGTGATGGGGACTGCTTGTGCCCCATCTTACGCCAACATGTACCTGGGGGAGTGGGAGCAGTCATTTTTGACCGATTAATCCTACAAGCCCCTGCTGCATCATGTAGCAGATTGGTTCTGCTACATTCATGATATCTTTCTGCTGTGGGAGGGCTCTGTGATCGAACTGCAGGACTGTATTTCCACCATGAAAAAAAATTAATTTAACCTGAAATTCACTGTAATGTTTAGTGAAACCAGCATCACTTTTTTGGATGTCACTATAAAAATCATGACAGCAGTCTCTCCGGGGAAAACAGTATTACACGCTTCCAGCCAACATCCTCAGCCTCTCCTAGGTTCAATTCCATAAAGCCAATATCTCAGGCTGAAATGAAACTGTTCAAGTCAGGAATGTTTCATTCGAGAGGCTGGTGCTTTGAGGGATAGGTTGTTACTGCGCAGTTACTCTCGTACATGTTTGAAAAGGGCCTTCAAACATGCCAATGGACGGTCTAGACGAGAGCTTCTATTTGGCACCAGGACCAAAATAAATGACCCACAAGTCATCAGAATAATTACCAAATACAATACAACTTGCTACGGGGGTTAATATATGTCCAATGATGTAAACTCTTTTCACAGAATTGTTATATGCATCAGCTCCTGATGAGGTGGTATTATTCCCCGAAACGTGTAGAGCTTGCAAAGATGCACACCCCAATGACAATTATCTGTGAGGACACTCATTCCTTTTTAAAGTTTTATATGTATTTGTACATGGAGCAATAACGGGAATGTTATTATATACTGTCTACCACTTTTGTTTAATGATTTTTTATTGTTGTTGAGTTTCTGTATTATTCTCATTGCAACAACTATTTTTGACTGTATGTTGTCATGCTTATGGTTGGTCAATAAATGATCTTTTCTACATCCGGTTCCAAGTCCCAAACTGCCCCCCCTTTTCCCTACCAAATACAATAATCAACACAACGCAGTTAGGCAGATTATTGGCAGGTTCTGGTATCTTCTATGCAGAGACCCACTATTGAGTCCCCATGTATCTGGGAGTCCAGCTATTACCTATCGAAGGGCCGCCTCACTGAAGGAACTATTGGTCCAAAGTGAATTTGTAGGGGAGTTCCGTAAGGACCCCTGCAAAGAGGTTGGGGTTGGAGGTTGGCGGCTGCTTCATATGCCAGTACATGAATACCAGGCAGGATGTCATACTCCCGAATGGACGGCCATATAGACCACACCATTTCTTCAATTGCAAAACTGAGGGGGTGGTGTACCTTCTGACATGTCAATGCCACCAATTTTATGTTGGCAAAACTAAGTTGAAATTTTACATCAGAGCATCGAGACATGTAACCTCAATAAAGACTGCCAGTCCCATGCTCCTATTAGGAAGGCATGTTACTGACAAACATCAGGGCAAATTTCCCAAAATTCAATTTCCTATTTTAATTAGGGTTCATCCGAGTCCGAGGGGTGGAGACTGGAACAAGATCCTTCTCCAACGGGAGGCTCGTTGGATTGTGGACCTTGGGGCCACCTCACCCCCATGAACCACCACCACCTCACTCAATGAACATCTTAGCTTTAGACCTTTCCTTGAGGGCTTCAATTTGGGTGGTTGTGAGAGGGAATGATGGGGTGGTTGATCATTTATCTATTTTTTTACCATTCCCTCTCTCCCCCTCAGGCTGGCTGATCCCCTATCATGTTATGTGGACATAGGGTTGCTATATTTCCTTTATTTCATTTATTTTATTTTACTTTTATTTTTATTTTTCAATTTGACAAATTATGTAACACATTGTTAACATTTTGTGTCTTCTAATCTGATGTATATATTGATGTGCTAATTGTATAATGTTTAATGGGGTCTCTCATGTACCTCAGGTGGGTTTCACATGGATTGGTGAACTGGCATCTTGGACCTTTGCACCCCTTTGTGGACCCCCATTTATCCTACCCGGCACACGGGGGCCCCCATGTCTTTTATGTGGGGGCTTCGGTCTGTGGCCCAGCTTGCGGCTTTGCGTCTTTGGCCCCTTTTTTCTTGGTGCCTGGCGCTTTGTCTGTTGCCATGGGCCGTTTTTTGCATCGGTGGGTGGTACCTGCAGGGCGCCGTTTTCACAGAGCGATCCCCTCGGGGGCCCGCTGTGTGGGGGACGCTCTTGCAGATGCTGCCCAGGTTCCATATGGTGGCAATTCTTGGTGCACATCTAGGAGCTGGGATGGCCCTTTGCGTATGGTCGCGTGCCTCCCCGGCATGCGCGTGGCACGGTCCCGGTCTCAGCCCCCCCCTTGTTTTTTCTCTTTCCCATATTTCTTCACTGTTGGCTCCTTTGCCCCAGCAACCGTCATGCCTATTCTTTTTGACTAACTTGCGCGCTTGCGCTGTTAGGACTCCTTGATTCGGCCCTGGACTGTGCGGCGTCCTGCCTCGTTGCTATGGTGACGCAACGCGCATGACGTCATCAGGTCCAAACGTCCGGGGTGGCCTCGCTCCCGTTGCTGCGGTGACTGGATGCGCGCTGACGTCATCACATCACATGCCGCACCTGTCATCGCACATAAAGCCGGCATCAGCTGTGTACACTCTGTCACCGCTGATGTTGGTGGGAGCCTGTATGCCGTGAGTCATCTTTGACACAACTCTTCAAGGTATGCTGGGTTAGAATGAATTAGCCTCTAAATTGTTTATCACTTAATTCTAGTCCATGTAACGCCACGCACACACGATTGGACTTTCCGGCAGAAAAGGTCTGACGGAATCATTTCATCGGAAATTTCGATCGTGTGTGGGATTCATCGGACTTTTTCTTTCGAAAATTCTGACAGACCTAGAAATAGAACATGTTTTAAATCTTTCCTACGGAATCAATTCCTATCGGGAAAACTGTTCATCTGTATGCCTTTTCGCAAGGGCAGCTATTGGCTACTGGCTATTTAAGTCCTTTTTCTAGTCCCATCATACATGTTGTACGTCACCGCATTCTAAGCGATCGGACTTTGAAGTGATCGTGTGTACGCAAGTCCGTTTCAGCGGAACTCCGTTGGAACTCCGTCAGAAAAACCATCAGAGTTTATTCTGATGGAAAAAACGGTTGTGTGTACGTGGCATAAGACTACTACTGTATGTCCAAAGGGTAACAATGCAAACTGCATTGTCACCTTGTTAAAGGAAGTGGAAAATGAATGGATCTATTGGCAGGATCAATAGATAAAAAGGCGTTGTTAACTACTTGCCACTCTTTCACAGTAGATGTGCTGTGACCGAGCATCAGCTGCAGGTTCAGCAACATGAAATAAACCCCCCGTTGACCTGCGCTGTGGTTGGATACAACACAATTTTATCAGCAGGACCCACTGATCAGCTGTGTCCCATCACAAACACACATGACTCACACACAAGCGGTCTAGCTGCAGGGAGAAAAAAACAGCCAGATCTGTTAGTAAAAGCAGCACATATTACACCTGTTAGCCACACAGTTAACCCCTGGAATGCCCCAAGATGTTAAAGGGGTTGTAAACCCTTGTGTTTTTTCACCTTAATGTATCCTATGTATTAAGGTGAAAAAACTTCTGGCAGTCACAGTCCCCCCAGCTCCCCGTTTTACTTACCTGAGCCCTGGAATTCACTTGGCGGAGGCGCGTTGTCCCTCTCTGCACGGGGTCCCAGCTCTTGATTGGATAGATTGATAGCAGTGCAGCCATTGGCTCCCGCTGCTGTCAATCAAATCCAATGATGCGGGGCCGAGTCTGGCATTCGTGTCTATGGACGCAAATGCTGGACTAAGGAGCACTCCTGCAATGTAACCCCCGGGAGAGCGATTCTCCTAGGGGGTTATCTGATGTAGGGAGGAGCTGCGAGAGCTGCCGGGGGACCCCAGAAGTCAAGGATCGGGGCCACTCTGTGCAAAACGAGCTGCACAGTGGAGGTAAGTATGGCATGTTTGTTATTTAATAAAAAATTAAAATCACTTTAACTGTTTCCCAGCCAATGTCATTAGTACACTGACAGAGTACAGTATTATCACTGATCACTGTATTAGTGTCTCTATTGATGTCAGTGTCAGTTATTTAGTGTACCCCCCATCGAGGGACTGTTAGCACCAGATTTCCCACCACACTATCACAGTCCCATAATAAGTCGCTGATCACCCCTATTACCAGTATAGCATCTATAGCTGTGTAAATTCCAGTATACATACCATAATTTGTAGATGCTTTAAATTTTATACAAACCAATTAACATACACTTATTGGGATTTTTACCAAAGACATGTAGCAGAATACATTTTGGCATAAATGTATGAAGAAATTAGATTTTGTTTAAATGTTTTATTGGATATGTTTGATTAACAGAAAGCAGAAAATATTGTTTGGTTTTTTTTCAAACATTTCTGTCTTTTTTCATTTATATAATAAAAATATTATATAGATATAATTTTAATTTGGGTACAATGTTGCATAACCATGCAATTGTTCGGTAAAGTAGCACAGTGATAAATAGCAAAATATACCCTGGTCATGAAGGGGGTAAAACCTTCTGTAGGTCAAGTGGTTAATGCTAGTGGCAGACTGCATTATATATGTTATTTTTCATTTTGCACAGAGTTCTACTTTAAAGTGAAACTATATCTAGATTTCAAGTGATCCTATTAAGAAAAATTCTAAATGAAAATGTTAATAACTTAAAGCTGCCAGGCTGCCGGACTGCCGAATGTAGACTGGATTCAAGTTATTGCATTGGCAGTTGTTACACGTTTACTGTATGTCATTTATTTCTACAAAATTTCAAAGGAAGACCCACTGGGAATGTGAATACAGGTCTGCTCTAAAGTGGTCATACAAAATGTTCTGAGAAAATGCACGTGAAATAGAAACTACTACTCCACATGTAATGCCGGCCTAATGTCACCATTACTCAAATTTAGCTGTGTAACAAAATCACTCAACAATGTGCTTACAATGTTGACATACTGTCAGCTGAAATATTTTCATCTTCAATTCAGTTGGTTCATATGAAAGGACAGAATGCTTTAGACCGACTGGAGAAGGATGAAGACATTGATGGTTTTTCCAAGAACTGTACAACGTTAGTGCCTCCGCTCATTCACTGTCATGCTGAGACGAAAAAATGTTATACTGTATATACTTTACTTGTCTTCAGAATTATGTTATATTCTTGCCACTGAGCTGAGCATTTTGTGAGGCTTTCATTGAACAGAATATAGCAGTATGTACCTAAAGTTGTTCATCTGTTCCTGTTACAAGCATATTTATTGCAAGCTAGAGAATGGCTTAACATTAGAGAAACACATTTAGCCACTAATATGTGAAAATATAAGGAGCCATTATAGTATCTAAAAAACAGAGAAATCTAAGGTACATTTGTATTTCCTTCCTGATCTTAAGATTTTAAAATGTAATAAAATATTTATTTTCAGATTTTACATTTTGTTTGCATATAGCGAAGGTCAACCAGAACATCTTCTGAAATGTTGGGAAAGTCATTAGCTTGACTGAACCACCCTTGACACCCCAATCTGGTACTAGAGCCTAGAAAAACTCCCAGTAATTCTGGGTATGGGGCACATTGATACTGATACTTTAGCAGTCAGTCTCCAGGCCCCAACATAGTCACACCAGGCGTGCATAGCCCTTTTCTAAGTTGTTATCTGCATAAACACGTTAAAGTGGTTGTTAAGCCACTCTGACCTCTTTATACTATCCACGCTGTCTCCTAATGCTGTGTACCCCTGTGGGTGTGTTATTTATAAAAAAAAATGATGTCTATACCTTATTACAGAGCGCCTCTAGAAGCTCACATGACCAGCCACCTCTCTCCTCTCCCCGTCTGACAGCTGCAGAGGAAGGGGCCAGGATTTCCCAGCTGAAGTCAGCCTAGAGGGGAAGAGAGGCGGCCAGTCATGTGAGCGCAGAGCGGCACTCTAAAGGCAGGTATAGACGGCATTTTTTATAAATTACACACACAGGGGCACATAGCATTAGGAGACAGAGCGGAATAGTATAAAAATTGTATAATAGTATATAAAATAGTATAAAAATGAAGATATTTTTCAGCAGCAGGAGGGGGGGGGGTGGGAACTGTCACTAGCTGACAGGTAGGGAGGAGGGGAAGGAGGGGGGAGGAGGACAGGGTAGAGAAAGAAGATGACAGAGGCAAGTAAACGGACCACGGTGTCAGGGCTCAGCAGCCATGATGGACCGTGATCAGTTTACAGGGGAGTGGGTAGAAACTGGCAGGATCAGCAAGGTTTAACAAGGGGCCAAATTACGCAGCACAAGCACTGTGCTGTACAACATGCTTTAAAGGGACAGGGTCTATTTTTTTAGGGTAACAAATGTTTTAAGAGGAGCAGCCTTAGGGTGATTGATGCAAAATTTGTGGGTTAGCTTATCAAGGGGTACCAGCACATTTCTGCAGACGCTGCCATCTGATCAATGTTAGGGAACATTTTCCAAATATTTTATATTTTTACCCTACTGCTATTGTTTCCTTTAAGATAGGCAAGATGAGGTCTGTTATCTACTCTCTCCCTATTTTTTCCTGCCATTTCCTGTATATATATATATATATATATATATATATATATATATATATATATAGATTTTTATACATTTCTGATGTAATATATCATGATTTCTAATATATTTATTATTGGAATGTGATGGTAAAAACTATTTTGTACTTGTATACAGTGTATATAATTGCATTGGTTTCATGGGTTCTGCCTTGATGCTGGCTTCTGCCATTGCCCTGGAGGTTAAATTAGAGGTGTTGTCGGTACCGTCCATATCTCGGGGAGCCTATACTGTTCCTTGCAATTGTGGTGGTTTGATCAGAATGGATGGGGAACTGGTAAGTGTGTACACTCCCTTCAAGCCTGCTCACATCTGACCCTGGCTGTATTTTGCCCCCCTTCAACCCTGCGGTGAGGGGAGGAGTGTTGCCAGCATGTAGTGTGCAGGATAACATCAACAACACACGGTTCATCCGTGCCAGATGTAACATTATCACAATCTGGAAATTACAGGAAATACAGGAAGGAGTTGTTTCCCCCTCTTCCTTTCTGGACTCAATTTTGGCTTCTTGCACACCTGAGATGCTAACATTGCCCCCTCCCCTATCTGGAAATACTTATAAGGGATTGAGACACTGTGTATCTTTGCTTTCTAATATTTGGAGCCACTGCTACATTATTGAACACCCCTTATCCATGGGCCCTACACAGATACACCATTCCTTGTCCTATTAGTATTGAAGTTGACAGAACTGTTGTATTCATTGCATAGTATACTTAGATATTTGTTTTTTTATATGATTCAAATTCTGGTGGATATTCAGTATGTATTTTGTATTTTATGATGTTGTATTTCCAACTGACAAAACCTTAAATAAAATTGTTTAGAAATTACTTAGATATTGATTTATTATTTGGCTTTATTTTAAATTATTGCATATATACCTGTACTCCCTATGGGCTTGGGCAGTACTTGGTAGAAAAACCTACAGGGCATGGACCTTTGGTTTTAATAGATATGACAGATCATGTACAAACTTTGTAAGTGTGACTATAAAAATAACCAAGCACTTTTTTATTTGCACTAACACCTACATTTTCAGGACAAGCTTTCAGGGTATGCCCCCTTCTTCAAGGTCTAAGCAGTACGGATAGTGATTTAGAAAACTGAGGTTCACATTTAGTCCATTATCAAAAGTTTTCCTTTCCTCAGTGGTTTTAAAGTTCCTTTTAAGAACCAAAACATTCATGTCTTCCATAATGTGGCCTGGTTGTGAGAAATAATGTCCCGCAGATGTGCAGAAATCATCTTTCTTATGTTCCTTATGTGTCTGTGCAAATTCCTAAATTTTTTGGACTTTCTGTCCTGTTTTGCCAACATAAGATCCTTTGTCACATTTTTGCATTGGATGAGATACACAATATTACAGGAGGTACAGCTGTATGATCCTGTAATACTGAAGGTCCCTTTTGTGCGTGTAACACTTTTTGATGGATTGATTTAACTTGCTGGTTGAACAAAAAAAAAACTGATTCATGTATGGCCAGCCTAAGGCTACAGTCTCAGAAAGAAGTGTAGACTTGCAGTATTAGAGCGTCGATACACTTAGCATGAATATGCTTCCCTAGTGGCACTATATCTCAAAAGACTTTTGAAAAGTCTGTGGATGCACTTTGGCTCTTAAAAATATTGTCATCTGAGAAGAATTCCTCTTTGCATCTACTCTGTGTTTAAATGGCAAACATATCTATAACCTATTTGTAAAGGTTTGTTTAAAAACAAAATAAAAATAACATATGTTATACTTACCTGCTCTGTGCAAGGGTTTTGTACAGAGAGGTCCTGATCCTCCTCCTCTGCGGTTCCCCAGTGGCATTCCTGGCTCTTCCTCTTCTCAAGTTCCTCTACGGAGACTAGCTTTCCCCGGGGCCACTCGTGCGGGCACGCTCCCGTCCTGCTTCTGTGTCTATTGATGCAGACAGAAGGACTCGGCCCACCCCCGGCTCCCGTGTCACTGGCTTTGATTGACAGCAGTGGGAGCCAATGCTCCTGCTGCTATCAATCCAGCCAATGAGGACCCAAGACAGCGGCTGGAGCTGCTCTGCTCGTCCCTGTTCATGGAACGATCGGGTTCAGGTAAGTGAAAGGAGCCTCTGGGAGGCTGCTGCACTACAAAAGGTTTTTCACCTTAATGCATAGAATGCATTAAGGTGAAAAACCTTGAGGGTTTACAACCCCTTTAAGGGCTACCACTATACAGGATGTTGCTGCATATAAGACCTGTCCCTAAGTGTAACATGGTTCATAAATTGAGAATAAATGTAACATGTAACTAAAAAGGTTGAATAGATTGAAAAGAGATCCATCACATTGTTCTAGTATGACTTTGTTAATTAACATTTAAAAACATATTACTTAAAAAAGATAAAAGTTTATATAAAAAAGTTATCTTTATTTTATTTTTTTTTTAAACGTGGGCAAATTAAGCTTTAATTAAATGAATTAAAAAAAGAAGTCTTTCATTACAGCAGAATATCACATCAGCAAAAATCTATGACATTCATCTATGTGAACCAAATATGACAGTATCATGAAAAGCATTACATTTCTTTTTGTGATTAGACATTCAAACCCAACATGTGGTCTTGTAATGATAAGACATATATGCAAAAATGTCATTCTTTTCTTTGAACTTTGAGGATTTTCATAAAGGGAGACATACAAAAAAGCAAATTGGTTAGAATATGTTCAGTCAACTGAAATTAAATAGAATCCTAGGTTTCTGTCTTGCTGTTTAATACTATATATTTAAAAGTAAAGTCCTTCCTATCACACTGTTTCATTGCTGTAGGTACACAAAACCACTGACCTCACCCATACTTTTAAATGCACCATACATACTATATGTTTCTACTGAGAGGTGGTACACTGGTGCGACACGACAGCCGTCCTACTTTGGATCCGACTTTGCCCTGCGACATGAAGCCAGCATGCGTCCGACTTAGATCCCCGCCAATGCCCGGCACTGTGTTTGGTATGAATCTTGAGGGGGAACTCCGCGTCAATTTTAAATAAAAAACCGGCATGGGTTCCCCCCTCCAAGAGCATACCAGGTCCTTGGGTCTGGTATGGACATTAAGGGGAACCCCCCTACGCCGAAAAAACGTCGTGGGGGTCCCCCCTGAATCCATACCAGACCCTTATCCGAGCACGCAGCCCGGCCGGTCAGGAATGGGGGTGGGGATGAGTGAGCACCCCCCCTCCTGAACCATACCAGGCCGCATGCCCTCACGATGGGGAGGTGGGTGCTTTGGGGCAGGGGGGCGCCCTGCACGCCCCCAAAGCACCTTGTCCCCATGTTGATGAGGACAAGGGCCTCTTCCCGACAACCCTGGCCGTTGGTTGTCGGGGTCTGCGGGCGGGGGGCTTATCGGAATCCGGGAGCCCCCTTTAATAAGGGAGCCCCCAGATTCCGGCCCCCCACCCTTTGTGAATGAGTATACATCATACCCCTACCCATTCACCTAGGGAAAAGTGTCAATGAAAAAACCCAGTACACAGATTTTTAAAGTAATTTATTAGCCAGCTCCAGGGTCTTCTTCCGACTTCGGGGGTCTTCTTCAGACTTTGGGGGTCTTTTTCCGACTCAGGGGGTCTTCTTCCGACTTCGAGGGTCTCTCCGGCGTGTCCTCCCGATGTCCTGATCTTCTGCCAGCTTCTCCGGTATCTTCTGCAGCTCTTTTGCTAGCGGTGGCCCAGACTCGCCCGTCCCCACCCCTATTCCTGACCGGCCAGGCTGCGTGCTCGGATAAGGGTCCGGTATGGATTTGGGGGAACCCCCACACCATTTTTTCGGCGTAGGGGGTTGCCCTTAAGATCCATACCAGACCCAAGGGCCTGGTATGCTCTTGGAGGGGGAACCCATGCCCGTTTTTTATTTAAAATTTGGCGCGGAGTTCCCCCTCAAGATCATCTGAGCACAAGTCGCATGCCGATGTCAGATCATGCGAGACGGCGATCCGACTTCAATGATAGTCAATGGGCTAAAGTAGGATCAAAGTCGGACCAAAGTAGTACAGGGAGCATTTCTAAAGTCGGAACGACTTGTGTCGGACCAGTTAGGACGGCTCCCATAGGGAAACATTGAATTTCACACGTCATGCGACATTGGCTCCCAATGTCGGAGCGTTTGTCAGACCAGTGTGAACCCAGCCTATTACCACTTTATCTATGTGTACCATTAGTATTTGAAAATTTGGATTTGCTGGGGTTGATTTATTAAAACTGGAGATTGCAAAATCTTGTGCAGCTGTGCATTGTAACCAATCAGTTTCTAATTTAACCACTTAAAGCAGAGCGCCACCGAAAATTTTTTTTTTAAAAGTCAGCAGCTACAAATACTGCAGCTGCTGACTTTTAAAACATGGACACTTACCTGTCCAGGGCGCCCGCGATGTCGGCACCCGAGGCTGAAGCATCTCTCTGTCCTCGGGTGCTGCCGCCTCCATCTTCGGTAAGGGAATCAGGAAGTGAAGCCGTGCGGCTTCACTTCCCGGTTCCCTACTGCGCATGCGCGAGTCGCGCAGCTCAATACGAATGGTCCCTGCTGCCTCTGGGACTATTCGTGTGTTTCCCAGCAGGCAGCGGGGAGGGAGCAGGAAGTGGCGTAAATAACCGCAGATTCTGCGGCTATCTATGCCGGAAGTGGGTACAGATACCTATAATATACAGCTTTCTGTTCCCCCCCTCCCCCCTAAAAGGTGCCAACTGTGTCACCGGAGGGGGGGGGAATCTGATGAGTGGAAGTTCCACTTTTGGGTGGAACTCCACTTTAAGGACAGAGCTTTGTTTTGAGATTTGGTGTTTACAAGTTAAAATCATTTTTTTTTGCTAGAAAATGACTTAGAACCCCCATACATTATATTAATATATTAATATATTTTCAGACACCCTATCGAATAAAATAGCAGTTGTTGCAATACTTTATGTCACACCGTATTTGCGTAGCGTTCTCACAAGTGCAATTTTTGGGGAAAAAATACACTTTTTTTAACTAATAAATAAGACAACAGTAAAGTTAGCCCATTTTTTTTATATTATGAAAGATAATGTTACCTCGAGTAAATTGATACCCAACATGTCATGCTTCAAAATTGCGCCCGCTCGTGGAATGGTGACAAACTTTGACGCTTAAAAATTTCCATAGGTGACCTTTAAAAATTTCCACAGGTTACCAGTTTTGAATTACAGAGGAAGTCTAATGATCATGGTGATACCTCACGTGTGTGGTTTAAAACACCGTTTTCATATGCGAGCGTGACTTATGTATGGGCTCGCTTCTGCGCACGAGCTCGGCGGGATGGAGTGCTTTAAAAAAAAAATGTTTTTCTTATTTATTTTATTTTTTAATAGTACATTGTCTTTAAAAAAAAAATTGGATCACTTTTATTCCTATTACAAGAAATGGAAACATCCCTTGTAATAGAAAAAAAGCATGACAGAACCTCTTAAATATGAGACCTTTAACGTTGCTTCTGCCCTCCAATGCTATGGAGCCGAGTGGGGGCCATCTTTCCAACACTTGGCTCCAGGCTGCTGAGGGGAAAGGACTCAACCGTCTCCGCTGCTACCGACGGCTCCAGTAAGCGGAGGAGATGGAAGGTTGACGCGCTGACGTCATCGCTGACTGCCTTGTCCCGAACGGGTGACTGCTAGCTGGCCGGCTGCTGCTATTGTTCGTGTCTATGCTTTTATCTACTATATGCATGTAAGTGCAACTTTTAAGCATCATTAAATGTCATTTTACTGATTTACACTATGGAGAGCCGTTGTTTTATTATTTTTTTGGGTCCTGCCTACTGATCGCCCATTGGATGGAGCAACCCTGTATGTTTTTGGCCCTTCATTTAGAAGCTGTGGTGTGACGCTGCTTACCATTGATTGTCAGGCTACTTACAAGCTATCCAAAGCTTGGCATCTGGTAAGCGTTTACCAGATCACAAGTTGCTATTGGTGTGACCGTTTTACCTCACCTTTTATTTGTTTGGATGAGTTTTTCCACTGCGTTTTCATTGTTTCCACATCTTCACTGTTGGGACTAATTTTTACTACCCTTTTATGTTGTTACCTCCCTTTTTATGTCACTTTTTTTGGCACTTATATTGTTAATTTTGGTCCATCATGGACTCTTGATCCTTATTTATTTGTACCAATTTTCATACATTATATTCACTTTCTGTACCGCTGCTCACATTTTTATAGTTAAGCGGAGATGACTGTAGCCTCTCCCGCCCCCGATAAAAGAGATCTTGCGGCGAATCCGCTGCTGAGACCACTTTTATCTGAAAGCCGACCGCCGCTGAAGAAGAGGATACCAGCCATCTAGCTGCTGCCATAACAACGGTATTCCTCCTCAAACAGCTGACGTATAACGACGGTGGACAGTCGGCAAATGGTTAAGCTTGTTCACTGAGGCGGTTTTGGCGCTAGAAATAGCCTCTATATAATGCCTGAAAACCTCCTCCCATTCATTTCAGTGTGACTTTTCACATTGGGGCGGTGCACTTGCAGGACGTTCTGAAAAGTCCTGTAAACTGCATCTTTGGGGCAGTTTGGGAGAACTATATAGAGCCTTCCCAAAATGCCCTTGCCCATTGAAATGAATGGGCAGTGCTTCCAAAGCATCTGAAAAGCGCTTCAGAAGCACCGCAACACAGGCGCTTTTAACCCCTTCTTCGGCCCCTAATGCTTGGCGGCCCCAGTGTGAAACTAGCCTTAAGCTTTGACAAAAAACCTGGAAGCTGATTGGTTTCTATGCATGCATTAATACAAGGTGAAGCAAACACACACCACAGGGAATACAATTACCCTAAAACCTAGTTAAAACATCAAAAATATTTGAAAGTGTACTCTATGGCCTCATGCACACTAAGCTTTTCTGAATGCTTTTCTTGTGACAGGAGAAAAGCAGTGTTAAAAACAAACAAATTTTGTTTCTGCATTTTTCAAACACGTTTATGTGTGTTTAGATTGGGTGTTTATACAATTCATTAGCCAGAATATTCATTGATTCTAGCCAATAAAATGAATCAACGCTCAAGTGCTAAAAGCCTTTATAGCATTTAGGTTCTTTTAGATGCATTTATACGTGTTTAGGTACGCCAGGCATTTTTTCTGTCCAAATGTTTCTCTCCTAAACGTATTTTGATCTTTCATATTTAGATTCCTTTCCCGAAATGCCCCTGCCTCTAAATGTCTCCTACATGGAAACATAGGCTAACATAGGGGGGCATGTAGGGGGAGAAAAATAAATGTAAAACGCCTGTAAAATGGGCATTTGGAGCTTTAGAACAGGATGCAGAGATTTGTCTTTTGGGTCTGGTAAGAAATAATACCCCTACTAGTGCAAAGAGAACACAAGTAAGTCTCTTGCTTTTCTATGCGAGAAAGGCAATATTACTGAATTAGCCTTTTGGAAATATTTAGTAAATGACAACTTGCCGCTGTATAGAGAAACATTTTGTAATAAAGGATGTGAAGAAAGATATGAGAGCGTTTGGGCAAGCTGGATAGTAGAACCTATAACGGCTTCTGGGAAACCCAAAGAGTGAACAGCTAGAATAATAAGAAAGAAAGTAATGAGATGTTGGATAGGAAAGTGAAGGGGAACAACAAACCACACCATCAACATAAAGGTTTAGGGCAGTGATATGCAATTAACGGACCTCCAGGTGTTGCAAAACTACAGGTCCCATCATGCTTCTGCCTCTGGGTGTCATGCTTGTGTCTGTCAGTCTTGCTATGCCACATGGGACTTGTAGTTCTGCAACAGCTGGAGGTCCGCTAATTGCATATCCCTGGTTTAGGGGGAAGAATGAATGTTTTTATTTGTTGTAATTATTATTAGGAAAAGTTATGTGAAAGCTCCTGCGAGAGTGAGAAAGTTGAAGATTGAAAGTACATGTTGTAATATGTTTTTCTATTGGAAAATTAATAAAGAGAATTATAAAAAAATAAATAAATTGGCATTTGGCAGCTGCAGTGTGCATGAGGCCTAACAATAAATTTAAATTACTTATTCCCATTTGGACTGTTAAATATACCTGTGAAAGCATTTTATTACATCTCTTAAGTGAATAAATACAGTGCCTTGCAAAAGTATTCACCCCCTTGGCATTTTTCGTGTTTTGTTGCCTCACAACCTGGAATTAACATGGATTGTTTGAGGATTTGCTTAATTTAATTTACAGAACATGCCCACAACTTTGAAGATTTTTTTTTTTTTTATTGTGAAGCAAACAACAAATAGGACAAAAAAGGAGGAAAAGTCAATGTGCATAACTATTCACCCCCCTAAAGTCAATACTTTGTAGAGCCACCTTTTGCTCCAAGTTACTTTGGATAAGTCTCTATGAGCTTGCCACATCTTACCACTGGGATTTTTGCCCATTTCTCCTTGCAAAACTGCTCCAACTGCTTCAAGTTGGATGGCTTGCGCTTGTGAACAGCAATCTTTAGGTCTGACCACATATTTTCTATTGGAATGAGGTCTGGGCTTTGACTAGACCATTCCAATACATTTACATGTTTCCCCTTAAACCACTCAAGTGTTGCTTTAGCAGTGTGTTTGGAGGCATTGTCCTGCTGGAAAGTGAACCTCCATCCTAGCCTCAAATCACACACAGAGTGGTACAGGCTTTGCTCAAGAATATCCCTATATTTGGCACCATCCATCTTTCCCTCAACCCTGACCAGTTTCCCATTCCCGACTGCTGAAAAACATCCCCACAGCATGATGCTGTCACCACCATGTTTTACTGTGGGGATGGTGTTCTTTCGGTGATGTGATGTGTTGGGTTTGCGCTAGATCTAGCGGTTTCTTTGATGGCCAAAAAGTTCAATTTTAGTCTCATCAGACCAGAGCACCTTCCTCCATATATTTTGGGAGTCTCCCACATACCTTTTCACAAACTCAAAATGTGCCATTTTGTTTTTTGCTGAAAGTAATGGCCTTCTTCTGGCTTCTCTGCCATAAAGCCCAACTCTATGGAGCGTACGGCTTATTGTCGTCCTATGTACAAGTACTCCAGTCTCTGCTGTGGAACTCTACAGCTCCTCCAGGGTTGCTTTAGGTCTCTGTGCTGCCTCTCTGATTAATGCCCTCCTTGCCCGGTCTGTGATTTTTGGTGTGCAGCCGTCTCTTGTCAGGTTTTCTGTTGTGCCATGTTCTTTCCATTTGGTTATGATAGATTTGATGGTGCTCCTAGGGATCATCAAAGATTTGGATATTCTTTTATAACCTAACCCTGACTTGTACTTCTCAACAACATTGTCCCTTACTTGTTTGGAGAGTTCCTTGGTCTTCCTGGCAGTGTTTGGTTTGTGGTGCCTCTTGCTTAGGTGTTGCAGCCTCAGGGGCGCATATGTAATGACAGATCATGTGACACTTAGATTGCATACAGGTGGACATCATCTCACAAATTATGTGACTTCTGAAGGTAATTGGTTACACCAGAGCTTTTTATGGGCTTCATAACAAAGGGGGTGAATACATATGCACCTGTCAATTATCAGTTTTTTATTTCTGAAAAATAGTTTTATGTATATATTTTTTTTATTTTTACTTCACCAACTTAGACTATTGTATTCTGATCCATCACATATAATTCAGATTAAAAAAACATTGAACTAAAGGCTGTAATGTAACAAAATAGGTAAAATGCCAAGGGGGTGAATACTTTTGCAAGGCACTGTAGCTGTTCATTTAGCCAGAAGTCTTGTGAGCTGAAAACTTCTTGTGCCCTCTACCTGTGGACTGTTTTCAGTTAGTATTATTCCCTGGAATCTCTGTGGATTACAAAAAAAACTCCCTTTGTTATGGAGAAAATAGAGATAACGGCAACAGCGCTACCAAAGCTGTATAAAACAATTTTTATTGATACATATAAAAAATATCAATCACACGTGTGATGATCTATAAAAACAGAGCAAGAGAAAATGACAAAATTCACTGCAAACATACAAAAAAGCCTACAGTAAATGCAATGTCACTCTCCATTGTCCAAGAACAATCTTAGATACCCAACGCTTTTCAGGTTCAAGCCCTTCGTCAGGGGTATTTTTATATAGGAGAATCTAGGTTCAAATATTTGTCAGCATGGAATGAATGGTGCAATGCTCAAATGGGCAATTGTTCAAGCAGAGATCAAAAACTTCACTGCAGCAGATGGCGTCATTGGAGGTCTCTAACGCTGCCCCCAAGCCCAACCAGAATACCCCACGGAGGTCCCCACAGTAAATGGTTGCAGACAGAGGGGTGATGAATAGGTAACAGGAACAACTTCAGAGAGGAGGGGTATCACACGGTCCATGTGCCGTCCTCCCTGGCAGGAAAACATAGTACAGGGTGAGGATGGAAGGCTGTGTATTCATGAGGTTTTTCATCTAAGGACCACAAAGGGCCTTGTTTGGCCTGCAGTGTGCATTTATTGATGTAGATTTATCATCATCATAACAGGACTCCTTAGTCTGAGGGATATCACCCTGCAAGTGAACAAATTGTCTGAAAACAAGGCAGCTCCTCCCCACTTACCCTGATGCTAAAAGGGTACTTGAGCAACCACTCTTTGATAAAGGAGTTCAGACCACTAAATCTTACAGGTTAGTCTCATCCATGTTCTTTCTGCTTTGTGTTGCACTGTTTCAGCCTTTATACTGATTACTTTTTACAATTAAATGTAGATTGTGTGTTGCATGTAGAATTATAGTACATATCCTTGTTCTAGTTTGTAAAGTTTAAGATATGCAGCAACCATTTTAGTCAATTTTCTCTTTATGTCTTACCTCTTACTATGTCATATACAAATGCATGTAGTGCATTGTTATTTTTAGATTCTGCATTTTATGATCTACATTCATGAAAGTAAGCACACTCCATGAAAATTGTTGACTTTTCAACATATTTGAAGAGGCAAACATATCTTCATTCTAACATTGCCTACAGATAACAATAATCCACTTGAATGAGAGCAAACAGAACATATTTTTTCTTCAATCATTTATTCAAAATATCAATAGATGTAATGGTGTACTGTGAAAAAGGAAGTACTGTTGGTCTCAGAAGCTGGTTTTACCCCTTTTAGCAGAAATGACTTGTTGTAAGCATTTTGCATAACAGTCCTGGACAAATTAGGGATTGTTTGAAATCTATGCCACTTGTAGATTATCTCCTTACAGTTCGATGAATGAATTCACATAAATAGCATTTTTTTTTAAATCACTTGCCAAGCTCATAGAAACCCACAACTATATTTCTGATGGCCTTAGACAACTCTTTGGGTCTTGGCATAATAACACCACATACATCAATAGAGAAGAGAGCACCAGACCCAAGATATCTGAGGTTTAAATAAGACAGGTTTCACTTGCATACTCCTTAAGGAGGTTCTAACTATTTTTACCTAATTTGAAACACCTGATTCCAATTTTGATAATTTGAAGTGCTTTTAAGTGTAGGGGTGTACTTTATTTTCCTAAATATGTGACAAATCTGCATTTCCATAATTTGGATTATGAGACTGAATACATCCTGTCAACTTTTTGTGTGTCATATTACATCATATTTATCCATAAGCGTTGTTTGAAGAAGATCTGCCTGTTCAAATATGTAAAAAAAAAAAAAAATCAACAGTTTACGTGGGATGCTCTTACTTTTTCACATGACTGTATCCATGTGTTATCTTTTGAGAATTGTTACACAGTAAAGCTGGCCATGTGTGGGTCTGTTTTTTTTCCATTTAACCTACGGGTTGAACAGAAAAAAACTGACCCGATTCCCCCATCCACACATTTGATGTGGAGTCAGGAATCCCCCCCACTATGTCATTGTATTCTGACAGTGAGGAGATTCCCCCACCATTAATTACACAGATCAGCTCTGTATCCTATTGCCTGAGGTGCCGATCGAGCAAGAATATACTGACAGGGTGGTTGAACAGAAGTTGATTGGTAGATCAACTTCTGTAAAACCATGGTGGCCTCACATGGTTTGAAATTTGTCCGGTCGGTCCTGAACTGAACTGGCTAAATTTTGATGTATAACGAGCTTAACACGTACATTTTGCATACATTTGTGAATTGAAACCTGTGATTACAGTTGAACACTAGTTTGGTATGCCACTTCATTACTTTAATTTAGTCATTTTAGTATGTATGCTTAGTAAAGAGCACCTATAATTTACATTAAAGGACTGTAATATTTTCTTTATTGGTGTGAAAAACAACACTAATCAGAAATTACACAACCTTTGTCAAGAGTTAATACTATGGTTATCAAACTCTCACAGTTACCAAAACACAATATTATTGTAGTATTTTAAGGCTAAATCCACAAATGTTGGATGCAGAAGTTTAGTAGCCAGTACAAAGCTGGACAATTCCAAGTATATTCTGAGCCATTTGGCTCGGTTCACACTGTCAGGCTTGGCTGTTGGGTTGACTTGGCAGGTGTCAGAAATACCTGCCAAGCTCCCACATTCAAACCTATGGAGACACGGCCTAAATCCAGTTCCCTTCTGTGCCATTAAACATTTCACTAAATTGCTACTGGGAATCTGATTTGCATTCAATTTTTGCTGCCATCGATTGGCTGTGTGTTAAAACTGACACAATCCAATAGTGACAACAATTTAAAATCTCAACCATCACTATGCTTTGGATGCCAAATCTTAATTGTTATATTCTAGTCAGAATGCTGGAAACACAAAGATCATGAGATGTAGATAGTCATTGTCAAAATAAATGTGTTATGCCAAGCCTCAAAGGGAATTATCGCAAATAGAAACAGATCAATAGTTTCTACTTTGCAATATGTAGTCAGTTAGCAACATCTCCAATATAGTTTGTGTAATTTACAGTCCAATTACATGCGGCACAGAAAAATGTTACAATGTTGAAAGCCTCAGAAAATATATGTTTACTGTAATGTCTATAATTAAAGTGACCCTGTCCCCAGGTTACACTTTGCAAAATCAGAATGTATGAAAATAACACTTACTCAAGCTCTTATTATCCTGCTACTAATTTCCCAGTCTCTGAAGATTCTGAACAGCTCCCTTTAACCTTGGACACATCCGTGAGTGTCAGATATTTTCTTATTCTAACAGCAGCAGCTGCCTCAAACCCACCTGCTGCTCCATACTGGTCCTGATGTAACCAGGTTTAGTGGACATGGTCTCTGAAGACTCTACAATCTGCTGCAATAGAGCAGAGGCTGTGTGATATGTTCCTGCACACACTGCCAGATACAGCAGAGAGTAAACAGATTCCAATGCTCACTACAGACAGGGTTACCAGTGTTTAGCATACAAACCCTGAAAACCCTACCAGTGGAAAAATGTTGTTCAAAGGTATAACATTATGCTTCTGCGCACAGCTTCTGCACTATAGTTATAGCTGATTACAGAGTATACATTTTCCAAAGCAATGGCCAGCTGAAGACATCAGATCCAGGGGGTACGGGGGGAGTTAACAGGAGGTTTTGGAGCATCTGCTGCTGTCAGATTAAGAAAGCCTTCAACACTCCCAGAAGTGTTATGCCCCGTACACACGGTCAGATTTTCCAACGGAAAATGTGTGATAGGACCTTGTTGTCGGAAATTCCGACCGTGTGTAGGCTACATCACACAGTTTGAGAGCAGGCTATAAAATTTTCCGACAACAAAATCCGTTGTCGGAATTTCCAATCGTGTGTACACAAATCCAACGCACAAAGTGCCACGCATGCTCAGAATAAATAAGGAGATGAAAGCTATTGGCTACTGCCCCGTTTATAGTCCCGACGTACGTGTTTTACGTCACCGCGTTCAGAATGATCGGATTTTCCGACAACTTTGTGTGACCGTGTGTATCCAAGACAAGTTTGAGCCAACATCCGTCGGAAAAAATCCTAGGATTTTGTTGTCGGAATGTCCGATCAATGTCCGACCGTGTGTACGGGGCATAAGAGTTTAAAGAGAACTTTTTAGTCAACTAATTATAAGGATAAAAGGTGTGATATGTGCAACTCCAATTCCAAAAAAGTTGTGCAAAGTCTACATAAAATAGTGTTGCATGACCGCACAATTGTCATTTAAAGTGCAACAGAGCTAAAAGCTGAAAATTGGCCTGAGCAGGAAGGGGGTTTAAGTGGCCAGTAGGCAAGTGGTTAAAGGCTAAGTTCAACATTTGTAGCATAATTTTACTTTTCATAATGAAACAAAGCCTTTATCATGTTTTTTTTTTTTTTGCTTAAGCCATTTATATTTAGTTACTTAGCACTTATGACCATGAGTCCTGCATTGTTTGTAAAGAGGAAAATTTGCAACCAAGGCCTGAAGCACCTTACAGAGGATGCTGCTTTAGACTGGTTGCATGGACGGAGGAAGCCTGTTGGCGCCAGAAATACGGTAAGACAATACCTTTAGGTGCTGCACCCCTAGAATAAACAAGCTCTTAACCTAAGCAGGGGATACAACAAGGTTAGATTTTGTACAACTCCTGAAGTTCAGCTTTAAAGTTAGGTCAAGTTTACATTAAAGGTTAGATTTATGGATTAAGTGAGAGTGAATGAGAAGATTCAGGCTGATATTTAGAAATTACACTTTTTTCTATTTTTCTATTATTATTTGTACATGAATCTGCCTTATATTCTGCACAGCAGTGCTCACACTGGGTCAGTGCATATTAGCCTAATGCCGTGTACACACGAGCGGACTTTTCGACCAGACTGGTAAGACGGACCGAGTCCGGCGGACAATTCGACCGTGTTTGGGCTTCATCGGACCTGCAGCTGACATTTTCGGTGGAAAATCTGACGGACTTTAGATTTGGAACATGTTTCAAATCTTTACGTCGGAACTACGCCAGACCCAGTTCCTATCGAAAAGTCAGCTCGTCTGTATGCTAGTCCTACAGACGAAAACCAACGCTAGGGCAGCTATTGGCTACTGGCTATGAATTTCCTTATTTTAGTCTGGTCGTACATCATCACGTATGAATCCGTCGGGCTTTGGTGTTTTCATGTATAGGCAAGTACGTTGATTGGGAAAGTCTGTTGGAAGTCCGCCGAAAGTCCGTCGTATAGTCAGTCGGACTAGTCTGGTCGAAAAGTCCGCTCGTGTGTACGCGGCATAAGACCCCATTCACACTATTAGATTTTCAGCAGATTTTTGTCTTCAGATTTACCAAAACCATACAATATGAGGCCAAACGTTAAGAGTTTCAATTTGTATGCAATCAGGCAGGCCCTTGCACTACATGGTTTTGGTAAATCTGAAGTCAAAAATCTGCAGAAAATCCAATAGTGTGTATGGGGCTTAACACTGAACATGCTACAGAAGGGGAGATAGCACAAGCACAATGTACATACAGAATATACATTCCCTTTCACAGTCATGCCCCATTCTGAATGCAATACAGATAAGTTCACCTTACTAGGCAGAATAATTTAGTACACTGAAACCATTCCATTTTTTTGCACACAATGCAATGCACTATGAATGCAACATTGGTATAATAACTAGAAAGTGAGATCCGGCAGCCTCTGAACTTATGCATATCAGTACAATGTGAATATTTGTCTTTTCAATCACCTCTGTTAATTATTTATACTTGTGTGAGAGTTAATGAGCCTTAATAAATATCCTAGTGCTTATCAGTATATTACAGCAGTCAGCAGGGACAGAGAAAAATGCAGGATATTTGAGGTATATGTTCTCTAATAAAGAATGATAAGGTCAAAGGACATCTGCGGTAATAAATTGTGTATAAAAATACCCACGTATACTTGATTTAAAAAAGAAATAATGGCCTATTAAACAAGCACAAATGCCTTAGACTCGACCCATAGTTGATTCATTAAAATTATCATACTGTATGAAGTGCTAAACATAGACTGCATGCTTAAATACATTCAACGAGCTGAACTTCTAGAAAAAATGATCAGTAATTCCCACATGTCTGCTGGAGTCATCATTAGAAATGTAAATAACTTCAACTGTCAGACTGTCAATAGAACTGTGACAAATTAGGCAAGTCTGCTGCCTGCTGTATGCTAAACTACATAGAGAAGGGATATGCCGGTGCCAAAGATATAGGATCACTCTCTTGTTATACAGCAACCTCCGAAAAGACAATTTAATAAAATGCAGTAATTCACAAATTAGATAAAAATATGTTACTGCCAGTCTGTCAATGTCCAGATAACCCTATTAATTATATTCTAAAGTTATTAGGGGGTGATTTATTAAAGGAAAAGAGGCTGTGAATGTTGTTCACTTTGAAAACCATAGATTTACTTTGAATTGTGAATAACTGTAAATACGGTAAACCCGATCATGGGCAAAGGCAATTACAAAAACAGGATTTTTGCTAGCATGTGACTGTTGGGTCAGTTCACTAAGAGATAAATACTGCATAAATTTTTGACTTAAAATAACTCATGCGGCACTCCAGGATCAGAGATGTCAAGAGAATGGAATATCTGACAGCCTCCATGAACGATACTCTTGAGAAACATAATCGCATATGGGAATTATGGGTCTTCTTTGAAAACCCCATAACCTAATGTTCCTTACCCTTGGATGTACCTGTATGGCTCCCTTTTCTATTTCAGGAAACTCCGGGCTCCAGAGGCGGATGGCTACTCCTCCCTCCTCCTCATCCTCTACAACTCTTCTTCTCTTTTTACTTTCTCTATTCTACCCCTCCCCTTTTTTCTTGTTCATTTATTCTTTGATTAATTGCACAAGGTATAAATGATGTACTATCTGAATATTAATCCGATGATGATACCTCCTGATGATTGTTCAACTAGAGGGTCTATCTCTCTGTTCATTTATATACTCCTCTGCTGAATGTTTACCAGAAGTACTTATAATGCCACAAAGTCGTACTTCCTTGTAACTTTTGTTGTTAATTCGTTACTTCTTTGGAAAATCAATAAAAATTGTCAATTTTCAAAAAAAAAATAACTCATGTGGAAAATATCTCAAAAGTAGTCAATCCACTAAAAATGTTATTTCACAAATGCGTTAAATATTTATGTTTTGCGTTATTTAGCACTTACATTTTTTGGTATTTTTGGCGTTTTTTTCGCATTCTTTTTTGTGCGGGCTAACATTGCACACAGCAATATTGTGAAACTATCAAAACATTCTAGGGTGCTTTCAGTCACAGAACAGGCTCCCTCTGATGTTACAATTTATTTTCATTCCTGAGCTCATAGGAGAACATTTTCACTCTGATACATTGTATAAGTTTCACTTGGGCCCTTTCACACGGGCTTTCATGGACAGGATCGGATATCAGCGGACATGTCAGCCACTGACATCCACCGCTCTATAGGGCTGAATGCAGCTTCCGATCATGTCCGCCCGAAAAACTGACAGATGGACTTGATCGGAAGCTGCATTCAGCCCTATAGAGCGGTGGATGTCAGTGGCTGACATGTCCGCTGATATCCGATCCTGTCCATGAAATCCAGACGGATGGAAACCCTATTTCGGAATCGGATAGGATAGGATCGGATGAAAATGAACAGGCGGTCTGTTTTCATCCGATCTCCATACATGAGTGCGGGGCTTTGACAGGTCCATCTCCGCACAGTGAGTGGAGACAGACCTGTCATCTGCCTGCTTAGTGGGGATCGGCAGATCGATCCCCCGCTGAGCAAAGTGGAGTCTGTACACGGACAAGCCCGTGTGAAAGAGCCCTTACTGGCCAGTGCAGAGTCCCTCTAATTGTTATTTTGTACTTTTCTAAAATAGCACCAGCAAACACCAGGTGATAAATAACAAATGTGTGCATTTTTAGTGAATTGACTTTAATGATTTAGCTCATTTTTTTTGCGCTATTTACCGCACTATTTTAATAATTTATTCTGGCCTTTGAAATGAATTAATTCTCAAACGCTAAATGTGCCTGTTGTTAATGAGTGTTTGGACATGTTCACACTCGTCAAGCATTTTTTCTGCCAAAATGCTGCTGCCCCTGGACACAATTCCAGTGAGGTTTTTCTGCCTCTAAATGCCTATATGGGCATGGACACATAGGCTACCAGGGAGGGGTGTTTAGAGGCAGAAAACAAAAAACGCCAGATGTTTTTAGCCCTCAGCATGCATGAGGCCTTAAGGTCAGCAGAGGCTGTCTATGGTCTCAGCTTCTGATGTAAGAGGGGTATCTGATAGGGATCCTGTTGTAAGAAAGGGGGTAAACTCTGATGGGGACCCTATGTAAGTGGGGGACTCTGTTGGGGACCTCATTGTAAAATATATGATGTGGTCCTCCCAGCTTCATCTAATTCACTAAGCTCAGTTAACACTGACTTTTCCAATTGAACATTCCCTATTCCTTTAGTAATCCAACCTCATTATGTGGCACTTGTAAACAGGTACAACCGATGCCAAGACACAAAGCAGTTAGCTATAAAAGGTGTCAAAGCCACTCAATTTCCACTATTAAATATTCAGCAACAATATAAACATAAAAGAAATACTGTGGCCTAGCTATCGAGCCAGGAGAATTGCTGAATTGTGTATTCGAAGAATATATGCAGGAAGACCTGCCTGGTCTGTAGAGAATTCAGGCAATCATGATACATGAGCTTCCTGATTTTGTGCAAATTGAACAAAATTAACCATGTTATAATTACCATGAAATATACAGTACATCATTCAATTTTAAATACAGATGTTTGGCTATAAGAATAACCCTATCTGGTTAATTCAATGAAAATATATAAAAAAATGTACAGAATATGTGCAAAGTGCATTTATCTAGAGAATCAACCAGATTTCATTTTAGTCTATTTAGATGAAAATTTACTGTAAACATATTAACCCGACTGCTCAGGTTTCAGTTTACTATGAATAGATCCTAAAACCACAGGCACACAGCTTACTACACAGTTGAAAAAAAATATATGGGGACTGTTCCAAGGATCTGTATTTCTACGAGACAGCACAGCTAGGTCCCCAACTTCTACTGTATAGAAACACAGCTGCGTAAAGAACAAACCACAAGACTTCTGCTTGGACAACAATGGAGCAGGAGCATGCTAAAGAGTCAGCATTCTGCTCTCTTTTTTTCTGCCACACATTGTCGGCACTTGTGCTCTACGGCAGAGCCTGAATTACTCCTAGGGTCTGAGTATTGCTGTTAGGAGTTTGAAGGAGGCTTTGCTGTCTTAAGGGTAGTTGCTCACCTGCCATACGGATGTCAGTGATCGCTGTAAGAAGTTTTTCTTTTATGCACACAATCTCTGCACTTTAATAATTTAATAAACAATCACACTTGTGTTAGATCTAGGGGAATCTAGGATGGAAAAGGACCTGGGGGTCCTAGTAGATGATAGGCTCAGCAATGGCATGCAATGCCAGACTGCTGCTAACAAAGCAAACAGAATATTGGCATGCATTAAAAAGGGGATCAACTCCAGAGATAAAACGATAATTCTCCCACTCTACAAGACCTGGAGGATGGAGTAAACAGTTCAATCTCTGTATTTGCGGATGATACTAAGCTAAGCAGGGCAATAACTTCTCCGCAGGATGTGGAAACCTTGCAAGATGATCTGAACAAATTAATGGGGTGGGCAACTACATGGCAAATGAGGTTCAATGTAGAAAAATGTAAAATAATGCATTTGGGTGGCAAAAATATGAATGCAATCTATACACTAGGGGGAGAACCTCTGGGGGAATCTAGGATGGAAAAGGACCTGGGGGTCCTAGTAGATGATAGGCTCAGCAATGGCAGGCAATGCCAAGCTGCTGCTAACAAAGCAAACAGAATATTGGCATGCATTAAAAAGGGGATCATCTACAGAGATAAAACGATAATTCTCCCACTCTACAAGACTCAGGTCCAGCCGTACCTAGAGTATGCTGTCCAGTTCTGGGCACCAGTCCTCAGGAAGGATGTACTGGAAATGGAGCGAGTACAAAGAAGGGCAACAAAGATAATAAAGGGTTTGGAGTATATTAGTTATGAGGAAAGGTTGCGAGCACTGAACTTATTCTCTCTGGAGAAGAGACGCTTGAGAGGGGATATGATTTCAATATAGAAATACCATACTGGTGACCCCACAATGGGGAAAAAATTTTTTCGCGAGATGGAGTTTAACAAGACTCATGGCCACTCATTAAAATTAGCAGAAAAGGGCTTTAACCTTAAACTACGTAGAGGGTTCTTTACTGTAAGAGTGGCAAGGATGTGGAATTCCCTTCTACAGGCGGTGGTCTCAGCGGGGAGCATCGATAGTTTCAAGAAACTATTAGATAATGAATGACCGCAACATACAGGGATATACAATGTAATACTGACATATAATCACACACATAGGTTGGACTTGATGGACTTCTATCTTTTTTCAACCTCACCTACTATGTAACTATGTAACTATGTAGTACTACTGACAGGTTTGCTCTATAGTAATTTCTGATTAGTTAGTATGGGTTTCAGCACTAAAGCAATCAACATAATGTCTACCTGAATAAACCCAATCACAATAAATTACCCTGTTATATGCAGAAAAACGAGGAATACTGATGCTCGGGGACCCCCCTCCGCAACCCCTTGCACACTGTTGCTGACATCACAGCCTCATTGGAGTTGAGTGTTAAAAGGTAACTAAAGGTTGGCTTTTAAAAAAGAAAAAAAACAAACTTTTTTTTAAACAAACATGTCATACTTACCTCCTCTATGCAGTTGGTTTTGCACAGAGTGGCCCCGATCCTCCTCTTCTGGGGCCCCTCAGCAGCAATCCTGGCTCCTCCTGTTCTTGAGTGCCCCGTTGGAGAGCAGCTTTCCATGGGGTCACTCATGCGGGCGCGCTCCTGTGTCCTGCTGCGTCTATTGACACAGACAGGAGGACTCAGCCCCGCCCCGGCTCCCGTGTCATTGGATTTGATTGACAACAGTGGGAGCCAATGGCTGCTATTAATCTATCAAATCAGGACCCAAGACACCGGCTGGAGCTGGTGTGCTCGTTCCCGTCGCTGCAAAGACCGGGTTCAGGTAAGTAAAAGGGGGGCTCTGGGGGGGCAGCTGCATCACAGGAGGTTTTTCATCTTAATGTATAGAATGCATTAAAGTGGAGTTCCACCCAATTTTGAGAGGTGGTCTTAAACGAAAGACCACCTCTCCACCCTTAGTTTTTGGATATTTAAAAAATGTTTTTTCTTTCTCTAGTACCTTTTTATAAGTACTAAGAGTACTTCCGATCCAGCCGGGCCACGGCCAAGGACATCACATTCTCTTCTGCAGCGATCCCCCCATTGTCTTCTGGCACATGTGTGTGTCCCAGAAGACAAGCTGGCCATTCACAAAGCGCCGCACGACTCGCGCATGTACTCTCGGAAACTGGCAGTGAAGCTGCAAGGCCGCAAGAACGAATGGCGGCGCCTGCACCCAATTCGATGGACGGATCAGCCTCAGGGGGGCGACATTGCGGGGTCCCTGGACATGTAAGTGTTTACAGTGTTTGCAGCTGCTGACTTTTAAAAAAAAAAAACATTTTGGCTGGAGCACCGCTTTAAGGTGAAAAACCTCGAGGGTTTTCGCACTGATCATTGTATTAGTGTCATTAGTCCCCAAAAAGTGTCAAAAGTGTCAGTTAGTGTCCAACTGGCCGCCGCAATATCGCAGTCCTGCTATAAGGTTGCTGATCATCGCCATGACTAGTAAAATAAAATTAATAAATAAAAAAAAAGTATAAAAATATCCCATAGTTTGTAGATGCTAAAACTTTTGCACAAACCAATCAACATACGCTAAGTGGGATTTTTTTTACCAAAAACATGTAGCGGTTAACATATTAGCCTCAAATTATGAAGACTTTTTTTTTATTTTTATTTTTTTATATGTTTTATAGCAGAAAGTAAAAATCTTTTTTTTTTTTTCAAAATTGTTGGTCTTTTTTTGTTTATAGTGCAAAAAATAAAAACCGCAAAGGTGATCAAATACCACCAAAAGAAAGCTGTATTTGGGGAAAAAAAAGGACAACATTTTTATGGGTACAGCGTTGCCTGACTGTGCCATTGTCAGTTACGTATTGTAAGTAACGTAGTGCTGTAAATCTTCCAGAGGTCAAGTGGTTAAAGATGGAAGTGGTATTAAACCCCCCCAAAAATTATATATTGCAGCTTACAATCCTTAGATGCGGTGGCTGCATTAGTTTTCTATTTTTTTGGCTTTTTTCCCTTTATTTCATCTTGTGATCCGACCAGTGAAGTAGTAAAGTAGACACCTTTGGACAGCAGCGTTGTCAGTCTGCGGAGAGGATAACGTTAAACTAGCAGATTTAGATGGACTTGACTAATAAATTGAAGCTGAATGCCAGCTAACTTGATAAGTAGTTACAGCAAACATTTGTTTTTCCTTTTGGGATAAAAGTTTTACATAAATGAATAAAAGCTGATCATTGTAACCACTCCTGACAGTGTTAGTTTGTCCAGACAGCTTGGTCTGTTAAAGTAAGGCTTCACTCACACCGACATTAGTCCTGCACACAGGTTCCTGCTGACAAAAAAAAAAAACTGATCCATTTAGATGAGTTTTGATGCATTTAGATACACTTACATACTGCGGCAGGTCGCTGTAATTATATGTCGGCTCTTTAAGCCCGCAGCATGTCCCTGGAGCTGACACTCGTGCCAGCGGGCGCGATGTCCGCTGGGCACCGGCGATTGCTCGTTACAGACCGAGAGCAGGGTGTGTGTGTGTAAACACACACATCCCCGTTCTCTCAGGGGAGAGGAGACAGATCATGTGTTCCCACTAAGTAGGAACACCGATCTCTCTCTCCGCCCCTAGTCAGTCCCATCCCCCCTACAGTTAGAACACACCTAGGGAACACCGTTAACCCCTTGATCGCCCCCTAGTGTTAATCCCTTCCCTGCCAGTGACATTTATACAGTAACCAGTGGCTATTTTTAGCTCTGATCGCTGTATAGATGTCAATGGTCCCAAAATAGTGACAAAAGTGTCTGATCTATCCGCCACAATCTCGCAATCCTGATAAAAATCGCAGATCGCCGCCATTACTAATAAAAAAAAAAAAATAGTACTAAAAATGCCATAAATATATTCCCTATTTTGTAGACGCTATAACTTTTGCGCAAGCCAATCAATATATGCTTATTGCGATATTTTTTTTTTTTTACCAAAAATATGTAGAAGAATACATATCTGCTTAAACTGAGAAAGAAATTAGTTTTTTTTATTTTTGGGGGGAATATTTATTATAGCAAAAAGTACAAAATATTGTGTTTTTTTCAAAATTGTCGCTCTTTTTTTGTTTATAGCGCAAAAAATACAAAACACAGAGGTGATCAAATACCACCAAAAGAAAGCTCTATTTGTGGGGAAAAAAAGGACATAAATTTTGTTTGGGTACATCGTCGCACAATTGCGCAATTGTCAGTTAAACCAACGCAGTGCCATATCGCAAAAAAAAGCCTGGTCAGGAAGGGGGCAAATGCTTCTGGGGCTGAAGTGGTTAAATGTGTTTAGACATGTGTACACTGCTCTGGGTTTTTTTTTTTCAGATACTAACACAGCGGCCACAAATGCACAGGTCGGAATGGCCATATTATTTTGTATGGAGTTGCATACAGAATATGAAAGCTGTGTATTTAATGGCCGTATGAATGGAACATAAGCTGAAAAATAACAGACTTATTGGCTGGATCACCATGTGAAAATAAAGAAAACGAATACAGCCATCACATCTAAGAATTTATAAGCTATCATTTATTAAAATTTTGTTTTTAGATTTTAAGTGATTGCAAAGTCTCGTTTTGTTTTTTAAGAAAATAACAAACATGTTATACTTACCTCCTCTGTTGCTGTGGATTTGCACAGAGCAGCCCAGATCCTCCTCTTCTCAGGTCCCTCTTCTGTGCTCCTGGTCCCTTCCTCCTGTTGAGTGCCCCCACAGCAATCAGCTTGCTATGGGGGCACTCAAGCCGAGTCACAGCTCCCTGTGTCCATTCAGACACAGAGTCATGACCTGGCCCCACCCCCTTTCTCTCCTCACTGGCTGACTGACTGATTGACAGCAGTGGGAGCCAATGGCGCCACTGCTGTGTCTCAGCAAATCAGAAGGGAGAGTCTTGGGAGGGCCGAGGGACTTGTGGACATCACTGGAACTAGAGGGACCTCAGGTAAGTATTAGGGGGGCTGAGGGGAGGCTGCTGCACACAGAAGGCTTTTTATCTTAATGCATAGAATGCATTAAAATAAAAAACCTTCTGACTTTACAACTACTTTAATACTGCTTGAAACACGCCATTGTTTAGTCCCAATGACATCATCACTGGATCTTTATTCTTCTATATGCAATGCAGACACATCACAGCTGATGAAAAGGGCTGGCAGAGTGATGTACATATATTACTGAAAACATCATAGCACCTTGCCTCAATACTCCTATCAAGAGCACTCATCTCTGATGCAAGTAGTAGGCTGGCTCTTGGGAGGATAAGCAAATACTAAAGCACCTACAGTACATGTCATTTTGGAGATGTGAGCGTTCCTAGGAAGACTGTATTTGCATGCAAACCGCTCTAGGTAACACCCACATGTGATGCAGAGCCTCCACTGAATGCACTGGAATTCAATGAAATCCAATTAATGTTAGGTATTTTCACCACCTGTGTTTACTCATAAGGCTCATTTTACCTTGTTTATTGTTATATATCACATACCCTGACAAGTCAATAATTTCCCGAAAATTAGCATCTTACAAGTGAAGTTTAGAGTTTAAAAAAACAAACATTTATACTCACCTAGGTGGATGAAGCATCAATCTGATGCTGCATCTGTCTCCCGCCGACTCTGCAGTGAGAACTGAGCGATCAAACACCGCTGATTACTCATTTCTTCCAATTTTCCTCTGAGCAGAGAGCTGGTATTGTCAGTCTCAGGATCTCTGCTCTCCTCATCTGCGCTCCCTGGAGTGCTGGGCTGTGGAGGGGGCAGGAGGGACTGACTCGGGCTCTCAGTGGATCGCTGGGAGTCTGAGCCAGGTGCCAATCCAGGTATCTGGGTGGCAATCCAGGTATCCGACCATATGGTCAGGATCTTTTCAGAGCCTGGACCGGCTCTGCGACGTCAGCCGCTGTCAGCTGAAAACAGATCACAGGAGTGCAGAACGAACTCCACTCCTGTGATTCATAGGAGAAATATGGCCAAAAAAAGTTTGGCCGTACTTCTTCTTTAAAGTGTTACTAAAGTCTATTTAAAAAAATAAATAACAAACATGTTATACCCACCTGCGCTGTGCAATGGTATTGCACAGAGCGGCCTCAATCATCCTCTTCTTGTGTCCCCCCGCCAGTAATCATGGCTCTTCCTGGGTCCCCATAGCAAGCGGTTTGCTATAGGGAACACGGTGTCTGCTCACTCTCCGAGCCATGCTCCATAGACGTACACAGCGGGGCATACCCCCGTCCCCCACTCCCCCCTCACTTCATTTGAGTCACTGTGTGAAGAGGAAGAGAGGGGAGAAGAGATGCAGCCATGCACAGTGCTAGATCTCTTCTCCCCTTCCTTCCTCTTTAAGACAGAGGAATATAAAATGGTTTTTACTTTAATGCAAGGGATGCATTAAGGTAAAAAAAATGTTTTTAGCTTTAGTATCACTTTAATTCTGCACTGCTGTGAATAATCTTATTTGACCTTATTATAGCATTTTTTTTAAATGCTAATAAAGCCTGAGGACATTGAACTGAGAATAACCAAACTCAAATGCTTCTTAAGATTCCTGGTATATCAATGCTAGCAAGATAAGTACTACACTTACATGAATAAAAGTGTTACAAAGGAGTACAAATCATTGTAGCATACATTAATTAATATCACTGAAGCTGTTCACTTTATATGCTTGTGGGTTTTCTTTTAGTAAGTGTTGCAGTTCTGTTTTTATAGTTTACTTTGTTGGCCATGCACGGCACAAGCTCTTACGCTAAGTAATGACCATTTTATACACAACGGAGACAATCCCATTACACAGGATTCTAGTTACACTACAGAGCCTCCTAGTGGCCATGAGGTGCCTGTGCAGAAGACTTCTGTTGTCATTGCGGGGCATCGCAGGGAACCTGAAAAACTCTGCAGCACTGTATGATAATACCTAGAAAGTCTACATTCACACTTGCCCTCTTCATTTGTTGTGTTTAAATGCAGATAAAATGATCTGTGAAGCATAAAGAAATGTTAGACTTTTATCACCACCTTCTCCTGTGTTTAAATATACTGAATTTAGACACATTTAAGAGCATTTAATCTGCCCCTGGAATCACAGATTGCTGCTTTCTCAAAATATAAGGAACCTGAATTTACCTAAATGCAGGTAAATGTACAGATGTAGTGAATTATAGCGTCTGAAATTATTATGTACATTGATTTGAATTAGGAAGTGCCCTATAAATGCATGTACTTACTGTATGTCACTGGCCGTGAGGTTGATTTACTAAAGACAAAAAGACTGAATTTGCTTCAGAGCTTAGTAAATAAGCAGAAGATCTGCTGATTTTCAATATCCAATCATGTGCAAGCAAAAATGCAGTTTTTTTAAATGTTCCTTGCACGTGATTGGGTACTCTTTGCACAGTGAAGGTTTACTAAGGAAGGTTTTACTTTACTAAGCTCTGGAGCAACTGCACTTGCAGAACGCACAATCTACCGTATTTATCAGCGTATAACACGCACTTTTCCCCCCTGAAAATAAAAGGGAAAATCATGGGTACGTGTTATACGCAGATATTTACCCGGCTGCCTTGGGGGGGCGGTGGCGAGGGCCACTGTATTACGCAGATGGATCTTCTGTTTACTCGACGCTCAGTCATACACAGTCCTGCCTCCTAAATGACTCTTATTTTGCTTTCAAGTTCTTTATTTAAAATTTAAGTTTTTTCCTGAAACGTCCCTCTTAAAATTAAGGTGCGTGTTATACTCAAATAAATACACAAAGTTTGAATGGCACCATAGAGTCTTTTTCACTTCAATATCCATGTGAGGAATATGCACTTGAATAGATGCTTAAAGGAACACAGGTCCTCTTCACCTTACAGTTTAGTCAATCAGCCCACATTCCTTTCACCTCAACCCAGTTCAATTAACCCTTTAATACATTAGTCCCCTGATAGTCCATGCAAAACAGCTTCAGAATGGCTTCAAAATGTTAGTTACCTGGCCATCAAGCTGTTGTAGTGGCTCCACAAGATATTGAGTCACTCTGCATGCTACAGGTCAATGACTTGTTAAGTACTAATTTAAAGTGTTACTAAACTCAGGACCTTTTATTCACTATATCTGGTCTCCCACAGTACACAGAACATGGAAATGCAATTATTTTAGGAAATATAAACTGCTAAATATAAAAATAATAAATGTGCCTGCGCTAAAAAATGTGTTAAAATATTGTGTATATATAGTAAATTAATCCGCTGTAAATGAACTGTGAAATCATATATGTATATTACAAAAGTGCAAAATCAAGACTCAAAGTGCATATGACATTGTGCAAAAAACAACAAAACCCATTGAAAGTGCACCATGCATAAATGAAAACAACAACAAGTGCACAGGTATCCTGTGTATTACAAGTGTCCAGCTCAATCCACAGGTTAAAATCCAAATAAATGTATGCAAACAGTGTCCATAAGAAAAAATTCCTCCGAAATCTTCTAAAAAGGTGCTCAAATCACAGCAAACAATATGTGCTCGCCCGTGACACCCCACATGTGTTTGCGCTCACCTCTACTCGTGTGACCCAGTATTTAAACTGTGTCAATACACGCAGTGGGGCCAATCCTGGGCTCCCTCAGGCTGGAATACTGGGAATACAATCCTCACAGGTGCAGTCAATATCCACATGTATAGGAGAAAAGTAAGAACTCCATAGTGTGATAAAGCAGGGATATTTTATTAAACCAAACGAAAATCCTCCAGGAGGGTACTCACATTCAGTGGGTGCTTCAGTGCACCAAACTTAACAAGCATATAACAACAAGCTGCGATCCAGATGGTGTGCGGTGTGGTGTGTGATGTCTCCTCCACTGCTGACAGCTCCGTCCTACCCCTCCCCGACGCGTATTCGGCACAGGGATCACGTGCCTTCCTCTGGGGGATGATCCAGGATCCCCCAGAGGATGGAGGATTTTCGTTTGGTTTAATAAAATATCCCTGCTTTATCACACTATGGAGTTCTTACTTTTCTCCTATACATGTGGATATTGACTGCACCTGTGAGGATTGTATTCCCAGTATTCCAGCCTGAGGGAGCCCAGGATTGGCCCCACTGCGTGTATTGACACAGTTTAAATACTGGGTCACACGAGTAGAGGTGAGCGCAAACACATGTGGGGTGTCACGGGCGAGCACATATTGTTTGCTGTGATTTGAGCACCTTTTTAGAAGATTTCGGAGGAATTTTTTCTTATGGACACTGTTTGCATACATTTATTTGGATTTTAACCTGTGGATTGAGCTGGACACTTGTAATACACAGGATACCTGTGCACTTGTTGTTGTTTTCATTTATGCATGGTGCACTTTCAATGGGTTTTGTTGTTTTTTGCACAATGTCATATGCACTTTGAGTCTTGATTTTGCACTTTTGTAATATACATATATGATTTCACAGTTCATTTACAGCGGATTAATTTACTATATATACACAATATTTTAACACATTTTTTAGCGCAGGCACATTTATTATTTTTATGCTTTATATTACACGATATGAAACGTGGTTGAGTGTTTGCTGCTAATTAATTAATGATTATCACCCCTTAGAGGCTTAGATCCGTTTGTGGCTCGCAGGATATTCCTATTTCTTGATAAACTGCTAAATACCTTTTCCCATCAGCAGTTAAAGCAGTCTTGTGACTTCTACCAGTGTCTGGTTAAAGCTTGTAGGTGGAGTTTTCATTCTACTCTGACTATCCTATGAGGCTGCAGGACCCCTGATCCTCTGTCTGGACAGTGCTGATTGGCCCTGTGCTGATCACATGCACCCTTCCAAGAAAAAAATATTCTCTAGCAAAACACACCAAACTGAGCATGTGCAGAGTGCCTCCAAGGCCGTGTTCTATCAGGAGATAGATTGGGGACAGTAAAAGAAAGGAAGGATCAGACAAGACAGGATCAAACTAGCTTTTTACAAAATGCGCAGGGATAACCCCTAAGGTTCCACAGTGAATATAACAAGTATGTTTTTCTGCATATACAGACTGATTTTACTGTTGTGGGTTTAGTAACACTTTGAAAAGAACAACTGCCTAGGAACTAGTACTTTCAGAAGGAATACAAGAATCACAGTAAACAGTTTACTCTTGGCACATATTTCCTTTATATCCACCGACAAAAACTGGATTTTATTTATTAGTGTGGTTCCTTAAATGTGGTTCATAAATAATCCATGACGGAGAGTCCATGCACACTGGGCATAAAAATGCTGCTTATACAGGCTTTTGGCCTTTTTTTCTTTAGCTTGCATAAGTAGTTCTATGTTAGCCTATCTTTTCTTGCACATTAGGGAGTTCACAGGCATATTTGCAGAGAAACGTTTTCAGGCACAAAAAAAGAACCCATCAGAATTGCGTTTTTGAAAGTAGCTTTTGGGCAGAAAAAACACTTGACGCACATAAACGTGACATTTAGAAGCATTCTGCGTTTTTAATTATACATTGATTATAGTGAAAAATGAGCAGAGGGGAATGCTCTGGAAAAAACGCTTATAAAAGCGAATGCCCATAAACTCTTATAGACTATTGAGCAATATATGCCACTATGAGCATTTTTATTCTGCTTTTCCTGCCAGATGTTCTAAAAAAATTTTCAGCTGCCTAGTCTGCACTGACCTTTAGGCTGGCCATGCATATTCAATTCAATTTTCTTGTACAATTTTCCTTTAGATTTACCAAAAACCATATAATATGAGGTCAATACTAAACAACTTTCAATTGTATCCAATTAGGCAGGTCCTTGCACTACATTGTTTAAGGTAAATCTAAAGGAAAATTATAGAAGGAAATTGAACATATATGGCCAGCCTTAGTCTGGCATCACATTGTAAAAAGGCAGTTGATAAGGGTTCAGAACCAGCCCTCTTGTAGGGGGCCTGGGTCCCATTAGTCCAACAGGGGGACCTGACAGGTGCCACCCCCCCACTATGTTTACTATGCCTTTTGAATGAACAGGAATCTTCTGTACAGAGAATCCTGTTCCGGTTCATTCATTCTGCAGTGCACCTGAGGCTGCAGAAAAAGGTATTGAGGAATCTGTGTCCTAAATCTTTTTCTCTGTTTCAACAGTGAGGCACCAAATTCCTCCCCGAGAGGGCTGTAAAAAAATATTGTAAATAATGTTTGCCGTATGAATGAGTGGTACGTCTTCTGTACAACAATAGCTGCAGATCCTAATTTCACAGGTGTGCAGGTGAGCGGCCTTGAAAGCACACTGCTTGCTTTGGGGTCACCTGCATCCGACACGCCTTTCAAGGTTGGTCAGGTAGGCTGTATGGGGCACCATGGAAAAAGACCCAAATATAATCCATAAGCACTTGGGTCCAGATGTAGCTGTGTTGTTTATGTTACCTGGAATAAACCATGGGGATACTAGTTTTGGTAAACAAGAAGTAGTAGTTTATTGAAGTAAAAGCATTATGGGCCATCCAATCACATGTTTAAGGTGTTAAACAAACCTCCAAGGTTATGTGGTGCCTACATGTCCGCAGTGAGAAAGATCAGAGATGTGTCTCGCCACTCACAGGTTCCGATGATGATTTATGTCAGCTGAGCTGAGCAAGGAATTCCAGGAGCTGCGGGGGGGGGGGTCCACTGTGTGGATGGCCATAGTGGTTCTGGTGGAGATAAACTGCAGGCTGTGGCAATTCACCCTGTGGAGACAACACTGGTAGTGGCGCCTGGCGATGACGTCACTCGCTGCGCTGATGGATGTAAGCTGACATACATCATCATTGGAACCTGTGAGTGGTGAGACACATCTCTGATCTTTCTCACTGTGGACAAGCAGGCACCACAAAACCTTGGAGGTTGGTTTAACACCTGACACGTGATTGCATGGCCCATAATGCTTTTACTTTAAAAAAAACTACTACTTCTTGCTTACCAAAACTGGTATCCCCATGGTTTATTCCAGGCAACATAAACAACACAGCTACACCTGGACCCAAGCGCTTATGGATTATATTTGCAGCTTTTTCCATGTTTCTTCTCCCCAGGAGTGAGTCCTAGCGGCTAGGGTCAATTGCTTTGCCTAACTTTTGGTTTCCTATAATGTTGTCCATCTCATCAGGCACCTGATCATTTTTGTGGCTTGTATGGAGCACCATGATTTCTATGATTTCTAACAGCAGCCCCAAAACTAGATTACAAGTGTGACCCCCACTGGGCGCTCTGGCACGTTCACAATATAAGCATGTGCTATGTGCTCTCTTTTTACTTCTAGCAGTGGCTTTCACACAATGCTGATATCAGCTGCTGCTTGTAGATTGAATAAGAGCACACTGCACATGCACGCAGTTTGAATGCGCTAGGGCCTGTTAGGGGCGCACTTCTAACCTGCAGCCCATCCTGCTGTTTAGGCAGGATGGAGGGATTTGGGTTACCTGGAAGTTTTTGCGTACAGACCATGCTTGGCTTATAGAAATGGGATTTAAAATGAGCACCCTTTTAAAAAGTTGAGCAGTGGAATGCAGTGTCCCTTCATACAATAGACATGTGGGTTGATTTACTATAGAGTAAAGTTGAGAATCTGCACACTATAAGTTGTGTGAACATTCACATCGATTTATCCAATCGCGTGCTCACTTTGAATACCCAAACATGTGCCAATGAAACAAGGAAATAGGACTTTGTTTTTCAAATGATTGGACAACTGAAGTGAAAATTCAATTTATTACGTACAAATTCTATACTCCTTTGGTAAATAAGGCTGATTATCTAACGCACTACAAATCAGGAGCTTTGAAATCTAGACTGTAAATCAATGTCATCAACTATTCTGTCTCACTAATGTTAGAAAATGACATACTGCAGAAGAAAAAAAAATGTTCCATGCTGTTAATGATAAAGCTCAAAATAAATATATATATTAAAATAGTGTAATAACCTAGTATATCGCAAATTGTAGAGCTTTGCAGTTCTGGCCCCTTTGATAAAAATGATCCTTTCATATTCGTTTCTACACAAAATGTTCTATCAATATTAGAAATCAAATATTCATGAAGCAGAAGTTTAGAAACTAAAATAAGTGTTTTAAGAGGCAACATAGCCCAAGGTATGTGGTGTTTATAGATTTTGAGTTAATGGCTGTGAAATACTAAGATGTGCACCACTGCGTACTCTCTAAAAACAGGTGTTCGGTGTTTTCAAGATGCTTCCTATGTGACATTTTGTGCAATTTACTTACCCCTTAAACATTCAAACAAATAGACACATAATAATTTTAAAGTCAAGTTATCAAGCAAAGCTTTGAAAGCTTGAATTACAATGCACCATTTTTAAATGCTCATTATGCAGTCTGTAACCTTGTATGATTTCTCAGTATTAATAATTTATTAAATGAATATTTTTGCCAATATACTGTCTATACACTACGTCAGGTTCTCAAGCGCATCGTACAGTTTATTGAAGAACTACAGTCAGGATAAAAATAAAGAAGCTTACATAGTCATTCAGGAAATGGGTATTTGCTGCCTCTTTGATGAGATGGGCAGAATGTGCAATGGAAATGCCTCTCCGCTGAGCTGTAGCCAAGGACAGCTAGATGTGGTCATGACTATCTTGGGAAAGTCACAAATGACACGGGTCAGCTTTATTTCTATTACAAGCTCATAACATTAAAGGAGAAAAACAGACCCATGTTATTACTATTAAAATACCCTGCTTGTGAGAGCTTACAATCTAAATGGAGAGGTAACTATTAGAAATGGTAATAACAGTGGAAGATGAGTTGATGGTATTGTTGTTATACAGGATTTACAGTATATTGTGTCAATGTGCAATCAGTCATTTACTTTATTCATTATTTATTACAAAACGTTGCATGTTGCCAGATTACAAACTGTGCAGATCAAAAGCACCAATATTAAATGTAACCAGTGCTGGTTTGTTTTCTACTTCATTTCTTTGTTCTTGCAGTCAATTCCCATTTGACTAGTAAGCAGTACAGGTCCTCTTGTGACTAGTATACTGACAGCACTATTGTTCTAACCACTGGAATGGATTAACAAACCCTAGAATAACACTTCACTGCGGTGCTGTTGTTAATATCAATAAAGAATGGTTTTAATCACTATTGTTTCATTTACTTAATTTGGATCATTAACTTTGTTCCAGATGAGAAATCTTTCAAAAAGTCAACTTTTTGCTGAAAAAAATGAAAGCGTATGTTATCCCGATATTTTATATTCCTGATTTGTGTCTGTTGTACCATTTACTTGTGATAAAAAGTACCCTGTTCTCTTTGAATTGCTTCCTTTGTGTGAAATCCCTGGTGTTCCTGCATGCTCCCTGCTTTCCAATTGCAAATCCAATTGACCACACCAGGGTATGACAGCACATTCTTCCCAGCGTGGTCAGTTTTGCTGTACTGGGAGCACAGACTGCCTGTCTTGCAATGGCCAAGACTTGTGCTGACCTGCCCCCCTCTGCACAGCCATTGGGAAGATCGATGTACTGCTCTTTCTCTGCATCCTGTTAACACGCCCTACTGCAGTTTACACCCCTACCTCTTAGGCAGCTGAGAACAAAGGTTATGTGATCACTTTTAATTTAAAAAAAAAGTGTATATATATATAGAGATATCTCTCTCTCTCTCTCTCTCTCTCTCTCTCTCTCTCTGTGTATATATATATATATATATATATATATATATATATATATATATATACACACATACACACACAAATCTTTTGTCCTGCATTTCCATTTTAACCACCTCAGCCCCGGAAGGATTTACCCCCTTCCTGACCAGAGCACTTTTTGCGATACGGCACTGCGTCGCTTTAACTGACAGTTGCGCGGTCATGCGACGTTGTGCCCCAAACAATATTGACGTCCTTTTTCCTACAAATAGAGCTTTCTTTTGGTGGTATTTGATCACCTTTGGTGGTTTTTATTTTTTGTGCTATAAACAAAAAAAGAGCGACAATTTTGAAAAAAAAGCAATATTTTTTACTTTTTGCTATAATAAATATCCCCCAAAAATATATTAAAAAAACACATTTTTTTCTCAGTTTAGGCAGATATTTATTCTACTACATATTTTTGGTAAAACTTATAGGCTTTCTTGTAGGCAAAAATAATAAGGCGAGGTTTACAACCGCTTTAAATACTTTTAATACATGCAGCTGTATTCTTAGTCCAGACAGTCCCCAAGTTACAAACATCCGAATTACATACCACTCCTACTTACAAACAAAGGGAGACAACAATAAGTGAGAGGAAATTACCAATAGGAAGGGAAATTCTCTCCTCTAGGAGTTATGGGAAAAAAGGTTTCTTCACTGAAAATTTATCACCAATCCTTGTTTCTACGACAACCTAAAATTTTCAAAGTCCAATTGTCACAGGGGCAGAGAGTGAGGTGGAATCTTCAAGGGCTTGTCTGAATTTTTTGGAGAGTGGCCAACTTAGCCAGAATCGAATGTTAGCACTGTTCATTTAAACCTATGATGTATTCTAATAAATACTGAAAGCACCAGACAAACTGAGTAAGGGCTCTTTCACATGGGGCGGATCAGTGATGATCCGCCCCGTGAATATCCGCTTGCTCAGCGGGGATCGCTCCGCCGATCCCCGCTGAGCAGGAAGATGACAGGTCAGACACCTGTCAGAGCGCCGCTCTCCCCTATGGGGGACCGGTGATGACGGACCGTAGAGTCTGTTGTCACCCGATCCGATAACGGATGGAAAAGTAGGGTTTTCCTCCGTTACACTTTTTCGGATCGGAGTGGGTCGGATGTCAGCGGACATGTCACCGCTGACATCCGACCCTCCATAGAGGTCTATGGAGGGTCCGTTCAGGTCCGCCTAAAAAACTGATAGGCGGACCTGAACGGACAGTCCGTGTGAAAGAGGCCTTAAGCTGCTTTGCCTATTGTAATAAAACTGAATACTACAGTTCTTGTAAACCCTTCAGCAAGAGAGCCATTGATCAGAACACAAAACTGTCTCCAATGGTGTTGTCTTTTTATACTGTAACCTTTTTACTGTACTTTCTGCTGTTCAATAAGGTAACACATTTGCAGGTTCTGCCTGTGGACCAAAATGTATGGTAGAAGAGTTGGGTGCCAGCTGCTGGTAGAGTGAGAGATAATGAAAGTAAACAATTTTTTTGCTAGTACCCTAACCATAAACCAGAATTTAACCCTTGTAGTGCGAAGGGAGCCCAAATTGATATAGATATACTTTAGGTAAACACTGTAATATCATATAATACATGCTCAGTGAAATTAGATATCACATTCTCTGTTTCTTTAGTACAGCTAGTAATACAATGTGATTAAGTACTAGCGTAACCAATAAAGGTAAAGCTTCTCATTTTACTTATTTTCTTATTCATACCAGTGTATTTGTTTGATAACCATACTTTTAAGGACTAAACTGCATCAGTACAGCAAAGTTAAAGTGCCAGATTAATTCTTTTCTGACAACGGGAAACCATTAAAGTGGAGTCCAACCCAAAGGGGGAAGCTTCGCTTGTTTGCACCCTACACCACCGAACACCCAACCCCCCCATGTCCCCCCCCCATTGCCATATTTGGATTTTTTTTGGGGGGGGGGGATCGGGTTTTGACAGGTACCCGCTCCCACTTCTGAGTAAGACTGACAATCAGCGATCTACGAAATATCCAGCCACCACATCCTTTACCCCCCGCTGCCTTCTGGGACCTGTGTGTCTCCCAGAAAATGGTTGGACCATTCAGAAAGCGCAGCGCGACTCGTGCATACGCAGTGAGAAACTGGCTGTGAAGCCTGAAGGCTTCACTGCTGTCTCCCTTACTTACAATGCCGGCGCCTGCACCCAAAGCCAATTGACGAATCCGCTCAGGGTGCCAACACTGCAAGATCCCTGGACAGGTAAGTGCCCTTATATCAAAAGTCAGCAGCTACAGTATTTGTAGCTGACTAGATTTCTTTTTTTACAGACTGGAGCTCCCCTTTAAGTGGGCTGTGACACCTGTGGCTGGTAGGAGGGGTTAATGCGACGCTGTGCCATCGTCAGTCTACCTAGAAAACCACAAGATAAACAAAATCAGAATTTACAGGCATGCATCCATCTCTGTTTGGTACTTACAAATATAAAGAGCATTGGCTGATATCTCTTTATCTGGGATAGAGTTTGGTCGAGTCAGAACTTAAAGTGGTTGTAAAGTTAGAAGGTTTTTTTCTTAATGCATGCTATGCATTAAGATAAAAAGCCTTCTGTGTGCAGCAGCGGCTCCAGCACCCCCTAATACTTACCTGAAGCCCCATATCTCCCCAGTGATGTCCACGAATTCCTCGGCCATCCGGGACGCTCCTCCTGATTGGCTAAGACACAGCAGCGGCGCCATTGGCTCCCACTGCTGTCAATCAAAGTCAATTAGCCAATCAGGAGAGAAGGGGCGGGGGGTCGAACCAGGGCTCCGTGTCTGAAAGGATACAGGGAGCTGTGACTCGGCTCGGGTGCCCCTATGGCAAGCTGTTTGCTGTGGGGGCACTCAACAGGAGGGAGGGGCCAGGAGGGCCGAAGAGGGACCCGAGAAGAGGAGGATACGGGTTGCTCTGTGCAAATCCACTTTAAAGCATTTTGTACCCCAACACTTAATGTTCCTAATGTACCATGTATTTGCATGAGAAAGTATCCTGTTCTCTTTGTATTGCTTCCTTTATGTGAAATCCCTGGTGTTCCTGCTAGTCCCCTTGCTTTTCTATTAAAAACTGACCACACTAAGCAGAAGAGCACACCGTGGTCAGTTCGCTAGCTATGCCGGGAACTCAGTGTACTCTCCTCCAATGATCAGACTTGTCCTGACATGCCCCTGCTGCACAGCCATTCACTGGGAAGCTCAGTGTACTGCTGTTTCTCCTCCCCCTGCAGCTGAGAACAGAGGGAGTGTGATCACTTTTACCTTTTATTTCTATTTTAAACTTGAATCAGTTGTTTAACAAGGTGATTGTTTACAATCACTTTAAGTTCAGTGTTTGCTGATCATGTCCTGTTCAGGAGATCTACGTACACTATCTTAAGAGCCCTTGCACACTGGGGCGGTTTGCAGGCGCTATTGCGCTAATAATAGCGCCTGCAAACCGCCCCGAAAGTGCCGCTGCTTTAATTCCAGTGTGAAAGCCCCGAGGGCTTGCACACTGGAGCGATGCGCTGGCAGGACGGTAAAAAAAGTCCTGCCAGCAGCATCTTCGGAGCGGTGAAGGAGCGGTGTGTATACCGCTCCTTTACCGCTCCTGCCCATTGAAATCAATGGGACGGCGCGGCTATACCGCCGGAATCGCCTCTGCGGAGGCGCTTTGCGGTGGTATTTAACCCTTTCTCGGCCGCTAGCGGGGGTAAAACCGCCCCACTAGCGGCCGCATACTGACGGTAAAACGCCGCTAATAATAGCGGCGTTTTACCGCCCACGCCGCCCCCCGCCCCAGTGTGCAAGGGCTCTAACTGGTGACCACTGTCATCATGGCAAAGGGTTCAAAAAACAAAACATTTTCCAATGGGGAAGATGCTTAAGGCCAGATGCTGTTATTCATTGTTGTGGCGATGGCGAATGGCTGGTTGCCCACACCATGGCCACACATGACTCTAATCAAGGGCAGGTGGCATGCTGAGCCGCCCACAGCATTGAAGTGAAGACAGAAGTCTTTCTCCAGACCTACATCTTTCAACTTCTGCCGTGTTGATGTTGTGGCGATGGCAAAAGGAGCGCTCTGATGTGAAGAAGCAACTGTGTAACTGGGGAGCTCTGTGAAGAGTGGGCGACTTTGATGTGATGAGAGGCTCTCATGTATGGGGGAGAACCTCTGATATGAAGGTGGTCATCAGATGTTAAGGTAATTTGATCAAGGTGGTTGTGTGCATTCTTCCAGGCCCAGGTTTCCCAATACTGTAGTATTATTTATGTTTTCAATATTTTAGACTTGGGTGCCTTGAGGTTTTGCATACTTTTAAAGGGTGCCATGAAGAAGGTTGAGAAACTTTGATTTATTTTGAACTTTTTCTTCATTCATAGTTACATAGTAGGTGAGGTTGAAAAAAGACATAAGTCCATGAAGTCCAACCTATGTGTGTGATTATATATCAGTATTACATTGTATATCCCTGTATGTTGCGGTTGTTCAGGTGCTTATCTAATAGTTTTTTGAAACTATCGATGCTCCCCACTGAGGCCACCGCCTGTGGAAGGGAATTCCACATCCTTGCCGCTCTTACAGTAAAGAACCCTCTACGTAGTTTAAGGTTGAACCTCTTTTCTTCTAATTTTAATGAGTGGCCACGTGTCTTGTTAAACTCCCTTCCACAAAAAGTTTTATCCCTATTGTGGGGTCAACAGTATGGTATTTATAAATTTAAATCATATCCCCTCTCAAGCGTCTCTTCTCCAGAGAGAATAAGTTCAGTGCTTGCGACCTTTCCTCATAACTAATATCCTCCAGACCGTTTATTAGCTTTGTCGCTCTTCTTTGTACTCGCTCCATTTACAGTACATCCTTATTGAGGACTGGTGCCCAGAACTGGACAGCATATTCTGGGTGCGGCCTGATCAGAGTCTTGTAGAGCGGGAGTATTTTCATTTTATCTCTGGATTTGATCCCCTTTTTAATGCATGTCAATATTCTGTTTGCTTTGTTAGCAGCAGCTTGGCATTGCATGCCATTGCTGAGCCTATCATCTACTAGGACCCCCAGGTCCTTTTCCATCCTAGATTCCCCAGAGGTTCTCCCCCCAGTGTATAGATTGCATTATTTTACATTTTTCTACATTGAACCTCATTTGCCATGTAGTTGCCCACCCCATTAATTTGTTCAGATCATCTTGCAAGGTTTCCACATCCTGCGGAGAAGTTATTGCCCTGCTTAGCTTAGTATTGTCCGCAAATACAGAGATTGAACTGTTTATCCCATCCTCCAGGTTGTTTATGAACAAATTAAATAGGATTGGTCCCAGCACAGAACCCTGGGGGACCCCACTACCCACCCCTGACCATTCTGAGTACTCCCCATTTATCACCACCCTCTGAACTCGCCCTTGTAGCCAATTTTCAATCCATGTACTCACCCTATGGTCCATGCCAACGCACCTTATTATGTACAGTAAACGTTTATGGGGAACTGTGTCAAATGCTTTTGCAAAATCCAGATACACCACGTCTATGGGCCTTCCTTTATCTAGATGGCAGCTCACCTCCTCATAGAAGGTTAATAGATTGGTTTGGGAAGAACGATTCTTCATGAATCCATGCTGATTACTGCTAATGATATCGTTCTTATTACCAAAATCTTGTATATAGTCCCTGATCATCCCCTCCAAGAGCTTCCATACTATTGAAGCAATGAAAAATCGCTTGCATTCAAGCAATGAAAAAACCTTACAGGGGATCTAAGATTTCCACAGTCTAATATGTTCTACTTTAAACCACCACTTGGATGTTAAGTCCCACACCTCTAACCCGGGCACTGGGGAAAACCATTAATAGGTTGAGGACCAATAAGAGGAGGTAAGACAACTGTCCTGTCCATCCCCATAAGATGCAGCTAGAGAAAAAAGTCTTGGTGTTTCTTTCAGTAGGAACAGCATTGGTTCAGTTGCCTATATACACAATTTTTCACAATTTAAAGTTTGTCAAGGGCAATGTCAGCTATAAAACTGTTTTTCTAGTGCTTTGCCAATGATAACAAAAACAAATACAATAGTCAAACAAGTATGCTTTGTGTTTAACATATGGTATTGCCATTTCAGGGAATATTTCATTTAAGAAACCTTCAGATCTGGGATTTTCAATGCTTTACAAACTTGCCTAAGGCATTTACTTTACTTTGTTATCTAAATTCCCAGAGACTTTCTCTGCTTAGTTTGTGCGCCACAATATATATGCATGGTATAAAACAAATTGGTACAGGGACTCAATTAAATTGTCCCTCTGTACAATGCTCAACATTTTTCAAATTCAGATGAACAATGCAAACCTATGAGTGAGCCTAGCAAAATAATCCCCTTTGCTGCCCTAATAACCAGTAATACAACATACTAGCTTACAGGTAAAAACATCAGCGTTCCTACAGCTGTGCTACCCCATGTGACTGCTTTGAGACCTATGAACAGAAATGCCTTGGATTCTCAATAAACACAACACAAGCTGCTTTAAACACTAGGTTTTGCCCAATAACATGGTTAAAATAATGTAATAAGTGTTTAAAGCAAAACAGTATTTTTCAGTAGTTAAAATGACAAGTGCCATTTCTCATAGACTACAATAATTATTTCAAAATCCTGCAAGTGCGTATGTGAAAGGGAAAGGTAACAAAAACTCTTTAAAGTACACCTGACATTAGAGAAATAAGAAGGCTGCCATTGCTTTCCTCCTGTAGCCTGAATTCGGATGTTTTCGTTTGGAACATGTTTGTCTCTGTTCTCCGACAGTCCGTCAGCCAACATTTCATCAGTCCTAGTGCCGGTTTGATTGGCTAGCGTGTGATGATGTAATTGTGCATGTGTATGGGAGTTTTTCATAATAGCACATGGCCGATTACAAAATGGTACTGTACTTTCTACATACCCTGTTTCCCCCGAAAATAAGACCTAGCGTGATTGTCGGTGATGGCTGCAGTATAAACCCTACCCCCCAAATAAGCCCTAGTTAAAGTCCTTGTAGGTCTTATTTTCAGGGTAGGGCTTATTTTCGGGAAAATAAGGTAGGGCTTATTTGGGGGGTAGGGCTTATATTGCAGCCATCACCGACAATCACGCTAGGTCTTATTTTCAGGGAAACAGGGTACATAGCTAAGGGTACAGAAGATTGTAGGAGGACAATGAGGAAGGTAATTATTGACAATTTTTAGTTTTAGATCCACAGTTCCACTTTAAAGAGTATGTCCAGGCAAAGCGTTTGTAGTTTTAGATAAAGTGTGGAAATATAAGAACCCCTGTTAGATTTCCCCAAATATAGGCTTACTTTACACCTGTGGCAGACCTTACAGCCCACCAGAACTGAGACAGATCTGCAGTAGATTGCTTTCATAGTTATTTGTCAAATGGTGATGAGGTTGTCATCTCCTCGCTGTCTGTTTTATCCCACACCACAGTGCTGCAACCAGGGTATCATTTTTGCCACAGTCATGAAATGACTGGGTCACGGGTATGATTGGAACTTATGTATTTGTATATTATGAAGCTTTGTGCTGCCCCAGGCATGTGCCCACAAATGCCATTTGAAGAAATACAGTCCTGCTGCCAGCGCCATGTGAATATCTTGGCACATCGCAATGCAGATATCTCCCCACTTATTGTTCTCAGAGGTATCTGCTTGTCTACAGCCACTACAGAAAAGGATCCAACAACCTATAATATTACAAGTACAGCATTTGTTTGTCATGTATGCTGAGCCATCTTATTCACCAAAAAGGTTAAAAAATAGTGCAAGATTCAGAAAGTAGTTTTTTTTTTTTTTTCAATCCATATCTGTTATGTCAAATGTCCACCTAGTACTCTCTAGGAACAGAGTTCCTTCTGCAATTTTCAGATGGATCAGTGATACTTTTTCAAAAGTTTGTCCAGCTGGTTCTTTTTTCAGTTGCCATCAGTTCTATTTAACAGCAGTTCAATGAAATCCTATTCAAGTATGTGGGCCACTTGGGCTAAACAAGCATTTGTAGATACCCAGTTAGATTGTATAGGTAGGTGTCTGCTGTTAACATAAAGTGCATTAAAGAAATAAAAATAAAAACAAATAAGAAAAATGCATGAAAAAAATACTTATCTTACTTTGCTTCTCTTTCCCTTTCCTTTGCATTGTAGACATAACTGGACCTCACAGAGGGATCTTGGAAAAGCTTAAAGCGGAGTTCCACCCAAACATGGAACTTCCGCTTTAAGGGAAGGTGACTCCCTGACATGCCACATTTGACATGTCATTTTTTTGGGGGGGGAGCGGATACCCTCTTTTTAGAGGGTTTCAACTCTCACTTTCTCCCGGGGCACCGCGGCAAGTTCACCTCTCCCCCCTCCCTCTCGGCAATCATCTGGGACACATCACAGGTCCCAGATGATTGCTCGGCCAGTCACAGCGCGCAGAGCGGCTTGCGCATGCACAATGCATGCCCGGCTGTGAAGCAACAGCCGGGCGCCCACAGTGACAATATAGGTGCCGCAGAGAGGAGGGGAGACGAGCGGGGCTTCGTTCCCCCGCATCGCTGGACCCTGGGACAGGTAAGTGTCCGATTATTAAAAGTTAGCAGCTGCAGTATTTGTAGCTGCTGACTTTAAATTTTTTTTTTTTTGGATCTCCGCTTTAAAGTGATACTAAACACACACTGTTTAATTTTAATTATCCCTTTTCTTTCTCTATGTAGATAATGGCACAGTAATTATTTTTATTAAAAAAAACAAAAACATCTAAGTACTGTCTTTCCTAATTGATATACAGCTGTCACATGACCCAGCTCTTTCCCAGCCTGTCTGTAAGTAAACAGTGGCAGGAGGAGCTTCTAGTCATGATGGCCACGTGTTTCAAATAAAAAAAAACAGCCTTTGGAATACAGAGTAAAATAACATCCATAAACTGTTTTAAATTGGCATACAAGTGTATATTTGAAATAAAATCTTTATTATTTTTGGCAATAACATGGTTTGGGTGGATTTCTGCCAGTCACATGCTGTGTCACGCCCTTTCAGCCTGTGTCTTAGAATAACAGGGAGGAGAAGTCTCCAATAATCAAGACATACTTCATTGTGTTTAGCTGGCTAGTGGACATGGAGGAGGAGGGAGTGGGCTGTCGTTACCACTGTGTATCCACCCACGTGTAACTCTATAGGCACATGGGCTGCTCAGATGTGATCAAGGAGGAAATGCTCAGGGTAGAAAATACACTGAAAACGAAGCATGTGCTTCTAGTTGCTTTGTAAATCCCCAACTGCATTGGGGACATGGACAGGAAGGGGGTGGGAGCAGAGAACAGCAGGGTCAAGGTTTTTTGCAGAATACAGAAAACGAATCCCATAGTGACTGAGTGAGCATGTACAGTATGTAATATTGTGTTTGCTGAACTTAGTACAAGGTCTGACTTTACTCATTAGAATGTATCTTTATTGGTTTAGAGTAGTTGGAACAAAAACAAAACCATTTAGGTGGCACGGTGGTGTAGTGGGTAGCACTCTCACCTAGCAGTAAAAAGGGTCGCTGGTTCAAATCCCAACCATGACACTACCTGCCTGGAGTTTGCATGTTTTCCCTGTGGCTGCGTGAGTTTACTCCGGTTTCCTCCCACACTCCAAAGACATGCTGGTAGGTTAGTTGGCTTCTGTCCAAAATTGGCCCTAGTATATGAATGTAAGTTGGGGACCTTGTATTATGGGCTCCTTGAGGGTAGAGGCCGATGTATGTGTGGAGCGCTGCGTACATTGACGGTGCTATATGGGCACCTTAAATAAATCATAATAGATGAGCATCTTAATGAGACACAATGTACAGGGATAGGGACAATTGTAGACACGCATCCACACTCACTCAGGTTGAACTGGATGGACTGGTGTCTTTATTCAACCTTACTAACTATGTAACTATGTAACATTTTTACTATTGGTTACTGCAGCATGCACATTTCTCATGCCTTATCAAACCATCTGTTGGTGCATGTTTTATATAAAACTAGCAAAGGTGTGTCAGGTAAATTGTAGTAAATGACCTTCATGTGTTTTAGAAAAGTGAGAAAATTAACTTGTAATGTATTGGTGTTTTTTTTATAATGCCTTGATTTCTGTGAAGAAAGTATATAAAGAAAATCAATTAATAAATTAACAGATAAAAAGCTGTGTCTATGTACTAAAAATGTGTATAGGTAGAATGAATAAAAATACAACACACAGGGTCAGAACACATCACATCATGTCAACTATGACTTTTTAAATTACAGTCAGAACATGTTACATGTCAGCATGTGGAAACATTCTACTCTGTAATCATCTGTCACACTGACGCACACCTGTCACTATGGTTATACCGGAGACATGGATGTGAGTTTGGAGGTTTGAGGAGCAGATAATAGGAATTACTACACTGACACTGACTGACTAGGTAGTGAGGAGCTATTGGTAGGCAGTATTCACAATGGATGTCATGGGAGCTTGTCAGGATGGGAGGTAGCATGACCAGTGCTAACTTCTGCATAGTTCTTGGTGTAGGGTAATCTTCAACACAATGTTCTGCCTGTTAGGGTACAGGGTAATCTCCATCCCACACTTCTGCCTGTTAGGGTGCAGGGTAATCTCCATCCCACACTTCTGCCTGTTAGGGTGCAGGCAGGGTAATCTCCATCCCACACTTCTGCCTGTTAGTGTGCAGGGTAATCTCCATCCCACACTTCTGCCTGTTAGTGTGCAGGGTAATCTCCATCCCACACTTCTGCCTGTTAGGGTGCAGGGTAATCTCCATCCCATACTTCTGCCTGTTAGTGTGCAGGGTAATCTCTATCCTATACTTCTGCCTGTTAGTGTGCAGGGTAATCTCCATCCCATACTTCTGCCTGTTAGTGTGCAGGGTAATCTCTATCCTATACTTCTGCCTGTTAGTGTGCAGGGTAATCTCCATCCCATACTTCTGCCTGTTAGTGTGCAGGGTAATCTCCATCCCACACTTATGCCTGTTAGTGTGCAGGGTAATCTCCATCCCACACTACTGCCTGTTAAGGTGCAGGGTAATCTCCATCCCACACTTCTGCCTGTTAGGGTGCAGGGTAATTCCCATCCCATACTTCTGCCTGTTAGGGTGCAGGGTAATCTCCATCCTATACTTCTGCCTGTTAGTGTGCAGGGTAATCTCCATCCTATACTTCTGCCTGTTAGTGTGCAGGGTAATCTCCATCCTATACTTCTGCCTGTTAGTGTGCAGGGTAATCTCCATCCTATACTTCTGCCTGTTAGTGTGCAGGGTAATCTCCATCCTATACTTCTGTCTGTTAGGGTGCAGGGTAATCTCTATCCCACACTTCTGCCTGTTAGTGTGCAGGGTAATCTCCATCCCATACTTCTGCCTGTTAGTGTGCAGGGTAATCTCTATCCTATACTTCTGTCTGTTAGGGTGCAGGGTAATCTCCATCCCACACTTCTGCCTGTTAGTGTGCAGGGTAATCTCCATCCTATACTTCTGTCTGTTAGGGTGCAGGGTAATCTCCATCCTATACTTCTGTCTGTTAGGGTGCAGGGTAATCTCCATCCCACACTTCTGCCTGTTAGTGTGCAGGGTAATCTCCATCCCACACTTCTGCCTGTTAGGGTGCAGGCAGGGTAATCTCCATCCCACACTTCTGCCTGTTAGTGTGCAGGGTAATCTCCATCCCACACTTCTGCCTGTTAGGGTGCAGGGTAATCTCCATCCTATACTTCTGTCTGTTAGGGTGCAGGGTAATCTCCATCCCACACTTCTGCCTGTTAGTGTGCAGGGTAATCTCCATCCCATACTTCTGCCTGTTAGTGTGCAGGGTAATCTCCATCCTATACTTCTGCCTGTTAGTGTGCAGGGTAATCTCCATCCTAGACTTCTGCCTGTTAGTGTGCAGGGTAATCTCCATCCTATACTTCTGCCTGTTAGTGTGCAGGGTAATCTCCATCCCATACTTCTGCCTGTTAGTGTGCAGGGTAATCTCCATCCCATACTTCTGCCTGTTAGTGTGCAGGGTAATCTCCATCCTATACTTCTGCCTGTTAGTGTGCAGGGTAATCTCCATCCTATACTTCTGCCTGTTAGGGTGCAGGGTAATCTCCATCCCACACTTCTGCCTGTTAGGGTGCAGGGTAATCTCCATCCCATACTTCTGCCTGTTAGTGTGCAGGGTAATCTCTATCCTATACTTCTGCCTGTTAGTGTGTAGGGTAATCTCTATCCTATACTTCTGCCTGTTAGGGTGCAGGGTAATCTCCATCCTATACTTCTGCCTGTTAGTGTGCAGGGTAATCTCCATCCTATACTTCTGCCTGTTAGGGTGCAGGGTAATCTCCATCCCATACTTCTGCCTGTTAGGGTGCAGGGTAATCTCCATCCTATACTTTTGCTTGTTAGTGTGCAGGGTAATCTCCATCCTATACTTCTGCCTGTTAGGGTGCAGGGTAATTTCCATCCCATACTTCTGCCTGTTAGAGTGCAGGGTAATCTCCAACCTATGCTTTTGCCTGTTAGTGTGCAGGGTAATCTCCATCCTATACTTCTGCCTGTTAGTGTGCAGGGTAATCTCCATCCTATACTTCTGACTGTTAGGGTGCAGGGTAATCTCCATCCCATACTTCTGCCTGTTAGTGTGCAGGGTAATCTCCATCCCATACTTCTGCCTGTTAGGGTGCAGGGTAATCTCCAACCTATGCTTCTGCTTGTTAGTGTGCAGGGTAATCTCCATCCTATACTTCTGCCTGTTAGAGTACAGGGTAATTTTGATTATATAGTTCTGCTTGTTAGGGTGCAGGGTAATTTCCATCCCATAGTTCTGTCTGTTAGGATGCAAGGTATTCTCCCTCCCATAGTTCTGCCTATTAGGGTGCAGGGACATATTCATTGTATAGTTCTGCCTGTTAGGGTGCAGGGACATATTCATTGTATAGTTCTGCCTGTTAGGGTGCAGGGTAATCTCCATCCCATAGTTCTGTATGTTATGCCTGTTAGGGTACAATGTGATTTCCCTTCCACAGTTCTGCCTGTTAGAGTGCATGGTAATCTTCATTGTATAGCTCTGACTGTTAGGGTGCAAGGTAATCTCCATCCCATACTTCTGCCAGTTGGGGAGCAGGGTAATCTTCATTGCATAGCTCTGACTTTTAGGGTACAAGGTAATCTTCATCCCATAGGTCTACGTGTTAGGGTGCAAGGTAATCTCCATCCCATTATTCTACCTGTTAGGGTATAAGGTAATCTCCATCCCATAGATCTACCTGTTAGGGTACAAGGTAATCTCCATCCCATTGTTCCATCTGTTAGGGTGCTGACCCATGTTCAGTGCATTGCTCTGTGTGTTAGGTTACTCGGTAATTGTAACACCATAGTCCTGCAGTTTAGGGTGCAGGGCATTTTCACTGCATTGCTCTGCCTGTTAGAGTGAGGGATAACCTTTACTGTACAGCTCTGATGGTTGGGGTGCAGGGGATTTTGTCTGCATAGCTCTTCTTGTTAGGATACAGAGAAATTGTAACTCTGCCTTCTAGGGTGCAGGGTAATCTTCAGTGGTTAGCACTGCCTATTAGGGTGCAGGGTTAAGTTCACTGCATACCTTTTCCTGGCAGCGTAAAGGGTCTTGGAGGGGCAGTGAGCTTCATAGGTAATCATCAGTCATGGTGTGAAATTTTGGTGTAAATGGAGACCCGTTAGAAGGATTGCTGCAGTACTGGTGGGCAGAACTTTATGGTTTATACTGCCCAAGGACTCCTAACACGTACCTTGTATGTACTATACATCAGATATATCTGCTCCACTACTGATTCCAGATTTGGCAGCACTGAGTGCATCCTTTACTGAATGCTTACATACCGAATGGCAAATGTCAGCATTATCCTAATAACTACACGGTTTTAAAGCAGTAAAGCAACCTAACATAGGAGAAAAATGTATTCTAGTAATATACAAAAAGTAGTCTAAACGTAAGTCTAAAAAATTACATTGTGCATGCTCATCATAAATTTTATTTTTATTCCATTTACCATTGTATTTTATTTTATTTATTATGACTTTGTTTTTTGATTTTTACTTTTTATGTAGTACACAACTACAAAGGGTTGTCTTTGCCAGTATAGGTATTTACCATTATAAACTAGCGTATGGGAATAAATGTGGACATTAGTCAGCATAAAGACATATGAAGAATAAAAATGATCGTGAACATTTATCTGCAGGAGATGCATTGTCCTGAGACGCACACAGGGTTAAAGAATACCTCCAAGCTGACATTATCCAGCTGTAATAGATACAGTGGCCAGACAATGAACAAGAAACATATGACAGACACATAATCTATAACAGCACACTACTAGAACACCACTGGAAGTAAAACATAGTGCTTTAGCGAAGTTTATCTTTTGTTATGTGGATAATTAAGTCTGGCTGCTTCTTGGAATGTTACCCCCAACGGATCATATATAAAATACAACTAAGGCACAACTTAAGTGGAAAGGCATCATTGATATACTAAATGGAAATGCATTACATGATTTACTTCAGTTATACCTTGACATCACTTTGATACCTGAACACAGAAGGATGTGTACTGGGGTATCTACAGTATATGTCTACATCAATGCCAACAAGGATAAGAGCAGAAAGCACAGCATGATGACTGAGATGACAGGCACAATCGGTGGAGCAATCAAAAACAAACATAATAAATGCACTTACAGCAGCCAGATTAAAATATACAGAAACCCTAAATGGATGACATTTGTTTTCCTAAAGCATTGTGTACAATAAACAGGTTTCATGTTTTGTTTTGTTTTTTACTGCTTTCACTTTTTTCATCCATTTCTGCATCGTAGGGCTTCTGATCTCCCCCCATCCTTTTGCAGGCATTTACTGTCTACATGCATGCATCTCAGCATTGGCTACATGTCATTTATCAGGATGGTGACCACGGTAGAACATGCATGTGCAATTAGTTTTGGCACATCTGCTTCAAGTTTCCATTAAAAGCCCATGTGACATGGTGACCAAGCAGGACAGCCATTGGGAGACAGAGCATTGTCACCCTGTAACAGAAAGTTACCTAGCCACATAGTTATTAGCAGGTTGAAAAAGTCCAACTAGTTCAATCAATAGAAAGAAAAAAATAAATAAATAGAAACCTTTATATACAGAACCCTATACACAAGTGCTTGAATAAAAAAACGTCATGGAGAGATCACCAGGTATTATTTTAATGAAAGCTGTAGATTTGGAAAGATTAAAAATGACTTTTGAAATGACAGAGATTATTATTATTATTAGGATGTTTAATATTATTATTATTCATATTTTTATTAGATTTTTGTTATAACCGGTTATCATTTTGATAAAGACTACATGACATTTTTAGTAATTGAGTTTACATCTAATTTAAGGCTGGGTTCACACCATCACTGAATATGGCTCCCAGCAGGGGTTCGCTGCGTCCTCGTTCACCGTTCCGGGTCCAATTTCAGCCCGAATTTTGGGCTGCATTCGGACCTGAAACGGACCAAAAAATGCACAGGGCACCTGTGCAAATTCGCACCGGAGATATGTGAACCGGCTCCATAGTGAGCCAGTCATAATCTCCTGCTATTGCGAATTGGATTCGGAGAACCAACATCCAATTTGCAATGGTGTGAACCCAGCCTAAGGGTACATGCACATTTTTAGTGATTGAGTTTATATCTACTTAAAGGGTACATACACATTTTTAGTGATTGGGCTTACATCTACTTTAAGGGTACATACACATTTTTAGTGATTGGGCTTACATATACTTTAAGGGTACATACACATTTTTAGTGATTGGGCTTACATCTTCTTTAAGGGTACATACACATTTTTAGTGATTGGGCTTACATCTACTTTAAGGGTACATACACATTTTTAGTGATTGGGTTTATATCTACTTTAAGGGTACATACACATTTTTAGTGATTGGGTTTATATCTACTTTAAGGGTACATACACATTTTTAGCGATTGGGCTTACATCTTCTTTAAGGGTACATACACATTTTTAGCGATTGGGCTTACATCTTCTTTAAGGGTACATACACATTTTTAGTGATTGGGCTTACATCTACTTTAAGGGTACATACACATTTTTAGCGATTGGGCTTACATCTACTTTAAGGGTACATACACATTTTTAGTGATTGGGCTTACATCTTCTTTAAGGGTACATACACATTTTTAGTGATTGGGCTTACATCTTCTTTAAGGGTACATACACATTTTTAGTGATTGGGCTTACATCTACTTTAAGGGTACATACACATTTTTAGCGATTGGGCTTACATCTACTTTAAGGGTACATACACATTTTTAGTGATTGGGCTTACATCTACTTTAAGGGTACATACACATTTTTAGTGATTGGGCTTACATCTACTTTAAGGGTACATGCATATTTATTAGTGATTGGGTTTATATCTACTTTAAGGGTACATACACATTTTAAGTGATTTGGCTTTCTACTTTAAGGGTACATACACATAGGGGTTTATTTACTAATGCTGGAGAGTGCAAAATCAGGCTCACTTTTGCATAGTAACCAATCAGCTTCCAGGTTTTATTGCCAAAGCTTAATTGAACAAGCTGAGGTTAGAAGCTGATGCATGCAATTCAATTTTTATAAAAATGGATCTTAATGCAGATGTATTGTTTCAATGGGGACATGGGCACACAGGTGTGCAAATATGAACTGCATTCAAATGTGTAACCAAAAATTAAAAAACCTGCACCTGAGGACATGCATTTTATGCACATATGCATGTACACGGCTATACACAGAAGCCAAAAAAGTGCATTTTGGGATTGAAAACAGAGGACAATAAGCTGATTTAAGCGCATCTAACGCAAGCATTTTACTGAACATTGACGCAGGAACTGTTGTGCCAAAAAAACAAGCCTTTATGATCAATAGAATTCTCATGGCAGCCTAAACTGGCAGTTTTATGAACAATATAATAGCTCATGGCAAGCATCCTGATAAAACAACATTTGTAAACTATACACACACACTCGATGGAATAATATTGCTCACTGCAGTTGCTGACTGTTTGTACACATAAGCAAGTTGCACATTATAAGAGAAGCAGAAGAGTTGTATTTGTCGGGGTGAAATGGCAGTTACTGCAAAGGGTTAACCAATGAAATGACAGTTGTGTTGTGGTGTCAGGGGTCAGAGGTAGGTTGCACTTACCTGTGATCTGCTGGTAGGGGACAGTGACCAGGCTGAATCCCTTAGCACTATACGCCTGTCTGACCTCATTGCAGCTCCGAGCCTTCATTTCAGCACCGGCACAAAGTGACAGCAGCACAGCTCCCCACATCCAAAGCATGCTGCAATCCAGTGTCCCCCCCAAATCTCAGCAATACTTCCCAATGTCCACAAATGGCATCCAAGAAAATCCGAATGTAGTGCCTCGCTGGGGATCCCGACAAATGGAAGAAAAGTTTGGATGAGGATCCTGGGAGGGAGGGATGGTGCAGGGAGCAGGAGCCTAGGCACGACTCACCTGTGTGTGTGCAATGACAAGGGACACTACACATGTCACACTGAGCCTCTCCGCTCTACATAGTGCACACACTGTACACAGCACAGCCCTGACCCAACACCCGGCACCACCAAATCCTGGAGACACACAGCGAGAATAAAACGTGCTCTACAATGCATTGCCTCAATCTACCAACAAGGCTCACAAGGAAATGTGGAGTGGACTCTGCCTGGCAGCACACCATCTGGAATAGCCTAGCATTTCCACACATCCTTCTGTCATTCCGTGGAGGATCACTGCAAAACACTGACTACTATTTCCAATGCTCTTTTCTTCATCTCTACTTAATACAATGTCTAGAAAAAATGCAGCATTCAATATTTAGCCAAAGAAATAAAAGGGGAATTGTATTTAGTATGTTTAGTAACCCCTTACCACCCAAGCCAATTCTGACACTTCTCTCCTACATGTAAAAAAAAAATATTATTATTTTTTTGTTGTTGTTAGAAAATTACTCTAAACATATATTCAATATGTTTTGTTTTTTTTTTTTTTGTTTTTTTAGCAGAGACCCTAGAGAATAAAATGGTGGTCGTCACAACTTTATATCCCACACAGTGTAATGTATAAAGAGCATAGAGTATAAGGTAAAGTATAAAGTATAAAGCACGGTATGAAGTATAAAGTGCATAAAGTATAAGGTAAAGTATAAAGTATAAAGCACGGTATGAAGTATAAAGTGCATAAAGTATAAGGTAAAGTATAAAGTATAAAGCACGGTATAAAGTATAAAGTGCATAAAGTATAAAGTATAAAACACGGTATAAAGTATAAAGTGCATAAAGTATAAGGTAAAGTATAAAGTATAAAGCACGGTATAAAGTATAAAGTGCATAAAGTATAAAGTATAAAATACGGTATAAAGTATAAAGTGCATAAAGTATAAAGTATAAAATACGGTATAAAGTATAAAGTGCATAAAGTATAAGGTAAAGTATAAAGCACGGTATAAAGTGCATAAAGTATAAGGTAAAGTAAAAAGTAAAGTATAAAGCACGGTATAAAGCGCATAAAGTATAAGGTAAAGTAAAAAGTAAAATATAAAGCACGGTGTAAAGCGCAGCAATTTTTCAAGTGCATTTTTTTGGGGGGGGGGGGGAATTGTTTCGTGCAAAAAAAAAAAAAAAAAAACACTAGCCTGATTTTTTTTGAATAATGTGAAAGATGTAACGTCGAGTAAAGAGATACCTAACATGTCACGCTTTAAAAATTGCGCACACTCGTGGAATGGCGTCAAACTTCGGTATCTAAAAATCCCCCATAGGCGACGCTTTAAAAATGTTTACCTGTTTAGAGTTACAGAGGAGGTCTTGGGCTAGAATTATTGCTCACGTTCTAACGTCCACGACCTTTGTATGCGTTCGCTTTCAATTTTATTTTCTTTTTTTTTTTTTTTTTTATTGTTTATTTTTCTATTTTGACACTTTCCTTTCACATTTTTTTTTTTTTTTTATTACTTATTAGTCCTATTACATGTAAACATCCCTTGTAATAGGAATAGGGCATGACAGGTCCTATTTACAGCAAGATCTTGGGTCTATAAAACCCCACATCTCGCCACTAGGCTGGAAAGCCTAAAATCCCCCCCCCCCCCCAAAAAAAAACGATCGCAGCTTCCCAGGCAGTGTTTACAACTGCAGAGGCCGGGCGTGAAGTCATAACTTCACACCTGGCCTCTGAAGGTCATAGAGACTGCCGGGAACCATCTGGCCTGCAGTATTCTCTAAGGTGAACTTTCACTGCCGGAAGATTCCTTCTCCGACTCGCCGATCGCACAGGCAAGCCGGTAGAAGCACCGGAGGGCAGCGGGACGGGGGGATGTCCACTTCTGCCGCCTGTAAAAACAATCAAGCACTGAACAGCCCCTATGATTGTTCTTATGGTAGAGGGAATTGCCCGGTGAAAAAGAAAATATCTAAAGTGATCCCTGTAACTGCAGGCATCATTTAGATATCCTCACTCAAAGTCTGTGACCTCATATGACGTCATTGGGCAGGAAGTGATTAAGCTGCTTAGATGCAATGCACATTTCTATAAATGATCGATCTTTTCTCATAGCAGTAATCAATTGACAGTTAATGTGGTATTAAACCCAAAAGCAAACATTTATTAAAAATATACTGTCATAGACATAGGTATGTGCAGCCTATTGCATTAGGGTGTGCACCCCAAAGCTCAAACACAGCCTTTCTCTGCAGCCTCAGCTGCATGGGACAGGGAATGAATGGGAAATGATCTGTGCTGAGCGGCTTCCTGTTCATTCACAAAGTGAAGCATAGTAAACACAGCAAAGTAAACTGTGTTTACTATGCTTCAGTTATGAATGAACACCGTGAGTGAGTGTTTTCATTTAGAAAAGGAAGGAGCTAGTAAATGGCATATCCCCCACTCCCCATCCTGAAAAATCCCCCACAGCAGCTGGGTTGAGAGGAGGGAAGCCAGCAGCACTGTGGGAGGGCCAACACAGGGGAAGCCCGATCAGTAGGGGGAATCGACACTGTATGTAGTAAATAGGGTGTGCCCAGGTACACCCCCTGCACACACCTATAATCATAGAGCAGAGCAGACTGTATCTGTGTCTGCACTGCATATGCAGTGACTTTAGGGCACACATATGAATTACATGGGTTCTGTGGCTGATTAAAGCAGTTGTGAACCGCTGCACGTTTTTTTTTTTCCTACCTGCAAGGCAAAGGCATAATGTGCTAGTATGCATTGCATACTAGCACATTATGTGAAACTTACCTGAAAACTAAGCCTTCCAGCAATGCAATGTCATCGCTGGAGACAGCTTCTATCTTCACCCGTCTTGCTTCTGGGTTTGTGGATTCCGGCTCTGTGACTGGCCGGAGCCACGATGGCGTCACTCCCGCATATGCGCACAGGTGGCCGTTCCTTCAGAGCGCATGCGCCAGTGATGTCATGTACATTTACATGTACAGTAAATATGCGGTGCACGTTTTAGAAGATATTCACACTACCTATAGGTAGGTGGACGCTTACTTCCTTTTTAAGGTGGTAGTTAAACTCACTTGGTGCCTTATGTGCATTAAATTAGCCTCAGAACCTGTGTAGTTCATATATGTCTGGGTTTAAAGGGATGAGGTGGCAACTCTATGCGGAGTGGACACAGAGCTGTCATCTGCCCGCTCCACTTTGCTCAATAAGGGATCATCAGGCAGATCACCTGCTGAGCAAACAGATTTCACCCATGTGAAAGGGTCCTTTTAGGGGGTTGAGGGCAGTAAGGGCTCGTTTACATTTGCAGCAGTGGCAATGGTGATGGGATGATAGGGATGACATCAGTGGTGGTGGACTGATGTCATTCCTATCCCCACCACCACTGATGTCATCCCTATCCCCACCACCACCACTGATGTCATCCCTATCCCCACCACCACCACTGATGTCATCCCTATCCCCACCACCACCACTGATGTCATCCCTATGCCCACCACCACCACCACTGATGTCATCCCTATCCCCACCACCACCACCACCACCACCACCACAGATGTTATCCCTATCACCAACACTGATGTCATTCCTATCCCCACCACCACCACCACTGATGTCATCCCTATCCCCATCACCACTGATGTCATCCCTATCCCCACCACTACCACCACTGATATCATCCTTATCCCTACCACCACCACTGCCACTGATATCATCCCTATCCCCACCACCACCACCACTGATGTCATCCCTATCCCCACCACCACTGATGTCATCCCTATCTCCACCACTACCACCACTGATATCATCCCTATCCCTACCAACACCAATGCCACTGATGTCATCCCTATCCCAACACTGATATCATCCCTATCCCCACCACCACCAACGATGTCATCCCTATCCCCCCACCACCACCACCACCACTGATGTCATCCCTATTTCTACCACCACCACTGCCACTAATATCATCCCTATCCCCACCACCACCACCACCACTGATGTCATCCCTATCCCCACCACCACTGATGTCATCCCTATCCCCACCACTACCACCACTGATATCATCCCTATGCCTACCACCACCACTGACACTGATGTCATCCCTATCCCAACATTGATATCATCCCTATCCCCACTACCATCACCACCACTGATGTCATCCCTATCCCCTCCACCACCACTGATGTCATCCCTATCCCCACCACTACCACTGATGCCACCCCTATCACCACCACCACCACTGATGTCATCCCTATCCCCACCACCACCACCACCACTGATGTTATCCCTATCCCCACCCCCACCACTGATGTTATCCCTATCCCCACCTCCACCACCACCCCCACCACGACTGATGTCATCCCTATCCCCACCACCACGACCACTGATGTCATCCCTATCCCCACTACCACCACCACCACTGATGTCATCCCTATCCCCACCACCACCACTGATGTCATCCCTATCGCCACCACCACCGATGTCATCCCTATCGCCACCACCACCACCACCGATGTCATCCCTAGCCCCACCACCACCACCACCACAGATGTTATCCCTATCACCAACACTGATGTCATTCCTATCCCCACCACCACCACCACTGATGTCATCCCTATCCCCACCACCACCATCACCATCACCATCCCTATCCCCACCACCACTGATGTCATCCCTATCCCCACCACTACCACCACTGATATCATCCCTATCCCTACCACCACCACTGCCACTGATATCATCCCTATCCACACCACCACCACCACCACCACTGATGTCATCCCTATCCCCACCACCACTGATGTCATCCCTATCCCCACCACTACCACCACTGATATCATCCCTATCCCTACCAACACCAATGCCACTGATGTCATCCCTATCCCAACACTGATATCATCCCTATCCCCACCACCACCACCGATGTCATCCCTATCCCCCCCCACCACCACCACCACCACCACTGATGTCATCCCTATTTCTACCACCACCACTGCCACTAATATCATCCCTATCCCCACCACCACCACCACCACTGATGTCATCCCTATCCCCACCGCCACTGATGTCATCCCTATCCCCACCACTACCACCACTGATATCATCCCTATCCCTACCACCACCACTGACACTGATGTCATCCCTATCCCAACATTGATATCATCCCTATCCCCACCACCACCGATGTCATCCCTATCCCCCCCACCACCACCACCACCACCACTGATGTCATCCCTATCTCTACTACCACCACTGCCACTGATGTGATCCCTATCCCGCCACTGATGTGATCCCTATCCCACCACCACCACTGCCACTGATGTCATCCCTATTCCGCCACTGATGTGATCTCTATCCCTACCACCACTGCCATATTCTCTATCCTGCCTCTGATGTCATCCCTATCCCACCACCACTACTGTCACTGGTTTCTTGCACCTGGGTCCTGAAGGTGAAAGTTACGCCTCTGATTTGAGGTTTAGGGGGCTTTAGCCCCCCAACCACTGGTTCAGCATCAGGGGCCTGTGTCACATTCTGTTTTACACTTGTGCAGGAGGGGCAGTGGGGGCCGCATACACAGGAACCAATCCTCTCCATTTTTCCCCTGCAACTGCTGAAAGCCAGCTTCTCCTCCTCTGCATCCTGCCTGCATTCAGTAACTACAGGAGCAAATTGTTCATTACACTAATCAAAATTTAAAAAATCTAAATTCTAAACCATTTCATTTCATTGTGGTCCAAGACCAGTTACCAAATGTCTTAAGTGGCCTTGCTCTTCGAAAGGTTGAGCACCCATGATTTATTATATTGCAGCTCACACAATTCTTAGATGAGATAGCTGCATTTCCTTTTTTAGGTTTTAGGCTCTCCAGTAGATTGTATCTGTTTACATGGATGCGACAAACCATCCATGGCTTCAATTTGTTAGTGTATTTAAATCTGCTAATATATTTAACACTCCCCTCCTAGACTGACAATGCTGCTGTCTGCTGTGCCCCTGTTTTTCATTAATCCAGAGTTGTGTCTCATCAAAGTTTGGTTCACACTACTGCGGCTCTGCAGGCCGCATTTGCATGGGTATGGCAGCCCATTCACTTGCATGGGCTGCTGTGTGTACATTTCATGCAGGAAAAAGTTTCCTGCATCATATTGAAAAAGCAGTGGCCAGAAAATCGCATGTTACTTTTGCACCATGTGATTTCCCGGCAGTTCCTGCAGACGCGCTGCAATTTTAGATGTGTGGGGGAGCCATTAAAAATAAATGGTAGCCCGTGCATTTTTAAAGAGCAACGTGTTTTGGATGTGGGTAGTTGCAGGCCCGATTCCTGTACCCACCCACAATAGTGTGAACCTAATACAGGAAGTGTGTTACTGGCCAGATCACCAGTTGAAAACAGAGGGAAAAAAGCCAAAGAAAAGAAAACTAATGCAGCCACAACATCTAATAATTGGTAAGCTGCAATATAATACATTTTTGATTTTGGGTTTAATACCGCTTTAAGATACCATCATAAGTTATCGATCACATCTCTGTCTCCACCATTTATTCTCATCACTTGATCACTCAAAATATAATAATATTTATACACAAAGTGCCAATAGATGCAAAATGCTTGATAATTATCCACCTTAGCCAATCAACTCAGTTCGACTGAATGCAATCAAAATCAATTCTAAACTAATTAGAAGGAAATTTATGGCAATTTGATCATTTTGATAGAATTGCACATCAATCTGATAAAAAAGCATGTGTGGCCACCATTAGGCTAATGATACATGGGCGACTCCGCCACTAGCAATCCTACTGCTGACCGTTTGTCAGAATCTATAAGGATCACTAAAGCTCCATACACACTATCAGATTTTCTGCTGATTTTGTGCTTCAGATTTACCAAAACCATATAATATGAGGTCAAACCTTAGGAGTTTCAATTTGTATGCAATCAGGCAGGCCCTTGCACTACATGGTTTTGGTAAATCTGAAGACAGAAATCAGCAGAAAATCTGATAGTGTGTATGGGGCTTAAGATGCTGTCTGCTTGTTCTTAAAGAATCATTTCCTCTGTAGCCGAGGCATTAAAGCTGGATTAAACCCATCACTTCATTCCAAAAACAGTTACATTCAAGGTATGCTATGAATGATAACTGTCACAAGTGCTTGTGTTCTCAACAGAACTGTCATGCCATCAAATGGCTGGTATCGTGTGCAGTAACCTGGCAATTGTCAGGCATTTTTTTTTCAATCAACCAGCCAGCTGATCCCAAAAAAACAAACCAATTCCCTCATCCACGCATTCAAGGTGGATGAGGGAATCCTCCCCACTGTGCTATTGTATTATTGGTTATTTTATTGAGGGGATACATTTTGGATAGGGAGTAGGGGTATTATGGGATGCCCACTTGACTTCAGACAACTTCAGGGACAACTCTCCTTTATACAGTCTATATACACTCCCTCTCTTCTTCTAGCACTACCTTGCTTGCAGAACTTCAGCTGGCACACTGATGGTTAATCCAACAAAAACACTCAGATTTTTAAGCAATAGCCCTTTGCAGGCACGATCCCGAGGCCCCCTTTAAATGTGTAGCAAACAGTCAGTATCCATCTTTACATCCCTGTGGCCAAGGATCCCAACACCTCCTCCTCAGGCACTGACAGGCCACCGGCTGCAGCTGCCCCATTCACTATCTCTACTGACTAATTCTCCTCTGACTAATTCTCCTCTGTCCTCCCAGACTGACACCACAGTCCTCCCAGACTGCTCACTCACCAGCCCACCCGGCTAACTCTCCTGAAGAACTCCTGGACATGCTGACCTGCTCCTGCTGTCCTCTCCTTGCTCCCGTGCCTCCAGGAAGGATATCATCCCTGTGTTGTATAGGGTCTCTCCAGCAACCGAGCCCCAGGCCCAAGCTCACCCCCCTTCGAGGGCCACCGACAGCCTCCTCAGCACTCCTTCTCTATCTTCCACCCGACTGTCCCTGCTGGCATGACTCATGAGTATTTATGAGGTACCTGCCCCCTGCCAGCTCATTTTGCTGGGGATTGGCTGGGGCCCTCATCAATACTCCAAGCAGCTCCTCCTAAACTCCACCCTCTATTTCTGGAAGCTTCTCCAAGGTTCCAGAGAGCAGTGGGAGTTACCAGAGTTGCTGCTCGCGGGGTCATCCAGCCTCCCTGAGTCACTCAGCTCTGACCCAGACTTATCCCAGCCTGGCTCTGACTCAGACCAAATTTTCTTACACTAACAACTATGTACACTAGCAGCTAGCTAGAGGGTGCTACACGTTCAACATCCCTGCTCCAGAGAAGCCAATTGTTAGATTGACTTCCCTGGAGTGGAAATGGTCACCTGGCTGGATGGACTGAATTTCAATCCATCTATGGCCAACTTTAGATGGGAACTTCTCTTGCTGTAAAGCCTAGGAGGGTTTGGTCCTGCTTTACAATGTCACTCCCATCGTTAGTGGTCAACATTCAGCAGTGTTCAGGCCAGCAACAGAGCAAAATCCCACTGCATGTGGCTACAATGGGGGCAATTTTACCAGGAATACACTAGCATGCGATGACACACATGTGTCATCAGCCTTAAGGTAGTATTAAACTCTTATCATTGGTTAGCCCAACACATTGAGAACAGTAAAATAAACATTCCCCAGTAAACTAATTGATAAAATTACTAGCCCAGCACTTATAGTGTACAATTTCCAATGCCGCTGGCTCCTGTGCAGTGCAGCTTCCCTGAACTTCCAGTCTTCACAGAAAAGATTTACTAGTAGACATTGCAGTCTTGATCCAGTCTGTTAGCTTGGAGAAGGGAGGAAGAAGGGAAAGAGCGAAGCAGGGGAGTATCTTACCATTCTAGGCTATGTGGTTGTGTGTTTCTGGTGATGCATACAGCGTATAGAGGCACATCTCTAGTCCCTGCATGCAATGGTAGCTTCATAGGATCCTGCAAGACAAACAAGTCACCCTGAAGCAGGAAACTGGGGGCAGCGACCATGAAACCAACTTAAACAGAAAAATGGGCAAAGACTAAAGGATAAAAAGCTGCACACTCAGTAAGTGATAAAACCAGCTACTGAGAGTGCTTTAAAAACTGAAGGTTTAATATTACTGTAAGCTGGCCATATATGGAGTAAATTTCAACCTATCCCCAGTGAACCACTCTGCCCAAAATCCTTAAATCTGGAAATCCAAGAGGCCAGGCAGAAAGGGATTGGCCAAACAGTGACTGCAGCCAATCAGCTGCAGCTACTTTTCAGGTATTCTGACAGCCACATGTGCTGTCAGCATACACTAGCCAACAGTGAGAGATTCATCCATCCTTGCTATTCAGAAATCTATGACTGGCCATACATTATTCAATTTTCTGGTACAACTTTCCTTTACGTTTACCAAAGAAGTTGCACTGAGAAGGTTCTTTTTTTATCTTAATGTGGATAAGGTAAAAAAAAATTCAGCCTTGCATTCCTTTATCTGAATGTAATGGGTTCTCTGAATAGGGAAGAGGATTTTCCACCCCCTCTATATCTTTCTTCGAATGTGTTTTAAGATATCTATTTTTTTAAAGTTACCTGGACTTTCTTTATGAGCTCTAACATCCATAGCTTTGCCAACTCTGGCTTCATCACAATTTTTTCCAGATTTCATACAGAAGGTCAGATTTAGGTAAAAAAAACAATACAAATAACTGGCCTTTGCAGCAAGGAGCACATGGAAGGGCGACGCATGTCAAACAAAAACAACGAAAATTCCCAGCTCTACTTACTGACCAGTCTGCAACCAACCAAATTATCCTGTCTAACAGTATGCATTAAAAACAGGGGTTTAGTTTGCACACATTTGCAAATACATGTGTAAGCTGCAGGGTCGCTTAACAGCACCTCAGTATTATCTGCAGGCCTAACTCTAAATTTTGAGAGCCTCCATAGTGGAAGCACATACATTATAATGGCTAGGCAGAGAGCAGGTGAGCCTGGAGGGAGCCCACCTCTTCTTAAAGGCATAGGGGCACAATGGACACCCAGCACACAGCACAATGGCAGCGAAGGTGTGCAGTGCATCCAACAGTACAAACAAAATGGCCACTGCCCCCACCTATAACTGGCCTTTGCAGCAAGGAGCATATGGAAGGGTGACGCATGTCAAACAAAACCAAATACAATTCCCAGCTCTACTTACCGACCAGTCTGCAACCAACCAAATTAACCTGTCTAACAGTATGCGTTAAAAAGAGGGGTTTAGTTTGCACTCTGTCACCTTGGTTGAGTACCTAAAGGTAAAAAACAAGGATGTCCTTAGTTGAGATAATGTAAGGGATAAGTGACCTATTTCCGGTTCACAAGCATCGGTTCAGTTAAATCTCATCTCAAGTTCATTCAGAATACCTAAGAAATTTTACATGAGGAACCTACCAAACTTTTTTTTTTTTTTTTTTTTACACCAAGGGTGTCGCTAATGCATTTTTATTGGTTTTTGTTATGAAGACACTTCCATGTAATGTTGTACTCTGTGCATCGTTTCCTCATGTTATATTATACTTATGTCGTGGGGTTAGTGCAAAATCTGGTGCAGCTGTGCATGGTAGCCAATCAATGTCTAACTTCAGCTTGTTCAATTAGGCTTTGATAAAAAATACCTGGAAGCTGACTGGTTTCTTTGCAGAGCTGCAGCAGATTTTGCACTCTCCAGTTGTAGTAAATCAATCCCATGGTGTCTGTAGATGCCTTTCCTGTATGCCACTATGCTGTATTTTGCCTCTGCTGACATATGGCATTGATTATAATTCTTCAGAGGATTGTATGAAACATTTTCAAATATTAAAAAATATTGCTGCAGTACATGCTGTTTTGTTCCTATTATATTGATATACATATGGTCCTTTTGGGATTTTAATGGCTAGAACCCTTTATAATTTAAGTACCCTGTTGAGCAATATAAGTATTGAATACCATCATGTATAAATTTATGTTAAGGTGCACCAACCACATACTAACAACTGTTGTATTTGTACAACGTATTTTGTCTTTGTACAGATTTAGGTATCTGTATCCTCTCTGCTCTTTGCAATGTCATTTGCTGATTTATATTCACTTACTAGCAAAATCGCCGACACCCTGGTATACAGGCAAGCTGAAATAGATCACATAGTGGAGCAATTTGGTCAACAAGAAAGTCCATTTACTGCAGACACTGCCTATCTCCAGCAACAATTAGAATTAAATTCAAAGAAAATTATAGAGTATAAATTGCATTCTGTCACCTTGGTTGAGTACCTAAAGGTGAAAGGGATTCTAAGAGGCCTGAGACTAGATATATGCCCTACATTTTTTTGTAATAATAAAGCATTTTGTGACAACTGGTTTAAAATGTTGAACCACTGTAGTTTAGATCTTATAGCTCTTACAGTGCAAGGTCGTCAAGGGGAAGGTGAAAGATTTGAAGGTATACGCTCCTGGGTGCATTGCTGGTTACTGAGGATTATACATCATTCCATAAAATGCAGAACATATCCCTTGATATTTATAACTGGTCTACTAAACTAGACAAGTTTAAAATAGATACGTTTGATTATCAAGAAGAACGCATTTACACATGGAAGATTCCCATCGGTTTAATAGAACAAGGTGACAGCCAGGGAATCAGTCGAAATCCTCTTTGCAATTTGATGTTAATACTGGTGAATGGTCCACAGGCCTGCAGCCTTATTTTTAGACACCAATAGAAAAGGCATAGAAAGAAGACAAAGAGGGGCCACAAGCAAGGCTGACATCCTAGTGAGCAGTTCTACGAAGAGTTATGCCCTGTACACACGGTCGGATTTTCCGACGGAAAATGTGTGATAGGACCTTGTTTCGGAAATTCCGACTGTGTGTGGGCTCCATCAGACTTTTTCCGTTGGAATTTCTGACACACAAAGTTTGAGAGCAGGCTATAAAATTTTCCAACAACAAACTCCTATCAGTTAAATTCCGATCATGTGTACACAAATCGGATGCAGAAAGTGCCACACATGCTCAGAATAAATTAAGGGATGAAAGCCATTGGCTACTAACCCGTTTATAGTCCCGACGTACGTGTTTTACGTCACCACGTTTAGAACGATCGGATTTTCCGACAACTTTGTGTGACCGTGTGTATGCAAGACAAGCTTGAGCCAACATCCGTTGGAAAAAACCCATGGATTTTGTTGTCGGAAGGTCCGATCAATGTCCGACCGTGTGTACAGGGCATAAGACAACCAAGTCAACATAATGGTCAATTTATCATATCACACATTGGGATTGATTTACTAAAACTGGAGAGTGCAAAATCTGTGCAGCTCTGCATAGAAACCAATCAGCTTACAGTTTCTTTTTTTTTTGTTTTTTAATGTCAAAACTTAATTATACAAGCTGAAGATAGAAGCTGATTGGCTACCATGGACAGTTGCACCAGATTTTGAGTGCTCCAGTTTTAGTACATCAACCCCATTGACTGCTGATCAATTACAGGTATGTAATAAGGGGCTTACTTTTGTGGGTTGGGTACATAAATGATATTATCTTTATCTGGCAAGACACTGACATATCGCTTTTGTAGTCTAATGGTAACCACACACATGTTGACTTTATTAGCGATTCATGTGCAATTCACTCAAAGTGATCATCTCCACAAAGCCATCAAAAGAGCTATAATTTCCCTTCTCATAGATTTAGACTCAATTTGGATTGGATTCAATCAAACTGACTTGATCAACCAGGGATCAGAACCAGACATGATCATACTTTGAATGATCTGATTATGAGATTACATGGTGGAAACAGAGATGCAATCTGTGACAGACCCAACCTGGACAGGGGGCTGTGGAGGGGACTAGGAGTAGGCCTCCTACCCACTGATTATGGCCCATGGAAAGAGCAGATCTTTCTCCAATGATGGACGACCACGTGATGAACACTGACAGCGAGGCTTGGATTAATTCTCTGAATATGGACACTAAAGCTTCCTTTCTGGAGTGGATGGAAAGGTGTAATAATATTATTGTGAAGGTTAATGGTCAGAGGGAATATGGTGGCCCTCCTGCAGACTGGGTTGGAGAGGCTCCTTCACTTGGGACAGAAACATTTATCAACAAGATCCCTCAAGAAATCTATGAAGATAAATTAATTGCACCTTATCCGACTACTGGAACATTGTATGAGCTTGGTCTCATAGACTGTTGTAGACTGTTGTCGGCATGCTTGGATAATTGTCATCCCACTATCATTTATGCTGAACTACAGTTCCATGTTGGTACACATCTTAAACGTGCAGGTGACACAGTGATAGCAAGTTATTGACAGATTTTTACAAAAAGCCAAACAATTACAACCATCATCAATCTTTCAAACAGGGTCTGCCTTATTGTCAGTTTATAAGGATAAGGAATATTACTTTATCAAAAAAGCAGTATCTAGAACAGGCTGTAATTATGTTGGAGGGTTTTGTAAAAGGAGGATATGAACAAAATAAACTCCAGATAGCTTTTAAATAAGGTTCTGTCTTGTAGCTGGGACTCCTTGCTCAAATTGAAATATACAGTTCATGTATTCCTCTCATATTTAAATTTGCGGTCAAATCTCTGCAAGTATGCAATATCATAAGACATTGGCATGTAAATTGTAGTATTCCACAACATTTAAATGTGTTTAAGGATCCACCGGTGTTTTCCCATAAGCACTCTTTAAGTTATGTAGATGCATTGATCCAGGAGCATAGAGGGCTTCAAACCCCCTTAGGAGCATCTACAGTACAAAGCTATCACTGACAGTTGCTGCACACTAAAGCACTTGTAGGTGTCACTTCTGCCATCTGTCAGACCTCAAAGACAGGCTGCAACAGTTCAGTGTGAAGGTGGCTCTCCTTATTTCATTTTTGCCTCTAGTCACATGACCAAGCCAACTATAAGCTATCGGGGAAACTGTACTTGGGGAAGATCTACTGGAGGAATCTGTATTGATGGGAGGGTTGAGATCTTTACTGATGGGGGGAATCTGTACAAGTAGGATCTTGGGAGAGCTGTACTGGGGAGGGAATCTGTACTAATTGGGGGAGATCTGGAATTTGGCTTGGGGACAGAGTTAATTTTCTGTGTACTCTGGCTACTAACCTGTGTATTGTGTTCTCCTAACCTGACCTCTACATTCTGTGTGCTAACATACCCCAAACCCTACATACTCTGTACATTACACACACCCGACTCCTGCACTCCTGCATGTGATTTTGCACTCTTGCTCTCTGTGCATTACGCACTTCTGACCCCTGCACTCTGTATGTCACACACTCCTGACCCTTGTTCTCTGTGTCTTATGCACAGCTAACTTCTGTAGTATGTGCAGTATGCACTCTTGCCACGTTTGTGTAATATGCATTCCTAACCCTTGCACTCTTAACTGTATGAGGTATGTGCTCCTGACCCCTGCACTCTGTGCCTAACATCCTCCTGGCCTGCACTCTGTTCAATATGCACTTTTGACACCTGCTTTCTGTGTCTTATGCACTCCTCACCTTACTCTGCACTCATGTTATACATGTGCTTCTGACCCCTACACTCAGTGGCATAACTAGAACCTTCAGAGCCTCGATGCCAGAAACCATGAAGGGACCCCCTGACCCCCAGACAGGGCCCTTTCCTCCGAGCCAGTGGCGGAACCCTATACGTCCGCCACTGCCTACACTCCTGCGCCCTGTGATCCCTGCATTTTATACAATTTGCTGTGTGCTTCATACTCCTGACCACTGCATTCTTTATATTGTACAATAGTAATAGCTGGTTACCAAGTAGTCACTGACCATGCCAATGAAGTTCTGTACAGAAAACATTTGTAATGGAAGAGTTTTTTTTCCTTTTTTTAAAAAAAAAATGTTCCTGCTGAGATCTGTACATGTCGTTTAGAGTCTCACAGTAATGAAATCATATTTTGTGGGTATGTAGGACTGTGACATATGTTACCATGTACACAGTGAGCAGGCTCAGATTTTAAGCCCCTCCCACTATTAGCACTATTTTGATATCCCAACAACTTGCCACAGCAAGCTGTTGGTTCCATCTAATTATTCTCCTTTGGTTGCCCAGAGCTAAATCCCCCCTAGGAAAAAATCATCCACAAGCAGGGCTTTTTTTCTCAGAGAATAGGTTCAGGAACCCACCCTCGCCAGTCAACTCCCCGCCCTCGGCCCCACCCACTCCCGCCCACAATCCCACCGCTACTGCCCCTAATCTCGCCATTGCTTGCTTGGGGAAGAGAAGTAAAATAATACCAAATAATGAGTGTGGTAAAGGCTCACAACTGCGTTTCACACACAATTCGAAGTTCAGGAAAGTGTAACACACAGTTGTGTTGTGCAGTGGATGAGTGTGTATCACTAAGAGTGCATAAAAAATATTAGCATCCCCATTCATAGCTCAACTCCCACCCCCCAGTCAGGGAGGTCCCCCTCCACTTGTCACCCTCTCTCACCTTCCCTCCCCATCTGAAGCTCACTGTCTCCCACCTGTCTATAGGTCACCCTCTCCCCCTCCCTCCCTATACACAGGTCACCCTCTCCCCCTCCCTCCCTATACACAGGTCACCCTCTCCCCCTCCCTCCCTATACACAGGTCACCCTCTCCCCCTCCCTCCCTATACACAGGTCACCCTCTCCCCCATCCACAGCACACCCTCTCCCTCCCTATACACATGTCACCCTCTCCTCCCAATACGCAGGTCATCCTCTCCTCGATATACACAAGTCATCCTCTCCTCCCTATACACAGGTCACCCTCTCCTCCCTTTACACAGGTCACCCTCTCCCCCATCCACAGGTCACCCTCTCCCTCCCTATACCCAGGTCACCCTCTCCTCCCTATACACAGGTCACCCTCTCCTCCCTATACACAGGTCACCCTCTCCCTTCCTATACACAGGTCACCCTCTCCCTCCCTATACCCAGGTCACCCTCTCCTCCCTATACACAGGTCACCCTCTCCCCCATCCACAGGTCACCCTCTCCTCCCTATACACACGTCACCCTCTCCTATACACAGGTCACCCTCTCCTCCCTATGCACAGGTCACCCTCTCCCCCATCCACAGGTCACCCTCTCCTCCCTATACACACGTCACCCTCTCCTATACACAGGTCACTCTCTCCTCCCTATACACAGGTCACCCTCTCCTCCCTATGCACAGGTCACCCTCTCCTCCCTTTACACAGGTCACCCTCTCCCCCATCCACAGGTCACCCTCTCCCTCCCTATACCCAGGACACCCTCTCCTCCCTATACACACGTCACCCTCTCCTATACACAGGTCACTCTCTCCTCCCTATACACAGGTCACCCTCTCCTCCCTATACACAGGTCACCCTCTCCAATACACAGGTCACCCTCTCCCTCCCTATACATAGGTCACCCTCTCCTCCCTATACACAGGTCACCCTCTCCAATACATAGGTCACCATCTCTCCCTCCCTCCCTATACACATGTCACCCTCTCCTCCCAATACGCAGGTCATCCTCTCCTCGATATACACAAGTCATCCTCTCCTCCCTATACACAGGTCACCCTCTCCTCCCTTTACACAGGTCACCTTCTCCCTCCCTATACACAGGTCACCCTCTCCTCCCTTTACACAGGTCACCCTCTCCCCCATCCACAGATCACCTTCTCCCTCCCTATACCCAGGTCACCCTCTCCTCCCTATACACAGGTCACCCTCTCCTATACACAGGTCACTCTCTCCTCCCTATACACAGGTCACCCTCTCCTCCCTTTACACAGGTCACCCTCTCCCCCATCCACAGGTCACCTTCTCCCTCCCTATACCCAGGTCACCCTCTCCTATACACAGGTCACTCTCTCCTCCCTATACACAGGTCACCCTCTCCTCCCTATACACAGGTCACCCTCTCCTATACACAGGTCACTCTCTCCTCCCTATACACAGGTCACCCTCTCCTCCCTATACACAGGTCACCCTCTCCTATACACAGGTCACTCTCTCCTCCCTATACACAGGTCACCCTCTCCTCCCTATACACAGGTCACTCTCTCCTCCCTATACACAGGTCACCCTCTCCTCCCTATACACAGGTCACCCTCTCCAATACACAGGTCACCCTCTCCCTCCCTATACATAGGTCACCCTCTCCTCCCTATACACAGGTCACCCTCTCCAATACATAGGTCACCCTCTCCCCTTCCCTCCCTATACACAGGTCACCCTCTCCTCCCAATACGCAGGTCATCCTCTCCTCGATATACACAAGTCATCCTCTCCTCCCTTTACACAGGTCACCCTCTCCTCCCTATACACAGGTCACCCTCTCCTCCCTTTACACAGGTCACCCTCTCCCTCCCTATACACAGGTCACCCTCTCCCCCATCCACAGGTCACCCTCTCCCTCCCTATACACAGGTCACCCTCTCCTCCCTTTACACAGGTCACCCTCTCCCCCATCCACAGGTCACCCTCTCCCTCCCTATACACAGGTCACCCTCTTCTCCCTATACACAGGTCACCCTCTCCTATACACAGGTCACCCTCTCCTCCCTATACACAGGTCACCCTCTCCTCCCTATACACAGGTCACCCTCTCCTCCCTATACACAGGTCACCCTCTCCTCCCTTTACACAGGTCACCCTCTCCCTCCCTATACACAGGTCACCCTCTCCCCCATCCACAGGTCACCCTCTCCCTCCCTATACACAGGTCACCCTCTCCTCCCTTTACACAGGTCACTCTCTCCCCCATCCACAGGTCACCCTCTCCTCCCTATACACAGGTCACCCTCTTCTCCCTATACACAGGTCACCCTCTCCCTCCCTATACACAGGTCACCCTCTCCCTCCCTATACACAGGTCACCCTCTCCTCCCTATACACAGGTCACCCTCTCCTCCCTATACACAGGTCACCCTCTCCAATACACAGGTCACCCTCTCCCTCCCTATACACAGGTCACCCTCTCCCTCCCTATACACAGGTCACCCTCTCCTCCCTATACACAGGTCACCCTCTCCAATACATAGGTCACCCTCTCCCCCATCCACAGCACACCCTCTCCCTCCCTATACACAGGTCATCCTCTCCTCGAAATACACAGGTCATCCTCTCCTCCCTTTACACAGGTCACCCTCTCCCCCATCCACAGGTCACCCTCTCCCTCCCTATACACAGGTCACCCTCTCCTCCCTATACACAGGTCACCCTCTCCCCCATCCACAGGTCACCCTCTCCTCCCTATACACAGGTCACCCTCTCCCTCCCTATACACAGGTCACTCTCTCCCCCATCCACAGGTCACCCTCTCCTTCCCTATACACAGGTCACCCTCTCCTCACTATACACAGGTCACCCCCTTCTCTCCCCATACACAGGTCACCCTCTCCTCCCTATACACAGGTCACCCTCTCCTCCCTATACACAGGTAACCCTATCCTCCCTATACACAGGTCACCCTCTCCCTCCCTATACACAAGGCCACCCTCTACTTCTTATACACAGGTCACCCTCTCCTCCCTATACACAGGTCACCCTCTCCTCCCTATACACAGGTCACCCTCTCCCTCCCTATACACAGGTCACCCTCTCCCTCCCTATACACAGGTCACCCTCTCCTATACACAGGTCACCATCTCCTCCCTATACACAGGTCACCCTCTCTGTCCCTATACACAGGTCACTCTCTCCTCCCTATACACAGGTCACCCTCTCCTCCCTATACACAGGTCAACCTCTCCCTCCCTATACACGGGTCACCCTTTCCCTCCCTATACACGGGTCACCCTCTCCCTCCCTATACACAGGTCACCCTCTCCTCCCTATACACAGGTCACCCTCTCCTCCCAATACACAGGTCACCCTTTCCCTCCCTATACACAGGTCATCCTCTCCTCCCTATACACAGGTCACCCTCTCCTCCCTATACACAGGTCACCCTCTCCTCCCTATACACAGGTCACCCTCTCCCTCCCTATACACAGGTCACCCTCTCCTCCCTATACACAGGTCACCATCTCCTCCCTATACACAGGTCACCCTCTCCTCCCTATACACAGGTCACCCTCTCCTCCCTATACACAGGTCACCATCTCCTCCCTATACACAGGTCACCCTCTCCGTCCCTATACACAGGTCACTCTCTCCTCCCTATACACAGGTCACCCTCTCCTCCCTATACACAGGTCACCCTCTCCCCCTCCCTCCCTATACACAGGTCACCCTCTCCCCCATCCACAGGTCACCCTCTCCCTCCCTATACACAGGTCATCCTCTCCTCGAAATACACAGGTCACCCTCTCCTCCCTATACACAGGTCACCCTCTCCTATACACAGGTCACTCTCTCCTCCCTATACACAGGTCACCCTCTCCTCCCTATACACAGGTCACCCTCTCCAATACACAGGTCACCCTCTCCCTCCCTATACATAGGTCACCCTCTCCTCCCTATACATAGGTCACCCTCTCCAATACATAGGTCACCCTCTCCCCTTCCCTCCCTATACACATGTCACCCTCTCCTCCCAATACGCAGGTCATCCTCTCCTCGATATACACAAGTCATCCTCTCCTCCCTATACACAGGTCACCTTCTCCTCCCTATACACAGGTCACCCTCTCCCCCATCCACAGGTCACCCTCTCCCTCCCTATACACAGGTCACCCTCTTCTCCCTATACACAGGTCACCCTCTCCTATACACAGGTCACCCTCTCCTCCCTATACACAGGTCACCCTCTCCTCCCTATACACAGGTCACCCTCTCCTCCCTATACACAGGTCACCCTCTCCAATACACAGGTCACCCTCTCCCTCCCTATACACAGGTCACCCTCTCCCTCCCTATACACAGGTCACCCTCTCCTCCCTATACACAGGTCACCCTCTCCAATACATAGGTCACCCTCTCCCCCTCCCTCCCTATACACAGGTCACCCTCTCCCCCATCCACAGCACACCCTCTCCCTCCCTATACACAGGTCATCCTCTCCTCCCAATACACAGGTCATCCTCTCCTCGATATACACAAGTCATCCTCTCCTCCCTTTACACAGGTCACCCTCTCCTCCCTATACACAGGTCACCCTCTCCCCCATCCACAGGTCACCCTCTTCCTCCCTATACACAAGTCACCCTCTCCAATACACAGTTCACACTCTCCCTCCCTATACACAGGTCACCCTCTCCTCCCTATACACAGGTCACCCTCTCCTCCCTATACACAGGTCACCCTCTCCAATACATAGGTCACCCTCTCCCCCTCCCTCCCTATACACAGGTCACCCTCTCCCCCATCCACAGCACACCCTCTCCCTCCCTATACACAGGTCATCCTCTCCTCGAAATACACAGGTCACCCTCTCCTCCCTATACACAGGTCACCCTCTCCCTCCCTATACACAGGTCACCCTCTCCTCCCTATACACAGGTCACCCTCTCCCTCCCTATACACAGGTCACCATCTCCTCCCTATACACAGGTCACCCTCTCCTCCCTATACACAGGTCACCCTCTCCTCCCTATACACAGGTCACCATCTCCTCCCTATACACAGGTCACCCTCTCCCTCCCTATACACAGGTCACCCTCTCCGTCCCTATACACAGGTCACCCTCTCCCCCTCCCTCCCTATACACAGGTCACCCTCTCCCCCATCCACAGCACACCCTCTCCCTCCCTATACACAGGTCATCCTCTCCTCGAAATACACAGGTCATCCTCTCCTCCCTTTACACAGGTCACCCTCTCCTATACACAGGTCACCCTCTCCCTCCCTATACATAGGTCACCCTCTCCTCCCTATACACAGGTCACCCTCTCCAATACATAGGTCACCCTCTCCCCTTCCCTCCCTATACACATGTCACCCTCTCCTCCCAATACACAGGTCATCCTCTCCTCGATATACACAAGTCATCCTCTCCTCCCTTTACACAGGTCACCCTCTCCTCCCTATACACAGGTCACCCTCTCCCTCCCTATACACAGGTCACCCTCTCCTCCCTATACACAGGTCACCCTCTCCTCCCTATACACAGGTCACCCTCTCCTCCCTATACACAGGTCACCCTCTCCCTCCCTATACACAGGTCACCCTCTCCTCCCTTTACACAGGTTTCCCTCTCCCTCCCTATACACAGGTCACCCTCTCCTCCCTTTACACAGGTCACCCTCTCCCCCATCCACAGGTCACCCTCTCCCTCCCTATACACAGGTAACCCTCTTCTATACACAGGTCACCCTCTCCTCCCTATACACAGGTCACCCTCTCCTCCCTATACACAGGTCACCCTCTCCAATACACAGGTCACCCTCTCCCTCCCTATACACAGGTCACCCTCTCCCTCCCTATACACAGGTCACCCTCTCCTCCCTATACACAGGTCACCCTCTCCTCCCTATACACAGGTCACCCTCTCCAATACATAGGTCACCCTCTCCCCCTCCCTCCCTATACACAGGTCACCCTCTCCCCCATCCACAGCACACCCTCTCCCTCCCTATACACATGTCATCCTCTCCTCCCAATACACAGGTCATCCTCTCCTCCCTATACACAGGTCAACCTATCCTCCCTTTACACAGGTCACCCTCTCCTCCCTATACACAGGTCACCCTCTCCTTCCTTTACACAGGTCACCCTCTCCTCCCTATACACAGGTCACCCTCTCCTCCCTATACACAAGTCACCCTCTCCAATACACAGTTCACACTCTCCCTCCCTATACCCAGGTCACCCTCTCCCTCCCTATACACAGGTCACTCTCTCCTCCCTATACACAGGTCACCCTCTTCTCCCTATACACAGGTCACCCTCTCCTATACACAGGTCACCCTCTCCTCCCTATACACAGGTCACCCTCTCCTCCCTATACACAGGTCACCCTCTCCTCCCTATACACAGGTCACCCTCTCCAATACACAGGTCACCCTCTCCCTCCCTATACACAGGTCACCCTCTCCCTCCCTATACACAGGTCACCCTCTCCCTCCCTATACCCAGGACACCCTCTCCTCCCTATACACACGTCACCCTCTCCTATACACAGGTCACTCTCTCCTCCCTATACACAGGTCACCCTCTCCTCCCTATACACAGGTCACCCTCTCCAATACACAGGTCACCCTCTCCCTCCCTATACATAGGTCACCCTCTCCTCCCTATACACAGGTCACCCTCTCCAATACATAGGTCACCATCTCTCCCTCCCTCCCTATACACATGTCACCCTCTCCTCCCAATACGCAGGTCATCCTCTCCTCGATATACACAAGTCATCCTCTCCTCCCTATACACAGGTCACCCTCTCCTCCCTTTACACAGGTCACCTTCTCCCTCCCTATACACAGGTCACCCTCTCCTCCCTTTACACAGGTCACCCTCTCCCCCATCCACAGATCACCTTCTCCCTCCCTATACCCAGGTCACCCTCTCCTCCCTATACACAGGTCACCCTCTCCTATACACAGGTCACTCTCTCCTCCCTATACACAGGTCACCCTCTCCTCCCTTTACACAGGTCACCCTCTCCCCCATCCACAGGTCACCTTCTCCCTCCCTATACCCAGGTCACCCTCTCCTATACACAGGTCACTCTCTCCTCCCTATACACAGGTCACCCTCTCCTCCCTATACACAGGTCACCCTCTCCTATACACAGGTCACTCTCTCCTCCCTATACACAGGTCACCCTCTCCTCCCTATACACAGGTCACCCTCTCCTATACACAGGTCACTCTCTCCTCCCTATACACAGGTCACCCTCTCCTCCCTATACACAGGTCACTCTCTCCTCCCTATACACAGGTCACCCTCTCCTCCCTATACACAGGTCACCCTCTCCAATACACAGGTCACCCTCTCCCTCCCTATACATAGGTCACCCTCTCCTCCCTATACACAGGTCACCCTCTCCAATACATAGGTCACCCTCTCCCCTTCCCTCCCTATACACAGGTCACCCTCTCCTCCCAATACGCAGGTCATCCTCTCCTCGATATACACAAGTCATCCTCTCCTCCCTTTACACAGGTCACCCTCTCCTCCCTATACACAGGTCACCCTCTCCTCCCTTTACACAGGTCACCCTCTCCCTCCCTATACACAGGTCACCCTCTCCCCCATCCACAGGTCACCCTCTCCCTCCCTATACACAGGTCACCCTCTCCTCCCTTTACACAGGTCACCCTCTCCCCCATCCACAGGTCACCCTCTCCCTCCCTATACACAGGTCACCCTCTTCTCCCTATACACAGGTCACCCTCTCCTATACACAGGTCACCCTCTCCTCCCTATACACAGGTCACCCTCTCCTCCCTATACACAGGTCACCCTCTCCTCCCTATACACAGGTCACCCTCTCCTCCCTTTACACAGGTCACCCTCTCCCTCCCTATACACAGGTCACCCTCTCCCCCATCCACAGGTCACCCTCTCCCTCCCTATACACAGGTCACCCTCTCCTCCCTTTACACAGGTCACTCTCTCCCCCATCCACAGGTCACCCTCTCCTCCCTATACACAGGTCACCCTCTTCTCCCTATACACAGGTCACCCTCTCCCTCCCTATACACAGGTCACCCTCTCCCTCCCTATACACAGGTCACCCTCTCCTCCCTATACACAGGTCACCCTCTCCTCCCTATACACAGGTCACCCTCTCCAATACACAGGTCACCCTCTCCCTCCCTATACACAGGTCACCCTCTCCCTCCCTATACACAGGTCACCCTCTCCTCCCTATACACAGGTCACCCTCTCCAATACATAGGTCACCCTCTCCCCCATCCACAGCACACCCTCTCCCTCCCTATACACAGGTCATCCTCTCCTCGAAATACACAGGTCATCCTCTCCTCCCTTTACACAGGTCACCCTCTCCCCCATCCACAGGTCACCCTCTCCCTCCCTATACACAGGTCACCCTCTCCTCCCTATACACAGGTCACCCTCTCCCCCATCCACAGGTCACCCTCTCCTCCCTATACACAGGTCACCCTCTCCCTCCCTATACACAGGTCACTCTCTCCCCCATCCACAGGTCACCCTCTCCTTCCCTATACACAGGTCACCCTCTCCTCACTATACACAGGTCACCCCCTTCTCTCCCCATACACAGGTCACCCTCTCCTCCCTATACACAGGTCACCCTCTCCTCCCTATACACAGGTAACCCTATCCTCCCTATACACAGGTCACCCTCTCCCTCCCTATACACAAGGCCACCCTCTACTTCTTATACACAGGTCACCCTCTCCTCCCTATACACAGGTCACCCTCTCCTCCCTATACACAGGTCACCCTCTCCCTCCCTATACACAGGTCACCCTCTCCCTCCCTATACACAGGTCACCCTCTCCTATACACAGGTCACCATCTCCTCCCTATACACAGGTCACCCTCTCTGTCCCTATACACAGGTCACTCTCTCCTCCCTATACACAGGTCACCCTCTCCTCCCTATACACAGGTCAACCTCTCCCTCCCTATACACGGGTCACCCTTTCCCTCCCTATACACGGGTCACCCTCTCCCTCCCTATACACAGGTCACCCTCTCCTCCCTATACACAGGTCACCCTCTCCTCCCAATACACAGGTCACCCTTTCCCTCCCTATACACAGGTCATCCTCTCCTCCCTATACACAGGTCACCCTCTCCTCCCTATACACAGGTCACCCTCTCCTCCCTATACACAGGTCACCCTCTCCCTCCCTATACACAGGTCACCCTCTCCTCCCTATACACAGGTCACCATCTCCTCCCTATACACAGGTCACCCTCTCCTCCCTATACACAGGTCACCCTCTCCTCCCTATACACAGGTCACCATCTCCTCCCTATACACAGGTCACCCTCTCCGTCCCTATACACAGGTCACTCTCTCCTCCCTATACACAGGTCACCCTCTCCTCCCTATACACAGGTCACCCTCTCCCCCTCCCTCCCTATACACAGGTCACCCTCTCCCCCATCCACAGGTCACCCTCTCCCTCCCTATACACAGGTCATCCTCTCCTCGAAATACACAGGTCACCCTCTCCTCCCTATACACAGGTCACCCTCTCCTATACACAGGTCACTCTCTCCTCCCTATACACAGGTCACCCTCTCCTCCCTATACACAGGTCACCCTCTCCAATACACAGGTCACCCTCTCCCTCCCTATACATAGGTCACCCTCTCCTCCCTATACATAGGTCACCCTCTCCAATACATAGGTCACCCTCTCCCCTTCCCTCCCTATACACATGTCACCCTCTCCTCCCAATACGCAGGTCATCCTCTCCTCGATATACACAAGTCATCCTCTCCTCCCTATACACAGGTCACCTTCTCCTCCCTATACACAGGTCACCCTCTCCCCCATCCACAGGTCACCCTCTCCCTCCCTATACACAGGTCACCCTCTTCTCCCTATACACAGGTCACCCTCTCCTATACACAGGTCACCCTCTCCTCCCTATACACAGGTCACCCTCTCCTCCCTATACACAGGTCACCCTCTCCTCCCTATACACAGGTCACCCTCTCCAATACACAGGTCACCCTCTCCCTCCCTATACACAGGTCACCCTCTCCCTCCCTATACACAGGTCACCCTCTCCTCCCTATACACAGGTCACCCTCTCCAATACATAGGTCACCCTCTCCCCCTCCCTCCCTATACACAGGTCACCCTCTCCCCCATCCACAGCACACCCTCTCCCTCCCTATACACAGGTCATCCTCTCCTCCCAATACACAGGTCATCCTCTCCTCGATATACACAAGTCATCCTCTCCTCCCTTTACACAGGTCACCCTCTCCTCCCTATACACAGGTCACCCTCTCCCCCATCCACAGGTCACCCTCTTCCTCCCTATACACAAGTCACCCTCTCCAATACACAGTTCACACTCTCCCTCCCTATACACAGGTCACCCTCTCCTCCCTATACACAGGTCACCCTCTCCTCCCTATACACAGGTCACCCTCTCCAATACATAGGTCACCCTCTCCCCCTCCCTCCCTATACACAGGTCACCCTCTCCCCCATCCACAGCACACCCTCTCCCTCCCTATACACAGGTCATCCTCTCCTCGAAATACACAGGTCACCCTCTCCTCCCTATACACAGGTCACCCTCTCCCTCCCTATACACAGGTCACCCTCTCCTCCCTATACACAGGTCACCCTCTCCCTCCCTATACACAGGTCACCATCTCCTCCCTATACACAGGTCACCCTCTCCTCCCTATACACAGGTCACCCTCTCCTCCCTATACACAGGTCACCATCTCCTCCCTATACACAGGTCACCCTCTCCCTCCCTATACACAGGTCACCCTCTCCGTCCCTATACACAGGTCACCCTCTCCCCCTCCCTCCCTATACACAGGTCACCCTCTCCCCCATCCACAGCACACCCTCTCCCTCCCTATACACAGGTCATCCTCTCCTCGAAATACACAGGTCATCCTCTCCTCCCTTTACACAGGTCACCCTCTCCTATACACAGGTCACCCTCTCCCTCCCTATACATAGGTCACCCTCTCCTCCCTATACACAGGTCACCCTCTCCAATACATAGGTCACCCTCTCCCCTTCCCTCCCTATACACATGTCACCCTCTCCTCCCAATACACAGGTCATCCTCTCCTCGATATACACAAGTCATCCTCTCCTCCCTTTACACAGGTCACCCTCTCCTCCCTATACACAGGTCACCCTCTCCCTCCCTATACACAGGTCACCCTCTCCTCCCTATACACAGGTCACCCTCTCCTCCCTATACACAGGTCACCCTCTCCTCCCTATACACAGGTCACCCTCTCCCTCCCTATACACAGGTCACCCTCTCCTCCCTTTACACAGGTTTCCCTCTCCCTCCCTATACACAGGTCACCCTCTCCTCCCTTTACACAGGTCACCCTCTCCCCCATCCACAGGTCACCCTCTCCCTCCCTATACACAGGTAACCCTCTTCTATACACAGGTCACCCTCTCCTCCCTATACACAGGTCACCCTCTCCTCCCTATACACAGGTCACCCTCTCCAATACACAGGTCACCCTCTCCCTCCCTATACACAGGTCACCCTCTCCCTCCCTATACACAGGTCACCCTCTCCTCCCTATACACAGGTCACCCTCTCCTCCCTATACACAGGTCACCCTCTCCAATACATAGGTCACCCTCTCCCCCTCCCTCCCTATACACAGGTCACCCTCTCCCCCATCCACAGCACACCCTCTCCCTCCCTATACACATGTCATCCTCTCCTCCCAATACACAGGTCATCCTCTCCTCCCTATACACAGGTCAACCTATCCTCCCTTTACACAGGTCACCCTCTCCTCCCTATACACAGGTCACCCTCTCCTTCCTTTACACAGGTCACCCTCTCCTCCCTATACACAGGTCACCCTCTCCTCCCTATACACAAGTCACCCTCTCCAATACACAGTTCACACTCTCCCTCCCTATACCCAGGTCACCCTCTCCCTCCCTATACACAGGTCACTCTCTCCTCCCTATACACAGGTCACCCTCTTCTCCCTATACACAGGTCACCCTCTCCTATACACAGGTCACCCTCTCCTCCCTATACACAGGTCACCCTCTCCTCCCTATACACAGGTCACCCTCTCCTCCCTATACACAGGTCACCCTCTCCAATACACAGGTCACCCTCTCCCTCCCTATACACAGGTCACCCTCTCCCTCCCTATACACAGGTCACCCTCTCCTCCCTATACACAGGTCACCCTCTCCGTCCCTATACACAGGTCACCCTCTCCAATACATAGGTCACCCTCTCCCCCTCCCTCCCTATACACAGGTCACCCTCTCCCCCATCCACAGCACACCCTCTCCCTCCCTATACACAGGTCATCCTCTCCTCCCAATACACAGGTCATCCTCTCCTCGATATACACAAGTCATCCTCTCCTCCCTATACACAGGTCAACCTATCCTCCCTATACACAGGTCACCCTCTCCCCCATCCACAGGTCACCCTCTTCCTCCCTATACACAAGTCACCCTCTCCAATACACAGTTCACACTCTCCCTCCCTATACACAGGTCACCCTCTCCTCCCTATACACAAGTCACCCTCTCCAATACACAGTTCACACTCTCCCTCCCTATACACAGGTCACCCTCTCCTCCCTATACACAGGTCACCCTCTCCAATACATAGGTCACCCTCTCCCCCTCCCTCCCTATACACAGGTCACCCTCTCCCTCCCTATACACAGGTCACTCTCTCCCCCATCCACAGGTCACCCTCTCCCTCCCTATACACAGGTCACTCTCTCCCCCATCCACAGGTCACCCTCTCCTCCCTATACACAGGTCACCCTCTCCTTCCCTATACACAGGTCACCCTCTCCTCACTATACACAGGTCACCCCCTTCTCTCCCCATACACAGGTCACCCTCTCCTCCCTATACACAGGTCACCCTCTCCTCCCTATACACAGGTAACCCTATCCTCCCTATACACAGGTCACCCTCTCCCTCCCTATACACAAGGCCACCCTCTACTTCTTATACACAGGTCACCCTCTCCTCCCTATACACAGGTCACCCTCTCCTCCCTATACACAGGTCACCCTCTCCCTCCCTATACACAGGTCACCCTCTCCCTCCCTATACACAGGTCACCATCTCCTCCCTATACACAGGTCACCCTCTCCGTCCCTATACACAGGTCACTCTCTCCTCCCTATACACAGGTCACCCTCTCCTCCCTATACACAGGTCACCCTCTCCCTCCCTATACACGGGTCACCCTCTCCCTCCCTATACACGGGTCACCCTCTCCCTCCCTATACACAGGTCACCCTCTCCTCCCTATACACAGGTCACCCTCTCCTCCCTATACACAGGTCACCCTCTCCTCCCAATACACAGGTCACCCTTTCCCTCCCTATACACAGGTCACCCTCTCCTCCCTATACACAGGTCACCCTCTCCTCCCTATACACAGGTCACCCTCTCCCTCCCTATACATAGGTCACCCTCTCCTCCCTATACACAGGTCACCCTCTCCAATACATAGGTCACCCTCTCCTCTTCCCTCCCTATACACATGTCACCCTCTCCTCCCAATACGCAGGTCATCCTCTCCTCCCTATACACAGGTCACCCTCTCCTCCCTTTACACAGGTTTCCCTCTCCCTCCCTATACACAGGTCACCCTCTCCTCCCTTTACACAGGTCACCCTCTCCTCCCTATACACAGGTCACCCTCTCCAATACATAGGTCACCCTCTCCCCCTCCCTCCCTATACACAGGTCACCCTCTCCCCCATCCACAGGTCACCCTCTCCCTCCCTATACACAGGTCACCCTCTTCTCCCTATACACAGGTCACCCTCTCCTATACACAGGTCACCCTCTCCTCCCTATACACAGGTCACCCTCTCCTCCCTATACACAGGTCACCCTCTCCTCCCTATACACAGGTCACCCTCTCCAATACACAGGTCACCCTCTCCCTCCCTATACACAGGTCACCCTCTCCCTCCCTATACACAGGTCACCCTCTCCTCCCTATACACAGGTCACCCTCTCCTCCCTATACACAGGTCACCCTCTCCAATACATAGGTCACCCTCTCCCCCTCCCTCCCTATACACAGGTCACCCTCTCCCCCATCCACAGCACACCCTCTCCCTCCCTATACACATGTCATCCTCTCCTCCCAATACACAGGTCATCCTCTCCTCCCTATACACAGGTCAACCTATCCTCCCTTTACACAGGTCACCCTCTCCTCCCTATACACAGGTCACCCTCTCCTTCCTTTACACAGGTCACCCTCTCCTCCCTATACACAGGTCACCCTCTCCTATACACAGGTCACCATCTCCTCCCTATACACAGGTCACCCTCTCCGTCCCTATACACAGGTCACTCTCTCCTCCCTATACACAGGTCACCCTCTCCTCCCTATACACAGGTCACCCTCTCCCTCCCTATACACGGGTCACCCTCTCCCTCCCTATACACGGGTCACCCTCTCCCTCCCTATACACAGGTCACCCTCTCCTCCCTATACACAGGTCACCCTCTCCTCCCTATACACAGGTCACCCTCTCCTCCCAATACACAGGTCACCCTTTCCCTCCCTATACACAGGTCACCCTCTCCTCCCTATACACAGGTCACCCTCTCCTCCCTATACACAGGTCACCCTATCCTCCCTATACACAGGTCACCCTCTCCTCCCTATACACAGGTCACCCTCTCCTCCCTATACACAGGTCACCCTCTCCCTCCCTATACACAGGTCACCCTCTCCCTCCCTATACACAGGTCACCATCTCCTCCCTATACACAGGTCACCCTCTCCGTCCCTATACACAGGTCACTCTCTCCTCCCTATACACAGGTCACCCTCTCCTCCCTATACACAGGTCACCCTCTCCTCCCTATACACAGGTCACCCTCTCCCTCCCTATACACGGGTCACCCTCTCCCTCCCTATACACAGGTCACCCTCTCCTCCCTATACACAGGTCACCCTCTCCTATACACAGGTCACCCTCTCCTCCCTATACACAGGTCACCCTCTCCTCCCAATACACAGGTCACCCTTTCCCTCCCTATACACAGGTCACCCTATCCTCCCTATACACAGGTCACCCTCTCCTCCCTATACACAGGTCACCCTCTCCTCCCTATACACAGGTCACCCTCACCTCCCTATACACAGGTCACCCCCTTCTCTCCCCATACACAGGTCACATTCTCCCTCCCTATACACAGGTCACCCTCTCCTCCCTATATACAGGTCACCCTCTCCGCCCTATACACAGGTCACCCTCTCCCTCCCTATACACAGGTCACCCTCTCCTCCCTATACACAGGTCACCCTCTCCAATACACAGGTCACCCTCTCCCTCCCTATACACAGGTCACCCTCTCCCTCCCTATACACAGGTCACCCTCTCCAATACATAGGTCACCCTCTCCCCCTCCCTCCCTATACACAGGTCACCCTCTCCCCCTCCCTCCCTATACACAGGTCACCCTCTCCCCCATCCACAGCACACCCTCTCCCTCCCTATACACATGTCATCCTCTCCCTCCCTATACACGGGTCACCCTCTCCCTCCCTATACACGGGTCACCCTCTCCCTCCCTATACACAGGTCACCCTCTCCTCCCTATACACAGGTCACCCTCTCCTCCCTATACACAGGTCACCCTCTCCTCCCAATACACAGGTCACCCTTTCCCTCCCTATACACAGGTCACCCTCTCCTCCCTATACACAGGTCACCCTCTCCTCCCTATACACAGGTCACCCTATCCTCCCTATACACAGGTCACCCTCTCCTCCCTATACACAGGTCACCCTCTCCTCCCTATACACAGGTCACCCTCTCCCTCCCTATACACAGGTCACCCTCTCCCTCCCTATACACAGGTCACCATCTCCTCCCTATACACAGGTCACCCTCTCCGTCCCTATACACAGGTCACTCTCTCCTCCCTATACACAGGTCACCCTCTCCTCCCTATACACAGGTCACCCTCTCCTCCCTATACACAGGTCACCCTCTCCCTCCCTATACACGGGTCACCCTCTCCCTCCCTATACACAGGTCACCCTCTCCTCCCTATACACAGGTCACCCTCTCCTATACACAGGTCACCCTCTCCTCCCTATACACAGGTCACCCTCTCCTCCCAATACACAGGTCACCCTATCCTCCCTATACACAGGTCACCCTCTCCTCCCTATACACAGGTCACCCTCTCCTCCCTATACACAGGTCACCCTCACCTCCCTATACACAGGTCACCCCCTTCTCTCCCCATACACAGGTCACATTCTCCCTCCCTATACACAGGTCACCCTCTCCTCCCTATATACAGGTCACCCTCTCCGCCCTATACACAGGTCACCCTCTCCCTCCCTATACACAGGTCACCCTCTCCTCCCTATACACAGGTCACCCTCTCCAATACACAGGTCACCCTCTCCCTCCCTATACACAGGTCACCCTCTCCCTCCCTATACACAGGTCACCCTCTCCAATACATAGGTCACCCTCTCCCCCTCCCTCCCTATACACAGGTCACCCTCTCCCCCTCCCTCCCTATACACAGGTCACCCTCTCCCCCATCCACAGCACACCCTCTCCCTCCCTATACACAGGTCATCCTCTCCTCGAAATACACAGGTCACCCTCTCCTCCCTATACACAGGTCACCCTCTCCCTCCCTATACACAGGTCACCCTCTCCTCCCTATACACAGGTCACCCTCTCCCTCCCTATACACAGGTCACCATCTCCTCCCTATACACAGGTCACCCTCTCCTCCCTATACACAGGTCACCCTCTCCTCCCTATACACAGGTCACCATCTCCTCCCTATACACAGGTCACCCTCTCCCTCCCTATACACAGGTCACCCTCTCCGTCCCTATACACAGGTCACTCTCTCCTCCCTATACACAGGTCACTCTCTCCTCCCTATACACAGGTCACCCTCTCCTCCCTATACACAGGTCACCCTCTCCCCCTCCCTCCCTATACACAGGTCACCCTCTCCTCCCAATACGCAGGTCATCCTCTCCTCGATATACACAAGTCATCCTCTCCTCCCTTTACACAGGTCACCCTCTCCTCCCTTTACACAGGTCACCCTCTCCTCCCTATACACAGGTCACCCTCTCCCTCCCTATACACAGGTCACCCTCTCCTCCCTATACACAGGTCACCCTCTCCTCCCTATACACAGGTCACCCTCTCCCTCCCTATACACAGGTCACCCTCTCCTCCCTTTACACAGGTCACCCTCTCCTCCCTATACACAGGTCACCCTCTCCTCCCTATACACAGGTCACCCTCTCCTCCCTTTACACAGGTCACCCTCTCCTCCCTATACACAGGTAACCCTCTTCTCCCTATACACAGGTCACCCTCTCCTATACACAGGTCACCCTCTCCTCCCTATACACAGGTCACCCTCTCCTCCCTATACACAGGTCACCCTCTCCAATACACAGGTCACCCTCTCCCTCCCTATACACAGGTCACCCTCTCCCTCCCTATACACAGGTCACCCTCTCCTCCCTATACACAGGTCACCCTCTCCAATACATAGGTCACCCTCTCCCCCTCCCTCCCTATACACAGGTCACCCTCTCCCCCATCCACAGCACACCCTCTCCCTCCCTATACACAGGTCATCCTCTCCTCGAAATACACAGGTCATTCTCTCCTCCCTATACACAGGTCACCCTCTCCTATACCCAGGTCACCCTCTCCTCCCTATACACAGGTCACCCTCTCCTCCCTATACACAGGTCACCCTCTCCCTCCCTATACACAGGTCACTCTCTCCCCATCCACAGGTCACCCTCTCCTCCCTATACACAGGTCACCCTCTCCTCACTATACACAGGTCACCCCCTTCTCTCCCCATACACAGGTCACCCTCTCCTCCCTATACACAGGTCACCCTCTCCTCCCTATACACAGGTAACCCTATCCTCCCTATACACAGGTCACCCTCTCCCTCCCTATACACAAGGCCACCCTCTACTTCTTATACACAGGTCACCCTCTCCTCCCTATACACAGGTCACCCTCTCCTCCCTATACACAGGTCACCCTCTCCCTCCCTATACACAGGTCACCCTCTCCCTCCCTATACACAGGTCACCATCTCCTCCCTATACACAGGTCACCCTCTCCGTCCCTATACACAGGTCACTCTCTCCTCCCTATACACAGGTCACCCTCTCCTCCCTATACACAGGTCACCCTCTCCCTCCCTATACACGGGTCACCCTCTCCCTCCCTATACACGGGTCACCCTCTCCCTCCCTATACACAGGTCACCCTCTCCTCCCTATACACAGGTCACCCTCTCCTCCCTATACACAGGTCACCCTCTCCTCCCAATACACAGGTCACCCTTTCCCTCCCTATACACAGGTCACCCTCTCCTCCCTATACACAGGTCACCCTCTCCTCCCTATACACAGGTCACCCTATCCTCCCTATACACAGGTCACCCTCTCCTCCCTATACACAGGTCACCCTCTCCTCCCTATACACAGGTCACCCTCTCCCTCCCTATACACAGGTCACCCTCTCCCTCCCTATACACAGGTCACCATCTCCTCCCTATACACAGGTCACCCTCTCCGTCCCTATACACAGGTCACTCTCTCCTCCCTATACACAGGTCACCCTCTCCTCCCTATACACAGGTCACCCTCTCCTCCCTATACACAGGTCACCCTCTCCTCCCTATACACAGGTCACCCTCTCCTCCCTATACACAGGTCACCCTCTCCTATACACAGGTCACCCTCTCCTCCCAATACACAGGTCACCCTTTCCCTCCCTATACACAGGTCACCCTATCCTCCCTATACACAGGTCACCCTCTCCTCCCTATACACAGGTCACCCTCTCCCTCCCTGTATACACAGGTCACCCTCTCCCTCATCCACAGGTCACATTCTCCCTCCCTATACACAGGTCACCCTCTCCTTCTCTATACACAGGTCACCCTCTCCTCCCTATACACAGGTCACCCTCTCCTCCCTATACACAGGTCACCCTCTCCTCCCTATATACAGGTCACCCTCTCCGCCCTATACACAGGTCACCCTCTCCAATACACAGGTCACCCTCTCCCTCCCTATACACAGGTCACCCTCTCCCTCCCTATACACAGGTCACCCTCTCCAATACATAGGTCACCCTCTCCCCCTCCCTCCCTATACACAGGTCACCCTCTCCCCCTCCCTCCCTATACACAGGTCACCCTCTCCCCCATCCACAGCACACCCTCTCCCTCCCTATACACAGGTCATCCTCTCCTCGAAATACACAGGTCACCCTCTCCTCCCTATACACAGGTCACCCTCTCCTCCCTATACACAGGTCACCCTCTCCCTCCCTATACACAGGTCACCCTCTCCTCCCTATACACAGGTCACCCTCTCCTCCCTATACACAGGTCACCCTCTCCCTCCCTATACACAGGTCACCCTCTCCTCCCTATACACAGGTCACCCTCTCCTCCCTATACACAGGTCACCATCTCCTCCCTATACACAGGTCACCCTCTCCCTCCCTATACATAGGTCACCCTCTCCTCCCTATACACAGGTCACCCTCTCCTCCCTTTACACAGGTCACCCTCTCCCCCATCCACAGGTCACCCTCTCCCTCCCTATACACAGGTCACCCTCTTCTCCCTATACACAGGTCACCCTCTCCTATACACAGGTCACCCTCTCCTCCCTATACACAGGTCACCCTCTCCTCCCTATACACAGGTCACCCTCTCCAATACACAGGTCACCCTCTCCCTCCCTATACACAGGTCACCCTCTCCCTCCCTATACACAGGTCACCCTCTCCTCCCTATACACAGGTCACCCTCTCCTCCCTATACACAGGTCACCCTCTCCGTCCCTATACACAGGTCACCCTCTCCAATACATAGGTCACCCTCTCCCCCTCCCTCCCTATACACAGGTCACCCTCTCCCCCATCCACAGCACACCCTCTCCCTCCCTATACACAGGTCATCCTCTCCTCGAAATACACAGGTCACCCTCTCCTCCCTATACACAGGTCACCCTCTCCCTCCCTATACACAGGTCACCCTCTCCTCCCTATACACAGGTCACCCTCTCCCTCCCTATACACAGGTCACCATCTCCTCCCTATACACAGGTCACCCTCTCCTCCCTATACACAGGTCACCCTCTCCTCCCTATACACAGGTCACCATCTCCTCCCTATACACAGGTCACCCTCTCCCTCCCTATACACAGGTCACCCTCTCCGTCCCTATACACAGGTCACTCTCTCCTCCCTATACACAGGTCACCCTCTCCTCCCTATACACAGGTCACCCTCTCCCCCTCCCTCCCTATACACAGGTCACCCTCTCCCCCATCCACAGCACACCCTCTCCCTCCCTATACACAGGTCATCCTCTCCTCGAAATACACAGGTCATCCTCTCCTCCCTTTACACAGGTCACCCTCTCCTATACACAGGTCACCCTCTCCCTCCCTATACATAGGTCACCCTCTCCTCCCTATACACAGGTCACCCTCTCCAATACATAGGTCACCCTCTCCCCTTCCCTCCCTATACACATGTCACCCTCTCCTCCCAATACGCAGGTCATCCTCTCCTCGATATACACAAGTCATCCTCTCCTCCCTTTACACAGGTCACCCTCTCCTATACACAGGTCACCCTCTCCTCCCTTTACACAGGTCACCCTCTCCTCCCTATACACAGGTCACCCTCTCCCTCCCTATACACAGGTCACCCTCTCCTCCCTATACACAGGTCACCCTCTCCTCCCTATACACAGGTCACCCTCTCCCTCCCTATACACAGGTCACCCTCTCCTCCCTATACACAGGTCACCCTCTCCCTCCCTATACACAGGTCACCCTCTCCTCCCTTTACACAGGTTTCCCTCTCCCTCCCTATACACAGGTCACCCTCTCCTCCCTTTACACAGGTCACCCTCTCCTCCCTATACACAGGTCACCCTCTCCCTCCCTATACACAGGTCACCCTCTTCTCCCTATACACAGGTCACCCTCTCCTATACACAGGTCACCCTCTCCTCCCTATACACAGGTCACCCTCTCCTCCCTATACACAGGTCACCCTCTCCAATACACAGGTCACCCTCTCCCTCCCTATACACAGGTCACCCTCTCCCTCCCTATACACAGGTCACCCTCTCCTCCCTATACACAGGTCACCCTCTCCTCCCTATACACAGGTCACCCTCTCCAATACATAGGTCACCCTCTCCCCCTCCCTCCCTATACACAGGTCACCCTCTCCCCCATCCACAGCACACCCTCTCCCTCCCTATACACAGGTCATCCTCTCCTCCCAATACACAGGTCAACCTATCCTCCCTATACACAGGTCACCCTCTCCTTCCTTTACACAGGTCACCCTCTCCTCCCTATACACAGGTCACCCTCTCCAATACACAGTTCACACTCTCCCTCCCTATACACAGGTCACCCTCTCCCTCCCTATACACAGGTCACCCTCTCCTCCCTATACACAGGTCACCCTCTCCTCCCTATACACAGGTCACCCTCTCCAATACATAGGTCACCCTCTCCCCCTCCCTCCCTATACACAGGTCACCCTCTCCCCCATCCACAGCACACCCTCTCCCTCCCTATACACAGGTCATCCTCTCCTCGAAATACACAGGTCATCCTCTCCTCCCTATACACAGGTCACCCTCTCCCCCATCCACAGGTCACCCTCTCCTCCCTATACACAGGTCACCCTCTCCTCCCTATACACAGTTCACACTCTCCCTCCCTATACACAGGTCACCCTCTCCTCCCTATACACAGGTCACCCTCTCCCTCCCTATACACAGGTCACCCTCTCCTCCCTATACACAGGTCACCCTCTCCTTCCCTATACACAGGTCACCCTCTCCTCACTATACACAGGTCACCCCCTTCTCTCCCCATACACAGGTCACCCTCTCCTCCCTATACACAGGTCACCCTCTCCTCCCTATACACAGGTAACCCTATCCTCCCTATACACAGGTCACCCTCTCCCTCCCTATACACAAGGCCACCCTCTACTTCTTATACACAGGTCACCCTCTCCTCCCTATACACAGGTCACCCTCTCCTCCCTATACACAGGTCACCCTCTCCCTCCCTATACACAGGTCACCCTCTCCCTCCCTATACACAGGTCACCATCTCCTCCCTATACACAGGTCACCCTCTCTGTCCCTATACACAGGTCACTCTCTCCTCCCTATACACAGGTCACCCTCTCCTCCCTATACACAGGTCACCCTCTCCCTCCCTATACACGGGTCACCCTCTCCCTCCCTATACACGGGTCACCCTCTCCCTCCCTATACACAGGTCACCCTCTCCTCCCTATACACAGGTCACCCTCTCCTCCCTATACACAGGTCACCCTCTCCTCCCAATACACAGGTCACCCTTTCCCTCCCTATACACAGGTCACCCTCTCCTCCCTATACACAGGTCACCCTCTCCTCCCTATACACAGGTCACCCTATCCTCCCTATACACAGGTCACCCTCTCCTCCCTATACACAGGTCACCCTCTCCTCCCTATACACAGGTCACCCTCTCCCTCCCTATACACAGGTCACCCTCTCCCTCCCTATACACAGGTCACCATCTCCTCCCTATACACAGGTCACCCTCTCCGTCCCTATACACAGGTCACTCTCTCCTCCCTATACACAGGTCACCCTCTCCTCCCTATACACAGGTCACCCTCTCCTCCCTATACACAGGTCACCCTCTCCCTCCCTATACACGGGTCACCCTCTCCCTCCCTATACACGGGTCACCCTCTCCCTCCCTATACACAGGTCACCCTCTCCTCCCTATACACAGGTCACCCTCTCCTATACACAGGTCACCCTCTCCTCCCTATACACAGGTCACCCTCTCCTCCCAATACACAGGTCACCCTTTCCCTCCCTATACACAGGTCACCCTATCCTCCCTATACACAGGTCACCCTCTCCTCCCTATACACAGGTCACCCTCTCCCTCCCTGTATACACAGGTCACCCTCTCCCTCATCCACAGGTCACATTCTCCCTCCCTATACACAGGTCACCCTCTCCTTCTCTATACACAGGTCACCCTCTCCTCCCTATACACAGGTCACCCTCACCTCCCTATACACAGGTCACCCCCTTCTCTCCCCATACACAGGTCACATTCTCCCTCCCTATACACAGGTCACCCTCTCCTCCCTATATACAGGTCACCCTCTCCGCCCTATACACAGGTCACCCTCTCCAATACACAGGTCACCCTCTCCCTCCCTATACACAGGTCACCCTCTCCCTCCCTATACACAGGTCACCCTCTCCTATACACAGGTCACTCTCTCCTCCCTATACACAGGTCACCCTCTCCTCCCTATACACAGGTCATCCTCTCCTATACACAGGTCACCCTCTCCTCCCTATACACAGGTCACCTCTCGTATACACAGGTCACCCTCTTCTCCCTATACACAGGTCACCCTCTTCTCCCTATACACAGGTCACCCTCTCGTATACACAGGTCACCCTCTTCTCCCTATACACAGGTCACCCTCTTGTATACACAGGTCACCCTCTCATATACACAGGTCACCCTCTCCTCCCTTTACACAGGTCACCCTCTCCTCACTATACACAGGTCACCCTCTCCTCCCTATACACAGGTCACCCTCTCCCTCCCTATACACAGGTCACCCTCTCCTATACACAGGTCACCCTCTCCTCCCTATACACAGGTCACCCTCTCCTATACACAGGTCACCCTCTCCTCCCTATACACAGGTCACCCTCTCGTATACACAGGTCACCCTCTCATATACACAGGTCACCCTCTCCTCCCTTTACACAGGTCACCCTCTCCTCCCTATACACAGGTCACCCTCTCGTATACACAGGTCACCTTCTTCTCCCTATACACAGGTCACCCTCTCCTATACACAGGTCCCACTCTCCTCCCTATACACAGGTCACCCTCTCCTGCCTATACACAGGTCATCCTCTCCTATACACAGGTCACCCTCTCGTATACACAGGTCACCCTCTCCTCCCTTTACACAGGTCACCCTCTCCTCCCTATACACAGGTCACCCTCTCCTCCCTATACACAGGTCACCCTCTCCTCCCTATACACAGGTCACCCTCTCCTCCCTATACACAGGTCACCCTCTCCCTTCCTATACAAAGGTCACCCTCTCCTATACACAGGTCACCCTCTCCTATACACAGGTCACCCTCTCCTATACACAGGTCACTCTCTCCTCCCTATACACAGGTCAACCTCTCCTCCCTATACACAGGTCACCCTCTCCTCCCTATACACAGGTCACCCTCTCCTATACACAGGTCACCCTGTCCTATACACAGGTCACCCTCTCCTCCTTATACACAGTTCACCAAACGACAAAGGACTTTACAAACTACGAATCATTATCACGAATATATATACATACATAAATATCGAATTTCAACTAATACGAAAGAAATTATAGCAGATGTAACAAATTAATTTGTCATGATTCGAGATTCAGTATAACGAATATCGACACTCTACAGAAATAACAAATTATCCGAAAATGAATTAACATAACATAACATAACATAACATAACGAATATAACAGAACGAAATTATGTATTTTACGAATGACAATGAACCGAAACTAAACAAAATTTTCCATTGTGCACAAGTAGGGATGAGCCGAACACCCCCCTGTTCGGTTCGCACCAGAACATTCGAACAGGAAAAAAGTTCGTTCAAACACGCGAACACCGTTAAAGTCTATGGGACACGAACATGAATAATCAAAAGTGCTAATTTTAAAGGCTTATATGCAAGTTATTGTCATAAAAAGTGTTTGGGGACCTGGGTCCTGCCCCAGGGGACATGGATCAATGCAAAAAAAAGTTTTAAAAACGGCAGTTTTTTCAGGAGCAGTGATTTTAATAATGCTTAAAGTCAAACAATAAAAGTGTAATATCCCTTTAAATTTAATTTCGTAGCTGGGGGGTGTCTATAGTATGCCTGTAAAGGGGCGCATGTTTCCCTTTTTTAGAATAGTCTGATAGCAAAATGACATTTCGAAGGAAAAAACCCATTTAAAACTACTCGCGGCTATTGCATTGCCGACAATACACATAGAAGTTCATTGATAAAAACGGCATGGGAATTCCCCACAGGGGAACCCCGAACCAAAATTAAAAAAAAAAAATGACGTGGGAGTCCCCCTAAATTCCATACCAGGCCCTTCAGGTCTGGTGTGGATATTAAGGGGAACCCCGGCCAAAATTTTAAAAAAAAATTACGTGGTGTTCCCCCTAAATTCCATACCAGACCCTTCAGGTCTGGTATGGATTTTAAGGGGAACCCCGCACAAAAAAAAACCCGGCGTGGGGTCCCCCCAAAAATCCATACCAGACCCTTATCCGAGCACGCAACCTGGCAGGCCACAGGAAAAGAGGGGGGGATGAGAGTGCAGCCCCCCCTCCTGAACTGTACCAGGCCACATGCCCTCAACATTGGGAGGGTGCTTTTGGGTAGCCCCCCAAAACACCTTTTCCCCATGTTGATGAGGACAAGGGCCTCATCTCCATAACCCTGGCCAGTGGTTGTGGGGGTCTGCGGGCGGGGGGCTTATCGGAATCTGGAAGCCTCCTTTAACAAGGGGACCCCCAGATCCCGGCCCCCCCCTGTGTGAAATGGTAAGGGGGTACTTACCCCTACCATTTCACTAAAAAACTGCCAAAAATGTTAAAAATGACAAGAGACAGTTTTTGACAATTCCTTTTTTTTAAATGCTTCTTCTTTCTTCTATCTTCCTTCATCTTTTGGTTCTTCTGGTTCTTCTTCCGGCATTCTCGTCCATCATCTCCTCCACGGCGTCTTTAAAGGGATATTACACTTTTATTGTTTGACTTTAAGCATTATTAAAATTACTGCTCCTGAAAAAACGGCCGTTTTTAAACCTTTTTTTGCATTGATCCATGTCCCCTGGGGCAGGACCCAGGTCCCCAAACACTTTTCATGACAATAACTTGCATATAAGCCTTTAAAATTAGCACTTTTGATTTCTCCCATAGACATTTAAAGGGTGTTCCGCGGCATTCGAATTTGCCGCGAACACCCCAAATTGTTCGCTGTTCGGCGAACTTGCGAACAGCCAATGTTCGAGTCGAATCCTTATGCACAAGTCTAGTGCTCCTAATCTCAGCTCATTACCTGTATAGAAGACACCTGGGAGCCATAAATCTTGCTGATTGATAGGGGATCAAATATTTATTTCACTCATTAAAATGGAAATCAATTTATAACTTTTTTGAAATGCGTTTTTCTGGATATTTTTGTTGTTATTCTGTCTCTCATTGTTAAAATAAACCTACCATTAAAATTATAGGGGATCAAATACTTTTTTCCCTCTCTGTAGGTGTATTTTAAATGCTAGAGACAGAATATCAACCAAAAATCCAGAAAAATCACATGATACAAATGTTATAAATTAAGTTGCAGTTCCGTGAATAATATTTGATCCCCTACCAACCAACAATAATAAGAAGGTTCTCCTAACAAGAACTCGTTATGTGTTGTGGCAGAGCGAGGCTCTGTCCCTATAGAATAATATTGAAAGTGGACACAGAGTTTGCATGTCTGCTGACTACAGAGCTACAGAGCATAGGATTTGAGGGGAGGAAACTGCTCTGGCAGTTTTCTCCGGATTTTGCTATTGCCGGGTGGGACTCTGTCGTTTGGAGATTCCTAAGAGTCTTGGGTGGAGGGGATCTCCAACCCTGTGTCCGGATCCTGTAGACAGCCAGCAGGGTGTGTGCCCAGGTGCACACAGCCCATATAACGAGGGGCTGGTGAGAGCAATAGAAGGTGGAAGGTGGAGTGTAAAGACATACCCCTGTCAGGAAAACTGTCTACCTTGTGTGAGACTACATCCCTGGTGAGGGGAGGACATCTTTTCTGAAAGAATTAAAGTGTCCAGCCTTGAGGCACAAGGTTGCAGTTAATTACATATGCCCTACCAGCAATATATATCTATATATATCTATATATTTATAGATCTATATATATATATCTATATATTTAGATCTATATATATCTATCTATATATAGATATATATATATATATATATCTATATATATTGTTTAAGAGTCACTTCAGATCAACCAGTGATCTGTGAAGCACATACAACATTAATTTTGTAGCACTATTATTACTTTATTTCAAAGGTACTTTATATTACATCAATTCTCCAGCAGTTTTTCATAAAGATATGCACTATTAACACTTTATGTCTAGGATTTATATATATTTTTTTGGATTTTGAAAGTATATTCATAGGAATCACTTTATTTATATGCATCTCTATAGACAGCGCAGCATTACCCATTTCTTTTGTTTTTTTTTTATTAACCCTTGCACAGCCAGAGCCAGTTTTGCATTTTTTGCAAACATTTAAAAAAACATTTTAGGCCTGAAGATTACATAAAATCCCCCAAACTATAATGTATTTTCTGAGAGTAGACACCCTTTAGAATAAAATAGTGATAGTTTCATTTTTGATGTCACGTGATATTATTGTAGTAAAAAACGCAATGGGCGGGTCCTAATGACCAGTATCGTTAGTTAATTCAGGTAACAGGTTACTTGCTCACCTAATAGGGTGGTGTTCCTTATCAAAACAGGAGAAGTAATCAAAATAAAATGGGGGTGGGAATAGGACCCAAGGTGTCCTTACCTTAAGTGAAGGAAAAGGAACCATCTGAGGTTTAACCTGATATAACTTTATTAGAACAATTAGTAGAAAAAAGACAACCTGGATCCTGAACAACGCCGGGGCTTACGAGAGCTGAAGGAGGCACCAAATTTGGTGATCAAGAAAAGTGACAAGGGGGGCAATGTGGTATTGCTCTCAACAGAATACTATGAAAATGAGATAAAAAGACAGGTAAATGACTGATCCACCTATGAAAAACTTCCTGCTAACCCCTTTACCTCTATAACCAGTGAGCTGAATTTTAAACTTATGTTTGCGCAGGAAGCTGGCCTCTTTTCGTCTCGGAATGAGTAGGAGTATCTGAAAGTGAAGGAGTTTAACACCCCTACCATCTACATCATTCCTAAAGTCCTTAAATCCCTGACAAACCCACCAGCATTACCCATTTCTTTTGGGTTTTTTTTTATTAACCCTTGTACAGCCAGAGCCAGTTTTGCATTTTTTGCAAACATTTAAAAAACATTTTAGGCCTGAAGATTACATAAAATCCCCCAAATCATAATGTATTTTCTGAGACTAGACACCCTTTAGAATAAAATAGTGATAGTTTCATTTTTGATGTCACATGATATTATTGTAGTAAAAAACGCAATAGGCGGGGTCCTGATGACCAGTATCGTTGCTCAATTCAGGTATCAGGTTACCGGCTCACCTAATAGGGTGGTGCTCCTTATCAAAACAGGAGAAGTAGTCAAAATAAAAGGGGAGTGGGAATAGGACCCAAGGTGTCTTTACCTTCAGTGAAGGAAAAGGAACAATCTGAGGTTTAACCTGATATAACTTTATTAGAACAATTAGTAGAAAAAAAGACAACCCAGATCGTGAACAACGCCGGGCCTTACAAGAGCTGAAGGATGCACCAAATTTTGTGATCAAGAAAAGTGACACAGTTTCAGCGGTGAAAGGTCCTCTGGAGAAAATTGGACCGTATCTCCTGTAACTCTCCTTGTAGGCATTGATGTAGTGTCTCTTTATACATCTATAACCCATGCATGGGGCTTGGCAGCAGTAGCACACTTTCTTGACCAGAAATTTCCACGTATGGGACCTCAGAATGAGTTCATCCTTGAGATGCTGCAGTTTGCCTTGATTAATAACTGCTTTGAATTCTTAGGGGTCTATTACAGACAAATACAAGGCACCTCCATGGGGGCCCCTTGGGAACCTGCCTATGCATGCTTACATCTTGGTTATTGGAAAGAGGAAGTTGTCTATTGCTCTGAATCTTATCTAGACCATGCCAAATTGTGGCTAAGATTTATCAATGATGTCCTGCTGCTGTGGCAGGGGTCTGTTGAATCCCTTGAGGAGTTCTTGAGCGAACTGAATGAAACGCCTAACATTCACCTACGACTTGAATGAAATTTTTGGACCTCCTAATAAGGATAGATGGAGACCATCTGTCCACGAAAACGTTTTGTAAGACAACAGCAGCAAACACCCTTCTTGAGGCAACCAGTCATCATCCTAAGTCCTTGGTCAGAGGTATACCAACGGGGCAGTTTCTGAGAATTAGACGGAACTGCTCACTGGATCAAGACTATCAGGCTGAATCAAAGCAACTCTTTAAAAGGGGTTACCCGCATAGATTTTTAAAGAAATCAAGAAAACGAGCATCCGCAATTGACCGGAAAGAACTGCTAATACCAAAGAATGACCAAGATGCCAACAAGAGCCTTTCTGATCAAGTGAAAATCATCACCACGTTTGGTACTCAGTGGGAAGATGTGCAAATGATCTTGATTAAACATTGGCACGTATTGATTAGAGCTCACCAGATGCCTTCTATAGTTGGCCCTAAACCCTTTATGGTAGCAAGAAGAGCCAAAAATCTGACTGATGAACTCGTCAGATCTGAATATACCAGAACTAATCCACGCAATTGGCTCACGGACCTGCCTCCATTGCGAGGGATGTATGCTTGTGCAAAATGCCATATTTTTAGATTTGTAGATAGATCTGACTGATTTACAGATGCAACAGGAAGAAAGGTGTATCAAATTAAACATTTCATTAACTGCAATACTACACGAGTACTGTATATGCTGGAATGTCCCTGTCATAAACTGTATATAGGCAAAACAAAGCGTCCCTTAAAGGTCCGTATAGGGGAACATCTCTTAAGTATTCATTCCCCAGATGACGATACCCCCATAGGAGAACACTTTTCAAAATATCACATTAGGGAACCAAACGGACTCAAAATTAAGGGGTTCTATGCCTTAAAACTCCCAGTAAGAAGAGGTGACTTCGACCTGGTACTTCTTCAAAAAGAAAAGGAGTGGATTTTTCAGCTGGGGACGCTCGCACTGAATGGATTAAACACTGAGCTGAATTTACAGGTATTCCTGACTCCGTAAGTTGATCTCGACCGAATTGAGCGATTGTCAAAATATCATACTAAGCCTCAGTTTGTACAAATGTCTGTATATGCTTTACATTCATATCTAAATACAACTACTATTGAATTTAATAGATGTGATTAAAAGCATATAATGTCAATTTGTGAATGGCGATTTTACCTCATATATCAATGATTATATACTATGAACTGCAATAGTCATATACTGCCACAAGATGGCAATGGTGTAAAAACACAGTCTGAATTCCCCTATGGGGTTAACATGACCAAGTCTAGGCAGGACAGGACAGGACAGGACATGTAACAGGAAGTAATTCCCTGAGTGTCACTCTGAATGCCTACAAAAGGATTCTGTCCATGCAAATACTTCACCCTGAAGAAACCCACATCACAAGTGGGTGAAACATGTCGGTGTGTGCGCCTACACATGCCCTCTGCCGATAGCCAACCTGGGCTTTTCATCACTCTTTAGCCCTCATCCTATCTCCGCAAACTGGAAATCCATGAACAACCGAAAACTGGAAGTAAATGACCAGGCGGCCCCATGCTGGTTTTGAGTGGATAACATCCTGTGCATGTCACTAGGACTAGAAATACAGAGATTTGCATCCTGCACACCTGTAGACCCCTGCAAAGAACTCTGGATGCACCACCTTGTCGCTGCAAATGAGGACCAATCTAATATCGTCTAAACAGTGAGTCTCTTTTCAACTGGTATGTCCAGCAAGCGATCACAGCCTGAACATTTTTTTTGCGGCTCTGACTATATTTTCCTATCCAACCTATATGCGGTGCTATCTTTACTAATGCAGCAGCTCTATAGGCATATAGGGAGTCTAGAGGTCCATGGTTAAGCACAATACGGGTACCGACTTGTACTACCAAGGTTTCCCGGAACTTACCTCGTCTAAACACATGTAAGCATTATTTATTAAGTCACACTTAATAACTTGAGATGATTGAAACATGTGGATGACTGGGATATGGCTGAGCTCATTGGCATGCGTTTTTAAGTGACAACGTCGTCAGCTTTTACCATGTGCAATCTCCTATTGTTTATGTTTTCCTTTCAATGATAAAACATTTTTTTTCTACTAATTTTTCTAATAAAGTTATATCAGATTAAACCGCAGTTTGTTCCTTTCCCTTCACTGAAGGTAAGGACACCTTGGGTCCTATTCCCACTCACGTGATATTATTACAATGGTTTCTAAAATGCAAAATGTCAGTAAAAAATACACTAAGTTAATTTCAGGGCATACAAATCCAATATTCCAATTTTTCTCTTTTGGAAAAATCTAAAAGATGAGGTTGCACTGAGTAAATAAATGCCCAACATGTCAAGCCTTAAAATTGCATGTAGCTGTGAAATAGCATCACACTTCAGTGCCCTATATATTCCATAGAAATAAACTATACCTGTGAACAAATCTAAATAGCTTATACATATTATGTATAGAGCCAGATACTGTAGGGGTGTTACCACATGTTAAGACAAAAAATTCTAAATAAACCCTCTGCATACTGCTATATACTGTTCTAACTTTGCGTACTTTGCAAATAAACAGGGATTTTTAGTTCACATGCATTGCAATGTATGTTTAAGGTGGCCAACTGCGTCAAAGTAATCCCTTTCTGGCCAGGCCCTAACTACACTATACTAATCTACACTACACTTCATTACTCTAATCTAATCTACTCTGCCCTAATTCGCTCCACTTTGCCCTAACCCACTCCACTCTGCCCTAACCCCCCCCACCCTAACCTAAACTGTTCCACCCTGATACGCTCCATCCTTCCTTAATCCGCTCCACCATGCCCTAATCCGCTCCTCCCTGCCCTAATCCGCTCCTCCCTGCCCTAATCCGCTCCTCCCTGCCCTAATCCGCTCCTCCCTGCCCTAATCTGCTCCACTCTGCCCAAATCCCCTCCACTCTGCCCTAATCCCCCTCCACTCTGCCCTAATCCTCTCCACCCTGCCCTAATCCGCTTCACCCTGCCCTGATACGCTCCATCCTTCCTTAATCCGCTCCACCATGCCCTAATCCACTCCTACCTGCCCTAATCCGCTCCACCCTGCCCTAATCCACCCCACTCTGCCCTAATCCCCCTCAACTCAATCTCCATCCAGTCTGTGCCCTGTCGGGCCTATCTCCATCCAGTCTGTGCCCCACTGAGCCTATCTCCATTCCATTCTGTGCCCCGCCGGGCCTATCTCCATCCAGTCTGTGCCCTGCCGGGCCTATCTCTATCCGGTCTGTGCCTCGCTGGGCCTATCTCCATCCAGGCTGTGCCCCACCAGGCCAATCTCCATCCGGTCTTTGCCCCGCAGGGCCTATCTTCACCTGGTCTGTTCCCCACAGGGCCTATCTCCATCCAGTCTGTGCCCCGCTGGGCCTATCTCCATCCGGTCTGTGCCCCGCAGGGCCTATCGCCATCCGGTCTGTGCCCCGCAGGGCCTATCTCCATCCAGTCTGCTCTCTGCCCTAATCCGCTCCACCCTGCCCTTAACTACTATATCATATATTAAAAATATATACATTTTATACAACAACAATATACTTTTTTTGTATTTTATTTATTTATTTATTTTTTAAGTTTTTATTTTATTTTTTTATTTTTTATTTTAACAATACTCTTCACTATCCTGCTGTACACCTGAAACAAAAAAAAGCTGTTACACATACATGACAAGAAGGTTATGACCAAATTCATCCATTTCATATTCAAACTGAAGGTTGATGAGGTCTTCTAGAGCTAGGGTGGGTATCTCCCAGTATTCGATCCTCCGGGGCACTCTTTTGTTTCCATCCTGTGGAGGAAAAAAATCAATCAAAGCTCTGCAAAGAGGGCATGTATTGCTTTGCGCTCTCCATGTTCCGATGCAGGTCGAGTGAAATAGGTGGGAGCAGGGTAGAGTTGTATTGTCCTCTCCCACATCCATTTCACTCAAACAGATGGAACAGGTGGGCACCTCCTGATACTCCCTGGCCGGTGGTCTGGCTGGTGCAGGCTGGTCCTCAGCAACGATGCGGTCCCTTGGAGATCGACTTCTATTGGGCCTGGCATTCTCTCGCTGCTGCCGAAGAGCTGCTCGTGTTCGGTGAGCAATGGGTGAATCCATGCCTGTAATAACAATGGCAGAGATTTCAGCATTTCTGTCATGTAACCCTTTCTATCACAATTTTAAACTTTTGATCACCTCTGCAGTTTTTATTTTTTGCGCTATAAACAAAAAAAGAATGACAGTTTTGAAAAAAAACACTATTTTGTACTTTTTGCTATAATAAATATCCCAAAAATTAAAAAAAAATATTTTCCTCAGTTTAGGCTGATATTTTAGGCCGTACATATTGAGCTTTGACAAAAAAACCTGGAAGCTGATTGGTTCCTGTGCAGAGCTGCACCAGATTTTGCACTCTCCAGTTTTAGTAAATCAACCCCACTGTTTTTTGAAAATGGCACTGTTAGACGGCGCACTATTTATGTTTCACAGCAGTTTCTCTATTTGGTTTTCTTGTATAAAATTTAAAAATGCAATAAAAACATATTAAACATAAAGGCAGAAGGTTTTTAACCTTAATGCATTTTCTGCATGTGTTAACAACCTTCTGCATGCAGCTCTCCCCCTTACACTTACCTGAGCCTGATCTTGATCCAGTGCTATGCACAAGAGCAGAGGCTCTCTCTGCTCTCTCCCTCTTCATTGGCTCAGAGACAGCAGCAGGAGCCAGGAGCAAGAGGGCAGGGGCAAATGGACACACAGAGCCAACTCAGGAGCGGGCCCATGTGAGTGCCCTCATAGGAAGTGTATTGCTGTGGAGGTACTTTGCAGACAGGAGTACCCAAGAGAGCCAGCAGGGGGGCCCGAGAAGAGGATCGGGGTTGCTCTGTGCAAAACCATTGCAGGTAAGTATGACGTGTTTGTTATCTCTCTCCTTCTCCACCAGCCATCCAGAGGCTCTCTCCTTCTCCACCGGCCACCCAGGGGCTCTCTCCTGCTCCACGGCCACCCAGGGGCTCTCTCCTGCTCCACCGGCCACCCAGGGGCCCTCTCCTTCTCCCACATCCACCCAGGAGCCCTCTTATTTTCCACCGGTCACCCAGGAGCCCTCTCCTTCTCCACAGGCCACCCAGGGGCTCTCTCCTTCTCCCTAAGTCACCCATCGGCTCTCTCCTTCTCCACCGGCCACCCAGGGGCTCTCTCCTTCTCTACCGGCCACCCAGGAGCCCTCTCCTTCTCCACGACCACCCAGGGGCTCTCTCCTTCTCCCTAAGCCACCCAGGGGCTCAATCCTTCTCCAGCCACCCAGGGGCTCTCTTGTTCTCCCTAAGCCACCCAGGGGCTCTTTCCTTTTCCCACGGCCACCCAGGGGCTCTCTCCTTCTCCACCGGCCACCCAGGGGCTCTCTCCTTGTCCACCGGCCACCCAGGGGCTCTCTTCTTCTCCCTAAGCCACCCAGGAGCCCTCTCCCTCTCCACCGGCCACCCAGGGTCTCTCTCCTTCTCCACCGGCCACCCAGGGGCTCTCTCCTTCTCCACCGGCCACCTAGAGGCCCTCTCCTTCTCCCACATCCACCCAGGAGCCCTCTTCTTCTCCCCCGGCTGCCCAGGAGCCCTCTGCTTCTCCCATGTCCACCCAGGAGCCCTCTCTACCGGCCACCCAGGGTCTCTCTCTTTCTCCCTAAGCCACCCAGGGACTCTCTCCTTCTCTACCGGTCACCCAGGGGCTCTCTCCTTCTCCCTCAGCCACCCAGGGACTCTCTCCTTCTCTACCGGTCACCCAGGGGCTCTCTCCTTCTCCACCGGCCACCCAGGGGCTCTCTTCTTTTTCCTAAGCCACCCAGGGGCTCTCTCCTTCTCCCCAGCCACCCAGGCGTTCTCTCCTTCTCCACCGGCCACCCAGGGGCCCTCTCCTTCTCCCACGTCCACCAAGGAGCCCTCTCCTTCTCCATGACCACCCAGGGGCATTCTTCTTCTCCCTAAGCCACCCAGGGGCTCTATCCTTCTCCGGCCACCCAGGAGCCCTCTCCTTCTCCCGTGTTCACTTAGGAGCCCTCTCCTTCCCTCATGTCCACCTAGGAGACCTCTCCTTCTCCCACGTCCGCCCAGGAGCAATCTCTTTCTCCCACATCCACCCAGAGGCCCTCTCCTTCTCCCTAAGCCACCAGTGACCCAAAAGTGGGTCACACATGTGCTCTGCCCTCGGGGGACCCGGTACCCACCATCCTGGGATTCCATAATGATGGTGTACAAGTCTCCAGTGTGAGGGCTACAGGTAAACTAGCACTTAGCTTCTTTGGCCCCTGATTGGAGGAAAAGCAGCGGAGGCGATCCAGCCCCCAGCACTTGACAGAGATCAAAGACCAGTGGCGGTCCATGCCTTGTGGGCGCACGGGCGCCGCCCCCGTCACCTCTGCCACCCTCCCTATTCATGTGCCCAGCCCCTTTCAGGACGCCGGACACATGAATTACTATGGCGGGGATAGGCGGGGGGTGAATTTTGAAGCACGTGATTAGAGCCAGTGGCTCTAATAGGCTTCAAAATAGGGTGGGCTTGGGGCGCAGAGCACTGCGTCCCGATCCCACCCTGTTGTGTGGCATAGCAAATTAATTTTCGCTATTTTCACACTAACGTTCCTCCTTGCCAATCAGCAGGCAGGTCAGTGAGACCTGTCTCCCGATTGGACAAAGCATTAGGCGACCCTATTGGATACCTAACGCTGCGTCGGAAGAGGTGACATGGCGGAAGAAGCCTGAGGAGCCGAGCAGACACAGGAGCCACAGCCGCCACTTCAGAAGAGGAGGAGAAAGCCCCGTCACTCTCAGTAAGTGTCGCCAGACCGGCTGCTCGCGCGGGGGGGAGGGTGTTAGTGAAGTGACAGCCGAGCCGGGGGGCGCGCCTGGTTGCATATGATGAGGCACAGTGGCTGCATATGGCGGGCACAAGTGGCTGCATTTGACGGGCACAAGTGGCTGCATTTAACGGGCACAAATGGCTGCATATGAAATGGCTGCATTTGACGGGCACAAATGGCTGCTTATGATAGGCACAAACGGCTGCATATGATGGGCACAAGTGGCTGCTTATGATGCGCACAATGGATGCATATGATGGGCACAAGTGGCTGCATTCGACGGGCACAAATGGATGCATATGATGGGCACAAGTGGCTGCTTATGATGGGCACATTGGCTGCATATGATGGGCACAAGTGGCTGCTTATGATGCGCACAATGGCTGCATATGACGGGCACAAGTGGCTGCGTACGATGGACACAAGTGGCTGCATTTGATGGGCACAATGGCTGCATATGATGGGCACAAATGGCTGCATTCGACAGGCATAAATGGATGCATATGATGGGCAAAAATGGTTGCATTCGACAGGCACAAATGGATGCATATGATGGGCACAAGTGGCTGCTTATGATGGGCACATTGGCTGCATATGATGGGCACAAGTGGCTGCGTACGACGGGCACAAGTGGCTGCATTCGATGGGCACAATGGCTGCATATGATGGCCACAAATGGCTACATTCGACGGGCACAAATGGCTGCTTATTATGGGCACAAATGGCTGCATATGGTGGGCACAAGTGGCTGCGTACGACGGGCACAACTGGCTGCTTATGATGGGCACAAGTGGATGCATTTGACGGGCACAGTGAGGCTGCAATTGATTGGGGGGGTGGTTTCAGTATTTTTCAGTTTGTTTGTGCCCCCCAAAATTTTTGAGCACCAGCCGCCACTGTACACTGCTGTATAATTTTCCTTGACCTCCCGTATATGTATTTAGCAGGGCTGTGCACAGACAGATTTGTGTAAGCGGAGGCTCTATGTATCAGGCTGCTGTTTTCCGCCATTGATATACACACGGGGCCTGCCCCCCTTCTCCAGAGCAGGCTCGGGGTGGGGGCGGGGCAACTTTATATTTTATCTTGACTCTTCCCCATTGATATAGATTGTGCTATGCAGGAGATGGGCACGCCCCCCTTCAGCAGAGCAGGCTAGGTGTGGGGCAGCTCTATATTTTATCTCGACCTTGTCCCATGGCCGCCCCCCTTCTCCAGAGCAGGCTAGGGGCATATTAGGGGCGGGGGCGGGGCTGGAGGCGGTGCTGACGATAATGTCATTTAATGAGTCCTCGCGCATGCACAGTAAAGCCCCGCCGTCAGCTGTGTTCTGACGTAGCCGCCCGCTTGAGTCTAAAATTTTCCTGGACTGAAAGCAGAGGCTGCGCACGCGCAGTAAAGCCGCGGTGAAGTCGCGCATGCGCGGTAAAGGCCCGCCGTCAGCTGTGTTCTGACGTAGCCGCACAGAAAGTGACGTGGGTCGAGGATCTGCATGGGTCGCAGGAATTTTTACAACACCGGCCCCAATTCTACATGCAGGGTGCCAGACGCATGGATTCCAATGGTTTTTTTTTTTTTAGAAGCACATGATTAGAGCTTGAGGCTCTAATTGGCTTCAAAAAAGTGTGGGCTCAGGACGCAGACCACCGCGCTCCAAGCCCACCCACTTGTGTGATAATGGTGAATTAATATTCGCTATTGTCTTTCTAATTCTCCTCCCGGCCAATCAGGAAGCAGATCCTGAGACTCAATTGGCCGAGAGGAGAAGCGCTCGTATTGGAGGAGAAGATGTAGATGAGTAGGAGACGCAGGGGAAGCCGACATGAAGCCGAGGAGGAGACGCCGGGTGAAGCTACTGCCCGGAGGAAGCGCTGCCTGCGACCTAGGGGGATGCAGCTGACCGGGGGGAAGTGACGGGTTGGATTGTTTGCCCCCCTAAAAATATAGCACCAACCGCCACTGGTAGCTAATAAGCTTTTAGCTTCAGCTTGTTCTATTAGAGTTTGACAATTAAACCTGGAAGCCGATTGATTTCTATGCATAGCTTCACCAAATTTTGCACTCTCCAGTTTTAGCAGATTAACCCCGTTGTCTTTTTAAAACTCAACCAGGATTCGATGCATGGAACATTAGGGTTCCCCTAATGTTTTTATTTTGCATATAACAGTAGTCCCTGTTACTTTAGGGAATCAACCCCGTTGATACTAAGCAATCACAATCATTTAGTAATATATATTGGTTCATGTGAAATGGGAATAAATCCACTTTGCTACCGGTGTTACTTAGGCTTATTTCCACCAAAATCACATGCAGCGGGTAAAATGAGTATTGAACACGTCACCATTTTTCTAGGTAAATATATTTCTAAAGGTGCTATTGACATGAAATTGTCACCACATGTTGGTAACAACCAGGGCTTTTTTTCTCAAACAATAGGTGCTGGAACTTAACCACGGCCCCACAAAACCCCTCCCCCTACACACACCATCCAAATCACATCAAATAGTTGGTGTGTTCAGTCAAATTTCACGAAAACAGTAGGAGGGTCTTAAAAGGGCATTAAACACCAGGATTGCATTACATACAGAGTGCAGAGCTGTCACTTGTAAACACAGAAACCATACTTCTGTGTTTACAAGTGATTGTGGTGAGCAGGCACCAAAGGGTCTGAGCCAGAGGTGATGGAACTGAGTTCCACCAAGTTCCCCCTGAAAAAAAGCCCTGTCTACAAACCTGTATTGATTCATAGGGACTTCAATAGCATTAAGGTGAATGATGATGCAGGTGTGAACTGACTGCATACACATCAGACGAACCCCTATGGACGCAGTTCATAATGTAAACTTGGGATGAAAGAAAAGTATTTCATGCACGCTGGCACTGGATACAAATTCCTTATCTGTTCTTTCTTTAAATTGTTAAATTAGTAGTGTCCTTTACCTCCTCAAGTGTGCATGCTGTCTGGGATAGGTTGGCCAGACCTCATTAGAGGTGAGAAAGCACTTTGGTGAATGCCAGCACGGCAGACTACTGCACATGGCATTACAGTGGATCTGTTAGAACATATTGGGGGAGATTTGCTAAAACTGGTGCACACAGAATCTGTTGCAGTGCAGCATAGTAGCCAATCAGCTTCCAGCTTTTATTATCAAAGCTTAATTGAACAAGCTGAAGTTAGGAGCTGGTTGGCTACTATGCAAAGCTGCACCAGATTCTGTGTGCACCAGTTTTAGTAAGTCTCCTCCATTGTATCCAAACAGGATTAATGATGAATATGGCTTAACGGTATTTGTACAGTATTAATTGCCCACCTGTAATAATTTTTCAGTCTGCTGGTTATGTTTTTTCCTTATACCTGTTTCTTTGTATGTTTTATGTTTTTTGTTTATTTTGTATTATACGAGTATTGCATATTTTGGTAACTTATTTTGTTTTTCAAAGTTTTTATTATTGCTTGAATGATACCCTCACTGGACTTGATCCCGATTAACCAAAATTGACGTCCCCCCCCCCACACACAAATAGAGCTTTCTTTTGGTGGTATTTGATCACCTCTGTGGTATTTATATTTTGCACTATAAACAAAAAAATGCATCAATTTTGAAAAAAAAGCAATATTTTTTGCTATAATAAATATAGATAAAAAATATATATATAAAAAAAACACATTTCTTCCTCAGTTTAGGCCAATATATATATTCTTCTACATATTTTTGGTAAAAAAAAAAAATCACAATAAGTGTACATTGATTGTTTTGCGCAAAAGTTATAGCGTCTACGAAATAGGGAATAGATTTATGGCATTTTTATTGTTATTTATTTTTTCTACTAGTAAGGGCAGTGATCTGCAATTTTTAGCGAGACTGCAACATTGCGGTTGACAGATCGCACACCTAACTGATATTTTTGACACTTTTTTGGGAACCGGTGATGATGACGCCGCAGGACGATGTCATCTGTGACGAAACGGCGTAGGGAGGAGCGGTGTGCTGACATCACTGTAAACAACGCAAAGTCCCGGAGGCAACAGGCAGCTATCGAGAGCCGGCCGCCTCTAATTTAACAGACACGCTTTTTTATATTCAGCTAAGTGTAAGTGCATTCCGGTTTTTAATATAATAAACGTTTATGGAATTACACTATGGAAGCCCTTTTTATCCTTATATGGGGAATTATTGACTGGTGTTAATACAGAGGAGTGGATGTTCTGGGACACCTGGCTGCCAAGCACAGAGACCTGGGGCTGGGATACAAGCCACAGGCGAATTTGATCTCCTTAAAAAGAGATCTATTTATCTGGTAAGCGGCAGTGTTTTTAAAGGTAAAGGACCCTGTCTATCATACCCCGTCACATCTTCTTGGGTGTTTTCTATCTTAAGTCACCGTGGAACAGTCGGTTGAGGAATTTCTATATGAACTATAGTTTTCAGCCTTTTTTTATGTTGTGGAACATCTTCTTTTTTAGTAATTCCACAGATGTAAAAGGACACTTATAGAGCACTTCAGTTCCATTTATTTGTGGCTCATTTGCACATTTATGAGCTTCACCTATTTAATACTGTTTTTTCAATGGCCATTTAAAGGGTTGTCAGCCCTCATTGATGTCAGTGTATGCTCTAAAATTTATATGTCACTGTATATTATGTTTTCATTATTTATATAGCGCAGCTTATTTTTTATTTTATTTTAATTGATTATAGTGTGTATCTCACTTAAAGTTGCAGCTGTTCACGATTTATTTATTTATATCACTTGTAACAGATTCAGAGCGTTGACAGACAGTGCAGTAATCCACCTTTTGACATTATTACAGTAATCAGTGCTAAAAATATGCACTGTTATTGTACTAATGGCACTAGCAGGGAAGGGGTTAACATCAGGGGCCATAAAGGGGTTAAATGTGTTCCCTGCAGGTGTGTTATAACTGTACGGAGGATGGGCTGCCTGGGGAAACCTGCATAGCAGAAAGGCAGGATCTGTGTGATCTCCTCTGTCAGAACGGAGATTTGCCTTGTTTACACAGGCAGATCGCCATTCTGTCACTGTGGGGATTGATCGCGGGGTGGGGTCTGCCCCACTCACTGATTGGCTCCCCCGCTGGCCACAATCTAGAGTTCCCGAGCAGACGTACAATGACAGAGATTTGCAGGAACAAGCCGACCTGCCGCAGTACAATGACGGCGGCTGGTCGGCAAGTAGTTAAACTACCTAATGTTTTTATATGTAGTACTTTATTTCCTTTTACACACAGTGTTATGCTATATTTAATATTATTTGCAGTTCTGAGTTTGTAATCTTCTACTCAAGCAAGGACAGCTGCCCATGTTTAAAATGCTCCCTAGAGTAAGCAGACATTGCATAATTACCATTACAGTTACAAGATATCATCTTTTTCAGGTGCGTTGTTACTGAATAAAATTATGAGAACATTATGTTTTAAACTGTACAAAATGAATTGCCATCCATTTCTGGCAAGCATAGAATTTATAATTCTGAGAGCTGAATTTTAAAATACTGATCAGAGGTAATGATTTGCAGTTACCTATAGCAACTAGTCATAAGTCAGCATTGATTAGGATTTAAATGTTGAAATCAGAAATTTGGTTGTTTGATATGTGTTTCAAGATATTATTAGCATCCATGACATCATTAAATATGCCACCAGCAAAATTGCATTGTTTGTGCAATAATTTATTCTTTGCATGTTGTTTTTTTTTCATACATTCACAAACTTTCATCTGAGCTCATTGCATCGTTAAATATAGCAGGTACATCCAATATATGGTAATATGTATATATATATGCCTGGAAGGTGGACATGCTCTGCTAGAGCTCCGCTCCACGGGAGATTAGAAGCCGCCAGAATCAGCTCACCTGTAGCCCACTGGACAACACACTATCCCCCGCCAACTCCCGAGGTTTCGGTGCGTGGATCGGATCATCTGCCATGGTGCTAGGAGGCACTTGCACTAAGCAGAAGAACACTTCCATAAAAGACACGTTGGCTCGGGGCCACAGCTAGGATGGGGCCGTCACCTTCTCCCTCTAACAGTACAGCGCACTCTCACAAGCAGCTGCCGCCACTGACACAGCCAGTCTCCCAGGATGAGTCTGATGATGAACTCCCCCTCGCCTCTAATGCTGCAACAGAGCAATCCACCCTTCCAGCACTCCTAAAGCAGAGAGAATGTATGCGCCATAAAGCCTTAAAACAAACCTCAGAGCACATTACTAATAGTCTCACAAAGGAGATTAGAGAGCTAGGCACCCGCACTGCAGCGATGGAGGTCAGAGTGGATGAGATGGAGAACACAGCACAGGACTATATGGCTGAACTGGAGAACATCAAAGACGAAAAACACAGCTCTACAAACAAGACTTGAAGATTACGAAAACAGAGCTTGGTGCTCTAATTTGCGCATCAGAGGCATCCCTGAAACCGTTACTGGCTTACAATCTACCATGACTGCCCTGTTCCAGGAACTCCAGCCAGCTATTCCGATAGAACGCCTGGAGATTGACAGAGTGCACAGAGCGCTAACTCCAAAGAAACCTGACAGACCTCCACGCGACATCATCACAAAGTTCCACTACTACTGCACCAAAGAACAACTCTTGATCGTGGCCCGAGAAAAGGATGTCCTTAACTTTCAAGGACATAACTATCAGCTTTCCGCAAATCTATCCCAGCTGACCATCACCAAACATCAAGCTATAAAGCCCCAGCTCCTGGAATTACAGTGACACCATATCACTTACCAATTGGGTTTCCCGTTTGCAGTTTGCTTTACCTACCAAGGTTCCAAATACAGCTGCAGATCACCAGAGGAACTGCAACAAACCCTGCAAGAACTACACCTTGTGGAAACCCCTCCCAACACCGGCACAGCCAGCAGAAGGTCAGCCTCAACCTCCCCGCTCAAGCCACCAGAATGCTTCGGTAACCATGGAGGCCAGCACATGCACAAGAGAGGCCGCTACAACTCTCCAGCCCAAGATCATGAGAGTTCCATGGACTGATGTCTGCCTCTACCCCCTAATCCATCTTCACTCCCACACCGTGGGTTTGGCATTTCAATGGTAGCCACTGTCATGGAAATTTGGTTGTACGCAGAGCACACAGCCAAATCTCCTGTTTCTAATCATAATAACAATTTCGTCTAATGATATAAATGCATCTCACCTTTTGATCATATGTCTTTCCTTCTGCTGTAGCTCATCCTCTGGTGTGTGCCCCATGCTTACAAATAGACACAACACATGCTTCTTACATTCTCATCTCAGCAAGACCGCCTGCTCAGCCGTGTGCTGACTCTTTATTAGCATAACAGGAAGTCCCAAAACTCGAGGGTTCGGCTTCCAACAGCCAAACACCTTTTACAAAGCTTGTGACCTCACAGGATATGACCTCACAGGATGTGAATGACCATATAAGGATTTAACAACAGAACACAAAACAAACACCAATTACTACAGGACATGATACAATATACAATAACTAAATACGATGACTAGAGTTCCTTGTGCATGAGAGATTATCTGCAGGTGTACGTCATGGCACCCCAAACATGTTGATCAGGCATACCAGGGGTGACAAGAGCAAACCACCGCTAAACCGATAATGTCTTTGCAGAGCGAACGCATCCCCACCAGACGATCGTTCTGTGCATTGCACAGGGGCCCTTTGCTGGCGGACATGTCTTCTCTCCGCAAACACCTCTCTCCAAACACCAGGAAGTTTTCCACTACCTAACAGGTCTCAACCAGCGTCAGTCTGCCCCAGTCAGCTCTTTAGAGCAGGCTGCGATTGAACAGACACTGGGAGACTCTTATGAAAATACATTAATATAAAATTTTCCACAACAGTTCCCTCCTCTTGTCATATGATCCCATGTGTCCCTTGATGAATCCTGATCTTCTTCTTAGTCCATAAAAAGTAAAACATGGCTTGACATGTAGACTTTGTTGGAGATGACGTGGTGAGCTGTAGTAGTCGCCGGTCGGTCTGGGATCCTCTGTGCCTTGTACGTGGGTTGGGCTTCGGGGCATCTCATCAGGGAAGATGTGGTCATCTGCTCGGGCTCTGGTCACGCGTCCAATCAGGCAACAGGAGCATCTCTTAATGGCATATAGAAGAAATAGAAACAAAAACAACATGAGTATATATACCCCTACTTCCTTCACTATAATCCGCTGCAAAATAAAAGGATTCCAACCTTCCCTATCTATAGCTCTGGCTTTGCCTTGCAGGGATCTAAACCTTATCCATATGGGCCTGAACTTTGTCACTACTATCCCCGATCCAGATATAACAATCTTTACTTATGAGTTCCCAGAAATCCTTGGACTGAGGGAACTTACTTGTAGCTTCAACAGTTACATGCAAGTGTTTCATAAGCTCAAGCCCCCATCGTGTACAAGCAATTCCCTTCCAGCTGTCCCTACCATTCTTACCTTCTCTCGCGCCATCAGATCCTCACGATTGGCCGCGACATAAGATGCTGGGACGAGTTTCACAAGCACACATGAACCTCTTGCCTTACGGGGAATTACCTTATAAGCTGTAGATCCGCATTAATACCAAACTACAGTTGAAGCACACTTGTGGGCTATCTAGTTATCCCGATACCAAAGCTGGCAAGAACCAGAGCTATTGTTAAAGTTATAATTAATTTTACTCTGTAGAAATGTTTTGTTAAGTTCCTTTGACAGGTGTCTGTTTGGATTTTACTACTCTGTCAAAACTCCTCACATCAATATGAACGTCACATATAGCATGTACCGCCGTCATCGCTGGGGCACTAATACCCGACCATGTGTCCTATTCTCTTTCTTAGCTAGTTGGGATGCTTTTCATCGTTACCCTTGCCAAAATGTATTAAACAAAAAATATAAATTAACGAAGATACTCCTCTACTCTTTGTGGTTGATCCGCTTCTTGCAGTGGCTGGCGTGGTCTCATCCCTCCAGCTTCTTTACAATGACCCTGTCACCTGGTTGGAAAGAATGTAAACTGGTTATTGTGTCGGGGTCCAGGATGGACTCGTGAACCCCGTGGTGGACCTTTTGAAGTTCATGTTACAGTGATTGCACCTACCCCATCCGCTGAGAATGTAGGTGACAGCTAATGAGGAAAGTACAACTCTGTTTTTGGTTGACCTTCAAACAAACCTCATATAACAATAACCCAGACATCGGGACTCTGGTCACTGCATAATCTGTGCATGGCTTACCATCTGGGGTATAGTACCTGGAACCAGTGACAAAAAGGTTCTTAGCATCTGGGATGGGAGCCTACTTCACCAGACTGCTGCTTGCTGATTCAAAATCTATCAAAGAAAGACAGTCTTGGCACAAACTTGGTTAGAATTACAAAGGTTAGTATTATTGGTTTGAAAAATTGTCATTCTCACCACTCTCATCCCCCCTTTTCTTCCCTCCTCATTACAAGCTGGAGGAAGACATGCAGGGTTTAGAATGGTGCAGAATAAAACAGTGAAATAGCCTATGATACTTTTGGCAAAAAACAAGTAAAAATTTGCGCTGAACTGTAAAAAGCAAGCGGCCAGCAAAGTTCGTAGATAACAAACAAAAAGTCACATTCATAAAAATTGATATGATACTTTTACCTTCTTATACACCTGTACATACACTTGCAGAAACTCTTTGGACCTAAAAAAATACTTATAAACAAAAGTTATTACTCTATCCTTCAAAGGATGGTAAACGATACAACATTCATGTACATTGGTAAATTGTCACTGACATTCCACAAAACCGATAATAACTAAACCCTCTGTAAATCGTACTTTCACGTTTTTTTACTAAAATACAACAGCCGCGACATGCAAGAGGGCTGTCGCGGTAGGTTCAAACATCTTGTTACCACATACAAACAATAAAACAAAGACAAACATTTAGATACAAATGTGGGGGAGATATTCCATAGTTCAAAAACAAAAATGAAAAAAATAAAAACGACCAGATGGAATGCTGCCTTTACTCTTTTAGCGATAGAAAAAGAATACAATTTGAAAAGCACAAGAGCATTTCGAAATCTTTGCATGGACTAGCCAAACAAAGTTCAAAAACAGGCCTGTGTATTTTTAATCACACAAACGTGTACTACGCATCCATCAACTCACTCAACATTACAGATTTTTGAAGCCGCAGCTGAACTACTTCCAAGGTATTTTTATTCTGGGGTCTTGTACCTCCAGACATCAAAAGTACCTTCCAAAGGAATACACCTTACTGTACCCTCTGACCATATCTGCCAATCTTTAAGGGGTCTCATGTCCGGAGCCCCAAACCAGATCTCATGTGAAGTGCATTTGTCTGACTGGTGTGGAGCCTCATTTTTTTCCTCCAACGCATGGACCAACATTACCCATGACGATTCAAATCGCTTATGATGGTCCCTGCGTCCAGGGCACCCTTGCACTAGTTTTCGGATCAGTACTGCTTAGTGACTATTTTTACAGTACTGGCACCCGGCGTTCTCCGATTATTTTAGACGGCCTGTGGGTAGCGATTGAATCGGTTGAATGCGACCCGTTATCAGTTTCTAACCTATTATGGCTACATCCAAAGGACCACTCTAACCTTTGTAATCCCATCACCAAACACTATATCTCCCTCTGGGACAAGATCAAATCGAAATACAACCTACAATCCCCCCACAACCCCCTCCTTGCCTTCCTCAAAAACCCAGCCTTTTAATCCTGCTTGGGATTCCCCAACAGCATTCCACAGGTGGACATCTTTGGGACTATTAGGGTTGCATAACCTTGTCACATCCGTCACTTTTCTCTCCTACTCGGACTCTAAGTAAATCCTCTAATTTACCCTGTCAGAACTTTTTCGATACCTCCAAATCAAACATTTTTACACACCCAACATAAGCTCTGATATCCCCCTAAATCATCTCTCTAGATTTGAGTCCACATGCAAAAATGAACTGCACGATAGAGGATTGATCTCATCCCTTTACTCCCAACTTTTTGTTAAGCCGATTCGGATAAACCTCAATACAAACAGAAAAGGGAGGAGGACCTTGGGTGCACCCTCGACAACACAGACTGGTCTGAGATATGGTCAACAACTAAATCATTCTCACCCAATATCCTGGCAATAGAAGCCAATTATAAAGTACTGACCCGCTGGTACCTAGTGCCTTCTAGAATAGCCAAATGTGCCCGCTCCTACTCAGCTCTCAGTTTTAGAAGCTGTTTGGAACGAGGTACACACCTTCATATCTGGTGGACATGCCCAATAGTCCAAGCCTTCTGAAATGATATTTTTGCTCTTGCTACCAAATTGTTTGACATTCCTGTACAACCAGACCCAGCCACAGCACTTCTTAATCTAAAACCTGACACCCTGTCATGCAAGCAATTTAAGCTCCTCATTCAACTTCTTACAGCTGGGAAACAAACTATAGCTAAGGCTTGGAAAACCCCCTCTTTAGCTGTAGCTGAGACCAAACATAGAGTAACCCGTTTGATGATCCACGCAAAAAATGGATGCCATGGAAAAAGATCAAATCCCCAAGTTTGACCGGATCTGGAAACCATGGATCAAGCACTGTTTACCACCAACTTTCGACCTAACTGTCCTTCTATCATGGTAGTAATCACCCCACCACCCCTACTAAGTGCTGCGCTGGTGACCGGACCATCCCTGTGGACTTCCTTCTCTCTCTCCTCTCTCTCCCTCCTTTCTGGACATGGAGCTACCTCCACTCTATACAATGCAAGCATCTCCCCAGACTAAACCCCATCCTACTACCCCCAGATAGCTTTACCCTATTTGTAACCCATCTGTTACTGTTTGTATTTTTACAATATTCAACATATTAGTCCACCTGCAAGTTTATCTTACTACCTACTGCAAATCAATGTTATCTGGTGGACGCTATCTCATGCTCCACCGACTCTGCTAACAACTGATTGTGTTGGTTTAATTTTGATCTCTGTTATATTATGTAAACTTAATAAAACCTCTTTAACAAGAAAATATGACTGAATGTGCCAAAAACTTGTATTTAAGGATAGCAATCACATGAAGCCATTTATTATCACACTGTTTTCTGGATCCTTTTTAAATCATAATGATAACAAAAATCACCCAAATGGCCCTGATCAAAAGTTTACATACCCTGGAATGTTTGGCCTTGGTACAGACACAGAAGGTGACACACACAAGTTAAAATGGCAATTAACCGCTTGCCGACGGGCTCACGTCGATATACGTCGGCAGAAGGGCACATGCAGGTAGATTAACGTACCTGTACGTTGCCCTTCAAGAAGCGGTTTGCGGGCGCGCGAGCCGCGTCCTCTGTGAGTGTGATCGCGGGTCCCGTGGACTCGATGTCCGCGGGGATACCCGCGATCGTGTCATGGAGAGGAAGCCTAGTGACAAGACACTGATTACAGCTCCCTGTAATCGGAGAGCAGTGATCAGTGTCGTGTCAAACATAGCCCCTCCCCCCACAGTTAGAATCACTCCCTAGGACACACTTAACCCCTACAGCGCCCCCTAGCGGTTAACCCCTTCACTGCCAATCACATTTACACAGTAATCAATACATTTTTTATTTCACTGATCGCTGTATAAATGTGAATGGTCCCAAAATAGCACCAAAAGTATACGATCTGTCCGCCATAATGTCGCAGTCACGATAAAAAATTGCTGATCGCCGCCATTACTAGTAAAAAAAAAAAATATTAATAAAAATGCCATAAAACTATCCCCTATTTTGTAGACGCTATAACTTTTGCGCAAATCAATCAATAAACACTTATTGCAATTTTTTTTACCAAAAATATGTAGAAGAATACACATCGGCCTAAACTGAGGAAAAAAATGTTTTCTTATATATTTTTTGGGAATATTTATTATAGCAAAAAGTAAAAATTAATGCGTTTTTTTCTAAATTGTCGCTATTTTTTTGTTTATATCGCAAAAAAAAACGTGATCAAATACCACCAAAAGAAAGCTCTATTTGTGGGGAAAAAAGGACGTCAATTTTGTTAGGGAGCCACGTCGCATGACCGCGCAATTGTCAGTTAAAGCGATGCAGTGCCGAATCGCAAAAAACGCTCTGGTTATTTTCCAGCCAAATGGTCCAGGGCTTAAGTGGTTAAAAGTTAATTTCCCACATTTGTGGCTTTTTAAATCACAATTAGTGTCTGTGTATAAATAGTCAATGAGTTTGATAGCTCTCACGTGGATGCACTAAGCAGGCTAGACACTGAGCCATGAGGAGGTAGAATAGAAAAGTCAAAAGACCTGCGTAACAAGGTAATGAAACTTTACAAAGATGGAAAAGGATATAAAAAGATATCCAAAGCCTTGAATATGCCAGTCAGTACTGTTTAATCACTTAATAAGAAGTGGAAAATTTGGGGATCTCTTGATACCAAGTCAAGGGTCAGGTAGATCAAGGGTTGGGGGCATTTTTTCCTTCTTGCATTTCTGCAAGTAAGGCAGCCCACTGAAATGCACGAGCTGCCCTACACGCAGCATGCAGCCACACAGGTGTGAACCAAGGGCTTGTTCACATGTGAGGTTGGAGGGTGGTAAAACCACATGGTTGAGCTGTTCTTACCACCCCCAACTGCTCCCCCTTTAGCTGTATAGGCAGAAACCGGGTGTGTACACATGCTGTGGCTGCAGCTGGAAGTATACTCCCAGGTGAATGGGGCTGCACTGCAACAATCCCACTACTGTGTGCATTGCACGAGGTTGCAGTGTGGTGATGCTGCATTTACAGGTTAAAACAGGTGATGAGGTGCCTCAAATGCCTCTGAAAAGCAATCTGAGCATGGATTGATTTTCAGAGGAGCGGCAGTCCTTGCTGTTATTACGAACAAGCCCTAAAACAGCAGTTCTGTTAATACAGGAATAGGGGTCAGGCTTAAAAGTACCATACACACACACACATTCAAACACACACATACAAACACATGTGTTCACACACACACAAATACACACCCATACAAACACACACACACATACAAACATATCTACACACAAACACATGCACATACAAACACAGGTACACATTCGCACACACACACAAACAAATGTACAAACAAACACATGTACACACACACACATATAAACACATGTACACACACATACAAACACATGTACATGCAAACACATGTACACACACATACAAACATACACACACAAACACATGTATGCAGGCTTTAAAAAGTTGCAGTACAGTACCTTCCCTCACACGGCCAGGTACGCCACTGTAGGGGGAGGCAGAGAGCACAACGCATACTCCCCCTCCCTCTCTCCCTTTACTTCCAACTGAGCTCCTAGTGCCTGTTTGGATGGGGATCAAGAGCCCGGTCTCATCTGACAGCTTTTCTCTACAAATGTCGTAGCACCTCAGTTGAGAAAGGCTGGTCTAAGGGATCAGGCAGGGAGCTGTCCAGCATCTCAGGTGGCACAGTGAGAAGAGCTACAGCAAGAAGCCACAGAGGTCCCAGGTTTAGATCTGGGCCCTGAAAGTACTTTTCTCCTTTCAAGATTATCCCTGGATGTTTTATGTCCAGGTTTGTGAGGCAACATCTAATGGAACTCTCTTAATAATCTGGGAACCTGAACGTTCTCCTATGGTTCCCAAGAATTTTCTTCTGGTCCACATTCTTCCCATTGAACCAGATATTTTAATTTGTTCCTATAACTCCTGGAATCAAGAATTCTTTCAACCACAAATTCTTCTTCAACCTGTACCTCAACAGGTGGAGAAGGTGGAGGAATTCTTCCAGAAAAAAGGATTTTCAAGAAATGGTTTGATTAGAGGTACATGAAAAACAGGGTGAATTTTCATACTGTAAGGAAGTTTAAGTAAAAGGTGACCAGATTTATTTGAGCAGAAATCTGACAAACCACAAACATTTGACTTAACTTAGCAGATGGAACATGAACCTTCAATTTTTTTGTAGATAACCAAACTTGTCACCAACATAAAAAGTAGGGAGTGATCTGTGATGTCTGGCAGCTGCCTTCTTGTTATATTCCTGAGCCTCCTTCAAAGCATCAATTTCTTTTGAATTCCTTGTAATGTAGTTAATTTGTTGGTAACAGCAGGAATTGGAGTTGAGATAGGGAGATCAGGAATAAATACAAACAAATGGTTACTGCTGCCACATGTAACTGGTCTCTGCAGCAAGGAGCATTGGAGAGGCAAAAAACAAAGAATTTCCAAGTTCAAACTTGCCGATCAGCCTGCGACCAACCGAATTGACCTGTCCAACAGTATGCATTAAAAACAGGGGTTTAGTTGCACACATTTGGACATACATGCGTAAGCCACAGAGCCCCAGCAAGGCACCCCATTTCTGTGGAGTGTGGACCTAAACTCTAATTTCTGTGAGTCTCCAACAATGGAAGCACATGCATTTAGATCGACAGGTGTAGGGCAGATAAACCTGGAGTGACCCCAGCCCTCCTTAAAGGCACAGGGGCACACTGAGCACCCAGCTCATAGCACTATGGCGGGTGTCAGTGGGCTGCCTGGCCAATATAATTCATAGTACAAACAAGTGGTCACTGCCCCCACCTGTAACTCACCTCTGGTAGCAAGGAGCCTTGGAAAGGCTCAGCTGCGTAATTGGTGCAACTACCTCCCATCTCCTGGTGGGATGGGAGAGCCGAGCAAGCCGCAGGGGGAGGTCCCCTCCTGCTACTTGTAAAAGTGCACAAAAGATCCATAGAAAGTAGGGATGAGCTTTATGTTCGGGTCGAACATGAGTTGGACTAGAACATTGGCTGTTCGCCCGTTCGCCGAATAGCGAACAATTTGGGGTGTTCGCGTCAAATTCGAAAGCTGCGGAACACCCTTTAAAAGTCTATGGGAGAAATCAAAAGTGCTAATTTTAAAGGTTAATATGCATGTTATTGTCATAAAAAGTGTTTGGGGACCTGGGTCCTGCCCCAGGGGACATGTATCAATGCAAAAAAAAGTTTTAAAAACGGCCGTTTTTTTGGGAGCAGTGATTTTAAAAAAGCTTAAAGTGAAACAATAAAAGTGAAATATTCCTTTAAATTTCGTACCTGGGGAGTGTCTATAGTATGCCTGTAAAGTAGCGCATGTTTCCCGTGTTTAGAACAGTCTGTGCACAAAATGATATTTCTAAAGGAAAAAAAGTAATTTAAAACTACTTGCGGCTATAATGAATTGTCGGGTCTCAGCAATACAGATAAAAGTCATTGAAAAAAACGGCATGGGATTCCCCCACAGTCCATTACCAGGCCCTTAGGGTCTGGTATAAATATTAAGGGGAACCCCGAAACAAAATTTAAAAAAAAAATTGCGTGGGGGTCCCCCCAAATTGTATACCAGGCCCTTCAGGTTTGGTATGGATATTAAGGGGAACCCCGCACCAAAATAAAAAAAAATGGCGTGGGGTCCCCCTCAAAATCCATACCAGACCCTTTAGGTTGATGGAGACAAGGGCCTCATCCCCACAACCCTTGCCCGGTGGTTGTGGGGGTCTGCGGGTGGGGGGCTTATCGGAATCTGGAAGCCCCCTTTAACAAGGAGACCCCCAGATCCCGGCCTCCCCCCCCCTGTGTGAAATGAAAAATGACATAACACGGCTTGGGGACAAGTCCTTTATTAAAAAATAAAAAAAATAAAACTAACCCCCGAAGTCTTCTTCTTCTTCTCTTGCTCCGCCGACAGACCAAAAAATAAAAATAAAAAAAAACTGCACCGACCTGCCTCTATGGGAGGCACATGCTGTATGACATGTCCTCCCAGGTGACAGTTCTTTTATAACTGAGGGCAAGACCACACGGTGACATCCCCGGGTGGCCCCCGATGCTACGGGGAAGCCATAGGGATGTCCCCTTAAGTCAGAGGGGACAGACCGGGTGGCCCCACCCCCTCTGACGCTACGGTGAAGCCAAAGGGATGTCCCCGTACGTCAGAGGGGGGCGGGGTCACCCGAGGACGTCAACGTGTGGCCCCGCCCTCAGTTATAAAAGAACTGTCACCTGCGAGGACTCGTCATACGGCGGGTGCCTCCCATGGAGGCAGGTCGGTGCGGCTTTTTAAATTTTTTTTATTTTCAGTCCATCGTCAGGGCAAGAGAAGAAGAAGAATGGATTTCCTGGGACAGTTTTATTTTTTAATTTTTTAATGAAGGACTTGTCCCCAAGCCGTGTCATGTAGTTTTTACCATTTTTACACTTTTTTTGTGAAATGGTAGGGGTACATTTGTACCTCTTTACCATTTCACACAGGGGGGGAGACAGGGATCTGGGGGTCCCTTTGTTAAAGGGGACTTCCAGATTCCAATAAGACCCCCGGCCGCAGACCCCCACAACCACCGGGCAAGGGTTGTGGGGATGAGGCCCTTGTCCCCATTAACGTGGGGACAAGGTGCTTTGGGGGGCTACCCCAAAGCACCCCCACTCCATGTTGAGGGCATGTGGCCTGGTACGGTTCAGGGGGGCGCTCTCTCGTCCCCCCTCTTTTCCTGCGGCCTGCCAGGTTGCGTGCTCAGATAAGGGTCTGGTATGGATTTTAGGGGGACCCCACGTCATTTTTTAAAAAAAATTGGTGTGGGGTTCCCCTTAAAATCCATACCAGACCTGAAGGGCCTGGTATGGAATTTGGCGGGGCCCCCACGCAATTTATTTTCCTTAATTTTGGTTCAGGGTTCCCCTTAATATTCATACCAGACCCAAAGGGCCTGGTAATGGACTGTGGGGGAATCCCATGCCATTTTTTTCAATGACTTTTATCTGTATTGCCGAGACCCCACAATTCATTAAGCCGCGAGTAGTTTTAAATTACTTTTTTTCCTTTAGAAATGTCATTTTACTCTCAGACTGTTCTAAACACGGGGAACATGCGGCACTTTACAGGCATACTATAGACACCCCCCAGGTACAAAATTTAAAGGAATATTTCACTTTTATTGTTTCACTTTAAGTATTATAAAAATCACTGCTCCCGAAAAAACGTCCGTTGTTAAAACTTTTTTTTTGCATTGATACATGTCCCCTAGGGCAGTACCCAGGTCCCCAAACACTTTTTATGACAATTACTTGCATATAAGCCTTTAAAATGAGCAATTTTGATTATTCATGTTCGTGTCCCATAGACTTTAACGGTGTTCGCGTGTTCAAGCTAATTTTTTGCCTGTTGCCCGCATGTACTGCTGCGAACCGAACCGGGGGGGTGTTCGGCTCATCCCTAATAGAAAGTACAGGCCAGCACCTCAACAGCTTCTCCATGGAAAATATTTATTTGAGCATTACAGCAATAACATCATTCAAAAATGCTCCGCTCATCCCTGCTGAGCAGACGAATGACAGGTTTGTCTCCACTCACTGTGCAGAGATGGACCTGTCAGAGTCCCACTTTCCTCTATAGGGAGACCGGATGAAAACACCCAGCCTGTCCATTTTCATCCGATACCATCCGATCTGCTGGACAGATGGCGAATGTATGACCATCCGTCTGTTTTCAGCAGGTTTTATCGGATGTCAGCGGACACGTGTCCGCTGACATCTGCCTCCCCATAGAGGACAATGGGTGGCCAGATCGGGTCTGCCTGAAAAACAGGCAGGCGAACCCGATCGGTCCGATCGAGTGAAAGGGGCCTAATTGAACAAGTTGAAGTTAGAAGTTGATTGGTTAGTATGCACAGCTGCAACAGATTCTTTCTGCACCAGTTTTAGTAAATCTTCTCCATTGTGTCTGGTACAAATAAAACCAGTGCTTATAAAACCCTTAGCAGAATCTTGATTCCTGTAAATGTGTTTTCCCTCTTATAACGTATTTAACCACTTGCCGCCTGCCCACCATAAAATGACAGAGGGGCGGTGCAGCTCTCATTCTGGGACAACGCAATCGCAGCCACACTGTGTTGCTAGGACAGGGCGCAACCCCGATCTCAGTAAAGACCCACAGCTCTTTAACCATGTGATCGACTGTGTCCACTCACAGCCGGTCACAGGTAAACCTGGATATGCCGGTAATCGTCACTCCCTGCCTCATACTGACAGTGTGTGTGGCGAGGAGAGCCAATCAGAGGCATCCCCTCGCAGGGGGACATTTACACATGTAATCAGGGCACTGACCTTCAGTGCCCTGATTACAATATAGCTCCAGAAGTGACAGAAATCAGTGCAAGCAATCAGTGCCCATCAGTGCCAGGAATCAGTGCCCATTAGTGATGCCAGTCAGTGCTGGCTATCAGTGCCAACCATCAGTGCTGCCCATCAGTGCCCATCAGTGCCACCTATCAGTACCCACCAGTGCTGCCTATCAGTGCCCATCAGTACCACCTATCAGTGCTCATCAGTGCCACATATCAGTGCCACCTATCAGTGCCCATAAGTGTGGCATATTAGTGCCTCCTCATCAGTGCCACCTAATCAGTGCCCATAAGTCCCGCCTCATCAGTGCCCATAAGTGCCACCTCATCAGTTCCCATCAGTGCAGCCTATCAGTGCACATCAGTGATTAAAAACCACCAAAAAAAAGCTCTATTTGTGTGAAGAAAATGCAAAAAAATTCACATAATTACAGTGAAGCATGACCGCGCAATTGTCATTCAAATTGTGACAGCGCTGAAAGCTGAAAAATGGCTTGAGAAGGAAGGGGGTGTAAGTGCCCTGTATTGAGGTGGTTAAACTCTCGCCAGATTACATGATCCTCAAAAATGTGGATCAAAATAAAACTGTGCTTCCAGAATGAATATGGTGTTTTGTTTTTTATTTATTTAGTATTCTTCTTTACACCTCCAAGTTGGTAACCCAAAAGTAAAAGAAAACCTATATAGTGTTGAACGCTCAAATTCACCACATAATCACAATTTTATAAAGTATATGAAAGTATGTGCCATACATCACCCGGTGCTCTATTCCTCCTCACACTCACATGTCAATGTACACTTACCAAACCATGTTATTTTACAATCATTTATCGATTAAACATAGGTCTCCAATTGCAAAAACTTCCCAGTGTTCCAAACCTTGTGATGTAAGTATCCAAAGCAAATTCATTTTTGATAGTGTTATACAGTTATAGTAATTTAAAAATAATTATTGATGACATCTTGATAGTGTGGGAAGTAAACATGGAATCTTTAACAGAATTTTTTATTTTATTGATGATAATGAATATGGAAAAGGATTTTCCAAAACCGTGGACACACAAACTATAGCAACGTCTTAAGATTAAATATATATTTATGGAAGACCAGCTGCCGCAGTTGTACTGTGGCAACATGGCTCGGCTGCGCGAATCGCCGTTATGTTACGTCGCTTCCTCTGGTGGCCACTAGGAGCACGCGCGCCAGCAGCTCGCCACCAGAGCCGATGCGAGTGCCCGGCAGTTTCGATGACCGCCGGGCTCCCGCGATTGCTCGTAACACGGCGAGAACCGGGATCTCTGTGTGTAAACACAGAGATCCCGGTTCTCTGTGGGGAGAAGAGACAGATCGTCTGTTCATACAAAGTATGAACAGCGATCTGTCATCTCCCCTAGTCAGTCCCCTCCCCCTTCAGTTAGAAAAAAAACACTAGGGAACACAGTTGAAATGCGGAGGTGGTGGTATATATGTAAAACATTTTTTATTGTTTATATAAAATTATTATTAAATTGCATTGTTACATGTATACACAGGCTGTGTATGCGGTAATACAAGATATAAAGCATATAACTGAATATAACAAATTCATGACAATCAAGTGGATAGTATACAACAGCAAAACGGCCCCAGCAAGCCAAAATGAAGCATGCCCGGCACCTGTGTAAATGATCACATGGTAAATATCTAAAATGGTTAGGTTCGCAAGGTAACATCATGGGCCATAATGAATGTGTCTGTAGCATCATATAGCTCTACGCGTTTCGTGGATTCGTTTCCACTCGTCAGGAGCGGATGCGACAGATCCCTGTAAATATAGTAATAGGGTAAACCACACTTAGTTCGAAGATGAAAACTATTGATTGAATTTGAAAGATTTAACTCAGTACACTCACCAACCCCGGTAGTAAGTGCAGCATGGGGCGAGCGAGACATGGCAAATCGAGGACATGGACCACACCACGGGAGCTGAGGTGGCGTATAGATGCACCACTGACTTGGGAAGATGTAGGAGTGCCTGTGAGGGTTTCCATGTGCTGGAGTGCTGACATGTGATTCTGAAATGGAAAATGTCTGGGGGCAAATGAAAAAATTGTACTGTGAGATGGAAGGTATATAAAATATGTTGATGAAAGTGTGAAAAAAAAAAAAAAAAAATGGAATGTGTGTGGAGTGAGGTGGTGAATTGGGTTGTATATAAATACACCCAATATGTCCACGTGTATTGAAAGTGGTAAAAAAGGTTATGATGGGTGAGTGAAAAGGGGTGTGGGTGTAAAAAGTAGAGTGAATGATGCTGTGAAAAACTGAACTCAGTGATACAAACAAAACCTAGGAGTGTGGGTAAAATTATGTGTGAACACAACCGTGCATAGCATAGGGGGCAAACAGGAATAGACCTAACTCCAGGGACACTTACCCAAGTCGCATGCCATGCAGCGCCAGGCGTTGGAGTGGCTGGCGTGCAGGAACCCCAGGCGGAGACCAGTGAAGTGAATGGCCGGCTCCGACTGAGGGTGTGGGGTATGTACGCCGCCAACGCCACGTGCGTGATCATGGGAGGGGCGAGAGACAGCGTCCGCACCCGAGCCAGAGTGCTCGGTGATTGGCGCCGAGACGTCCCCACATGCATCACGCAGATGGTGCTCTCAGCGGCAGCGTGATGACGTCATCACCGGCGTCAAGCGCTGGACGTGAGGACCGTGGCGCCGATGCACGATGTGGCGTCCGCCCGATCCTCAAGACACAACTGTGCGGGGGGAAAGGGGGGGACCCACGAGGTGCATCGCAGCTCCCGCGGATGTGGAAAATAGCCCCCCACATACCACGAACAAGCCCAAGAACCCCAAACCCGCACACACCACCAGTGCGGCAGGAACATATGAGCACAAAGATCAAAAAGTTGTATGAGAGTAAACAAAGTATAGAAGGGGGTTGACCCAATTGATTGGTGCCGGGAATGCCAAAATGTTGTTGTCACTAGAAAGGCAGGTAAATACATACGCCAATGTACCCAGTACTTCTTGACTGACTCAAATGTGCGAGTCCCTGTGCGGGGAATGCACACATCTGATAATACCCCTCACGCGTGGATAGCAGGGGAGCACTGCTGATCCAACTTTCCAACCGCTTCCATCCCTATATTTGGGAGAAAAATGGGGAATGTGGGACTTTAAATGAGGCACGAATACGTGCCTCCATCCCTATATTTGGGTGCATAACAGGGAAGGTGGGACTTTGAATTGAAACGGTTGAAATGCGGAGGTGGTGGTATATATGTAAAACATTTTTTATTGTTTATATAAAATTATTATTAAATTGCATTGTTACATGTATACACAGGCTGTGAGCGCGGTAATACAAGATATAAAGCATATAACTGAATATAACAAATTCATGACAATCAAGTGGATAGTATACAACAGCAAAACGGCCCCAGCAAGCCAAAATGAAGCATGCCCGGCACCTGTGTAAATGATCACATGGTAAATATCTAAAATGGTTAGGTTCGCAAGGTAACATCATGGGCCATAATGAATGTGTCTGTAGCATCATATAGCTCTACGCGTTTCGTGGATTCGTTTCCACTCGTCAGGAGCGGATGCGACAGATCCCTGTAAATATAGTAATAGGGTAAACCACACTTAGTTCGAAGATGAAAACTATTGATTGAATTTGAAAGATTTAACTCAGTACACTCACCAACCCCGGTAGTAAGTGCAGCATGGGGCGAGCGAGACATGGCAAATCGAGGACATGGACCACACCACGGGAGCTGAGGCGGCGTATAGATGCACCACTGACTTGGGAAGATGTAGGAGTGCCTGTGAGGGTTTCCATGTGCTGGAGTGCTGACATGTGATTCTGAAATGGAAAATGTCTGGGGGCAAATGAAAAAATTGTACTGTGAGATGGAAGGTATATAAAATATGTTGATGAAAGTGTGAAAGCCGGCCATTCACTTCACTGGTCTCCGCCTGGGGTTCCTGCACGCCAGCCACTCCAACGCCTGGCGCTGCATGGCATGCGACTTGGGTAAGTGTCCCTGGAGTTAGGTCTATTCCTGTTTGCCCCCTATGCTATGCACGGTTGTGTTCACACATAATTTTACCCACACTCCTAGGTTTTGTTTGTATCACTGAGTTCAGTTTTTCACAGCATCATTCACTCTACTTTTTACACCCACACCCCTTTTCACTCACCCATCATAACCTTTTTTACCACTTTCAATACACGTGGACATATTGGGTGTATTTATATACAACCCAATTCACCACCTCACTCCACACACATTCCATTTTTTTTTTTCACACTTTCATCAACATATTTTATATACCTTCCATCTCACAGTACAATTTTTTCATTTGCCCCCAAACATTTTCCATTTCAGAATCACATGTCAGCACTCCAGCACATGGAAACCCTCACAGGCACTCCTACATCTTCCCAAGTCAGTGGTGCATCTATACGCCGCCTCAGCTCCCGTGGTGTGGTCCATGTCCTCGATTTGCCATGTCTCGCTCGCCCCATGCTGCACTTACTACCGGGGTTGGTGAGTGTACTGAGTTAAATCTTTCAAATTCAATCAATAGTTTTCATCTTCGAACTAAGTGTGGTTTACCCTATTACTATATTTACAGGGATCTGTCGCATCCGCTCCTGACGAGTGGAAACGAATCCACGAAACGCGTAGAGCTATATGATGCTACAGACACATTCATTATGGCCCATGATGTTACCTTGCGAACCTAACCATTTTAGATATTTACCATGTGATCATTTACACAGGTGCCGGGCATGCTTCATTTTGGCTTGCTGGGGCCGTTTTGCTGTTGTATACTATCCACTTGATTGTCATGAATTTGTTATATTCAGTTATATGCTTTATATCTTGTATTACCGCGCTCACAGCCTGTGTATACATGTAACAATGCAGTTTAATAATAATTTTATATAAACAATAAAAAATGTTTTACATATATACCACCACCTCCGCATTTCAACCGTTTCAATTCAAAGTCCCACCTTCCCTGTTATGCACCCAAATATAGGGATGGAGGCACGTATTCGTGCCTCATTTAAAGTCCCACATTCCCCATTTTTCTCACACTAGGGAACACAATTAACCCCTTGATCGCCCCCTAGTGTTAACCCCTACACTGCCAGTGACATTTTTACAGTAATCAATGCATTTTTATAGCATTGATCTCTGTATTAATGCCAATGGTCCCAAAAATGTGTTTAAATTGTCCGATGTGTGTCTGCCATAATGTCGCAGTCACAATAAAAATCGCAGACTGACGCCATTACTAGTAAAAAAAAATAAAAATAATAAAAATGCAATAAATCTATCCCCTATTTTGTAGAAGCTATAACTTTTGCACAAACCAATCAATATACACTTATTGCAATTTTTTTACCAAAAATATGTAGAAGAATACACACCGGCCTAAACTGAGGAAAAAAAAATTGTTTTTTTTAAATATTTTTGGGGGATATTTATTATAGAAAAAAGTAAAAAATAAAGCATTTTTTTCAAAATTGTTACTCTTTTTTTGTTTATAGCGCAAAAAATAAAAACCGCAGAGGTGATCAAATACCACCAAATGAAAGCTCTATTTGTGGGAAAAAAAGGACGTCAATTTTGTTTGGGTGCAACATCGCACAACCGCGCAATTGTCAGTTAAAGCAACGCAGTGCCAAATCTCAAAAAGTGCTCTGGTCAGGAAGGGGGTAAAATCTTCCGGGGCTGAAGCAGTTAAGACAACAGATTGTAATGTATACATCCCCATATATACAGTGGGGACAGAAAGTATTCAGACCCCCTTAAATTTTTCACTCTTTGTTATATTGCAGCCATTTGCTAAAATCATTTACGTTTACACAGAATTGTTGACATTTTTGCAGATTTATTAAAAAAGAAAAACTGAAATATCACATGGTCCTAAGTATTCAGACCCTTTGCTTAGTATGTAGTAGAAGTACCCTTTTGATCTAATACAGCCATGAGTCTTTTTGGGAAAGATGCAACAAGTTTTTCACACCTGGATTTGGGGATCCTCTGCCATTCCTCCTTGCAGATCCTCTGCAGTTCTGTCAGGTTGGATGGTAAACGTTGGTGGACAGCCATTTTTAGGTCTCTCCAGAGATGCTCAATTGGGTTTAAGTCAGGGTTCTGGCTGGGCCATTCAAGAACAGTCACGGAGTTGTTGTAAAGCCACTCCTTCGTTATTTTAGCTGTGTGCTTAGGGTCATTGTCTTGTTGGAAGGTAAACCTTCGGCCCAGTCTGAGGTCCTGAGCACTCTGGAGAAGGTTTTCGTCCAGTATATCCCTGTACTTGGCCGCATTCATCTTTTCCTCAATTACAACCAGTCGTCCTATCCCTGCAGCTGAAAAACACCCCCACAGCATGATGCTGCCACCACCATACTTCACTGTTGGGACTGTATTGGACAGGTGATGAGCAGTGCCTGGTTTTCTCCACACATACCGCTTAGAATTAAGGCCAAAAAGTTCTATCTTGGTCTCATCAGACCAGAGAATCTTATTTCTCACCATCTTGGAGTCCTTCAGGTGTTTTTTTAGCAAACTCCATGCGGGCTTTCATGTGTCTTGCACTGAGGAGAGGCTTCCGTCAGGCCACTTTGCCATGAAGCCCCGACTGGTGGAGGGCTGCAGTGATGGTTGACTTTCTACAACTTTCTCCCATCTCCCGACTGCATCTCTGGAGCTCAGCCACAGTGATCTTTGGGTTCTTCTTTACCTCTCTCACAAAGGCTCTTCTCCCCCGATAGCTCAGTTTGGCCAGACGGCCAGCTCTAGGAAGGGTTCTGAACGTCCCAAACGTCTTCCATTTAAGGATTATGGAGGCCACTGTGCTCTTAGGAACCTTAAGTGCAGCAGAAATTTTTTTGTAACCTTGGCCAGATCTGTGCCTTGCCACAATTCCGTCTCAGCTCTTCAGGCAGTTCCTTTGACCTCTTGATTCTCATTTGCTCTGACATGCACTGTGGGCTGTAGGGTCTTAAATAGACAGGTGTGTGGCTTTCCTAACCAAGTCCAATCAGTATAATCAAAAACAGCTGGACTCAAATGAAGGTGTAGAACCATCTCAACGATGATCAGAAGAAATGGACAGCACCTGAGTTAAATATATGAGTGTCACAGCAAAGGGTCTGAATACTTAGGACCATGTGATATTTCAGTTTTTCTTTTTTAATAAATCTGCAAAAATGTCAACAATTCGGTGTTTTTCTCTCAATATGGGGTGCTGTGTGTACATTAATGAGGAAAAAAATGAGCTTAAATGATTTTAGCAAATGGCTGCAATATAACAAAGAGTGAAAAATTTAAGGGGGTCTGAATACTTTCCGTCCCCACCGTAGTTGCCTTCACCTGAGGTGGATGGGCAATGTCCCAAAAGGACGATGTATGGCGTGCACTTTCACATATAGTTGAACACAATACTTTATTAAGCTGGTGATGAATTTATGCATACTACACTGTACGTGTGAAGAAGAATACTAACTATATAAAAAAGAAGACACCATCATTTTCTGGATACACAGCTTTATTTTGACCCACATTTTTGAGGGTCATACAATCTGGTGAGAGCTTAAATATGCTATAAGAGGGAAAACAAGTTTACAAGTATCAAGATTCTGCTAAGGACTTTATAAGCACTGGTCTTATTTATATGGTGTATTCATCTGGGTGGCGTTTTATTTCCAGCAGCTACAGGACTTTTCATGTGTTATGTTTAATCTGAGCATTGAAAAATGACCTATTACATTGTGTCTGGTGTTCTTACCTTGGGAAAGTGGGCTCCCCATTACAGACACATCTCTGTGATTAAACTTTCCTGAATGCTGATTTCTCCTCTCTCAAGTCCTGTGGGGTGCCTTCTTTTCATTTTACAATTCTGCTACAATGAAACAGTAGAAGATTAAGCATCATACACTTTCTTATTTAATGAAACACCCTTGCAACTTGTTGTATATAGGTGAAATTATCCAAAGGTTTGGCATAGAGAATCACAGCATAGGTCTTAAATTATAGTGCTATTAAACCCAAAAGCAAACATTTATTATATTGCAGTTCAGCAACTCTTAGATGTGATGGCTGAATAGGTTTCCCTTTTTAGAATTTTTTTCTTCTATTTTCATCTGGCAATCCAGACAGTAAGTCTGTTGTTTTTAAAAACCACAAGTTTGCCAACTCTCAAGCAGAATATATCACTTTACACGGATGAGACAAACCACCTAACACTGGCAGGGGTGATTAAAATGATCAGATTTTATCTATTAATGCAAAACCTTTATCCCAATGATAAAATGATATCACATGAATATGATTGTAATGTAGTGTAGAGAATAGATAAAGTTTGCATTTAATTTAAGAAAGCATTTTTCCTCTTTTGATGCTATGTTGGGATGCATGTGGAAAAACAGTTGTCAATATAACATATACCGTATAATTAAGTTCAAGCTGGCCTTGCATAGATGCAAATTACAGGATGATGGCAATTTTAGAATGAAAGGATTAGTTCAAATTTATAAAAAAAAAAATAATAAATGCACATTTTATTGCAGATAAAAAAATATGCATTTATTATTTTTTTTGTTAGGCGCATTGCACAGAACACTGTGAATGAATGACGAGGCTGGGCGGGCAGGTTTTTTTTAGATTGTGACAGCAAGCGAAGGGAGAAGATCTCCACTCTCTGTCAAAACAGGGGATTGGGGGATTGGGGGGCATCAGTAACATGTTACACCTGTAGCGCTATCCCCATAGGAGCTGCTTGAGTATTGCCTGAGTATTCCCCACTACTATTCGGACAGCCAGGCACAAGGTATTTTTCCCAGCAGCCAGCTTTTTAGCTCGTTGGAGTCTAAGACCAGTCTAGGGGTGTTGTTTTGAAGGTTTAATTTCATAGGAACTTGGAAAGGGTTAGGGGGTTGCAGTTAGATACTCCGAAACAAAACTATTCACAACTTGAGAACACTATCTCAGATGAGGCATTAGGTGAAGTCCCTTGCTGGGGTAGATGACAGCTTTCTCTTGATTTGGCAGTGTAGTAGTAAAGAAGCTTGAGCAAAGTCCCTCACAGTAAGTAGCAGGTAGACAGAGCTCTTCAGATCACTAGCCAGTGATCTATTTAGCTGGGCTGTTTTACAGCTCTGTACATATTATTAAATAAACGAATACTATTTTGGATGTCATCCTTAGTAAGGATGAGCTCCGGCGTGTTTGCACATCCCACGTGCAGAGCCCACCAGGAAGTCGGCACTGCTCTGCGCTAATCACAGGTAGTGAGACATTTCCCGATCTCTGCAGCCGCGGATCTGGACAATGTCTCACTGCCTGTGATTAGCGCAGAGCAGTGCCCACTTCCTAGTGGGCTCTGCCCTTGGGCTGTGCGAACACGCCGGAGCTTATCCTTAAACCTCAGTGCCGACCATCCCTTTCCTTATTCTGGTATGTTGGAGGTGTCAGCAGCCTCACCGGGCAGAGCTTTTATGTGGGAAGGTTGCAGCACCTACACACTTGATCTCTTTAGCTGACTAGAAAACAGCAGAGGGGGGTTAACAGCTCTAGTCCCTGAGATCCCACGGATATCTGTACTCACAGGCCTTTTAAGAACTGGCAGCCTCTCTCAATGATACCTGATGGATCTTCAGCGTACTCCCCCCTCAGTCAACTCAGGAGAACCAGGGCCACACTTTAGTTACATTTTCAGGCCCTCAGGTCGCCCACCTGAGGCCTCTTGGCAGCATGTGCCAGGAGAGGCTAGCCTGCCGCAACCCTGGCTGTTGCAATCCACTCCTAGAAAGCCCTCCAGCCCACGTGTTCACAAAATATAAATACCAGCTCCCTCCATGCCATGGGGGCACCCTGCCCTGTAATTGACCTGAGCTATATTCATATTCATGCTGTCCATTTGCATACCTCCCAACTTTCTGAGATGGGAATGAGGGACACTCATTAGCAAAAGTATGTAGGCATAGGACACACACCCTGCCACACTCCTTTAAAGGAAAATTGTACAAAAAAATGATTGGTTAAACCAAGGAGTGCTTTTTTACCACTACTATTCCTTTATATAGCTTTTGGAATTTACAAATGCAGCCATTTGGAAATTGGATAAAAGGTTTAGCACTGGGAAACACGTTTTGATAGATAAGTAGTGCATTTTATACATAAGCTATATAGATCAGACCAAAACGAGGGACAAATGGGGGGGAAAGAGGGACAGAGGGACATTGTTGCAAATTAGGGACAGTCCCTCAAAATCAGGGACAGTTGGGAACTATGCATTTCCCTAGCTCCCACCTATGTTCTGGAAAGCTCTGGTGGTTTCCAGAAGACAGAAAGAGTTCTAGACAAACTTAAACAGCACTAGAACATCATAAGCAGTCCTAACTAATAGATTGCAGAACTCTAATAGGAAGAATGCTAAGGATAAATTTGCCTCTTAGCTCCCCTGTCAGGCAGAAGAGCAAACTACACTAATATAACTAGGTACATCCTAGACCTAGCATTATTCTAGGAGGGTGCTACACACCCTAAATATGGGTGTAACATGTTACAAAAGGTGAACTTATCCTTTAAAGTAGAACTATAGGCAAGTCTTTTTTTCCATTCTGGATAGAATAAGGGGGAGTTATTTACTAAAGGCAAATCCACTTTGCACCGAAAGTGCACTTGGAAGTAAAGTCACTGTAGATCTGAGGGGGACATGCAAGGAAAATAAAAAACAGCATTTTAGCTTGTACATGATTGGATGATAAAATCAGCAGAGCTTCCCCTCATTTCAGATCTACCCCTTAGATTTAGAATGACTGCACTTCCAAGTGCACTTTCAGTGCAAAGTGGATTTGCCTTTCGTAAATAACCCCCTCTGGCTTGTTCACACCAGAACACATTCAAAATGCACTGGGTGTGCAATCTGCTGCAGGTGTTAATGTATTCCTAATGACACCTCAAACTCAGATTGCAAACACGGCGCCTTTGCATGCACCAGATAACATGATGCTGCAGTACCATGTGATCCGGTTGCAGTGCATTTTTAAGAGTAGTGCATGCACTACTTTTAGTGTGATCCAGTACGATTTCAGTCCATTCAACTGAACAGGCTGAAAATTGCACTGCACTATATCATACAGGCCCTAAGGGAGGGTTATAGCCCCTGACATTTTTTTTTGCCATCTGTGTTCCATTGGGGAGATTTAGCTTCACTTCCTGTTCTATTACAAAAACAGGAAGTTAGAGGAAATCCCTGAAAAGTCCCCATGGGAAGATTTTCCCTCTTTTACTTTTCTGGGGACAACCCAAAATTTGTGATTTTTTTAACATTCACTATCAATGATAATAGTAAATAGGGCAAATAGAAAGGTTGAACAAAGGTTGAAAAAAAAAAAAAAAAAAACACCTCATAGGTGTTCTAATCCATCTCCACTCTGTCCAAAATGTTAAAACCTGCCCAACCTTGGGTGCCTTTTTTAAACCTTTTAATAGGACAAAGGCAAAATGCTAAGACAAACAGCAAGAAAACCTATGAACTAGTCTACTATCTTTCCCTCTGAATAAATAAGGTGTATAAACAAAAAAAAATGACTGCTATACTCTTATGCCTATACATACTTACATATACATATTTTAGAATCACAGTCACAGCTGTTCTGTAACTGGCATAATATCAACAGGTACGGGCCACTTTTTTAGGTACACCTTGCTAGTACCGGGTTGGACACCTTTTTGCCTTCAGAACTGCCTTAATTCTTCGTGGCATAGATTCAACAAGGTGTTGGAAACATTCCTCAGAGATTTGGCTGCACAGTCATGATGTGAATCTCCTGTTCCACCACATCCCAAATGGGCTCTATTGGATTGAGATCTGGTGACTGTGGAGGACATTGGAGTACAGTGACCTCATTGTAATGTTCAGGAAACCAGTGGTGAGATGATTTGAGCTTTGTGACATTTTCCTGCTGGAAGTAGCCATCAGAAGATGGGAACACTGTAATCATGAAGGGAGGGACATGGTCAGCAACAAAACTCAGGTAGTCTGTGGCATTTAAACGATGCCCAGTTGGTACTAAGGGGCCCAAAATGTGCCAAGAAAATATCCCCCACACCATTACACCACCAGCCTGAACTGTTGATACAAGGCAGGATGGATCCATGCTTTCATGTTGTTTATGCCAAATTCTGACCCTACCATCTGAATGTCACTGCTGAAATTGAGACTCATCAGGCCAGGCAACATTTTTCTAATCTTCTATTGTCCAATTTTGGTGAGTCTGTGCAAATTGTAGCCTCAGTTTCCTGTTCTTGGCTGACAGGGGGACACCCGGTGAGGTCCTCTGCTGTTGTAGCCCATCTGCTTCAAGGTTCGATGGGTTTCACGTTCAGAGATCTTATTCTGCATACCTTGGTTGTAACGAGTGGTTATTTGAGTCAATCTCGAACCAGGCTTTCCTTTCTCCTCTGACCTCTGACATCAACAAGGCTTTTTCATCAACACAACTGCCAATCACTGGATATTCAGAGATGAAGCTACGTCATTGAATCACGGCGAAACGCGTTGACGTCACTGCGCTACCCAGTCCGTGCGCTCAGGGCTCAGTGGGAGATGCACAGCAATCAGCTGATGTGAGGAATACATGACCGCTGCTCCGGAAGGTGAAACAAACGGCCTGCCAGACACCTGTGGGAGATGCACAGCAACTAGCTGATGTGAGAAATATATGACCGCCGCTCTGGAAGGTGAAATAAACGGCCTGCCAGACGCCTCATAGCTACGGGTATTGTTCCTCTCTCCCCTCCGTGCCTTTGGGACTACAGTGGATGAGTCAATCAAGTGCCAATAGACAAGCAGGATACTGCAACCCACTAAAGTACTTTGTGGATTTTTCCAGTATGAAACGGAATGCTATGGACGCCACGGCTCCTAGGACCAGCGGATAACAGCACCCCTGATTTGAGCAGCGCGGAAGATGGTGGTAATGTACAAGCTATAAATAATACAGCTAAGCCTAACTGCATTTGCACTGCTATTTACATTATAAGAACATTCAGTGATCACATTGCCACCAGAACACCTTGATAACAGCTGACAGATGACTTATGGTTCCATCACATATTTGATACCAGCCTGAATCAGCATCTTTAAGACCTCAACAGGAAGACTAAGGTTTACCAGTTAAATGCATAGGGGCCAGCACTGGTCACAGGACGAACTGTCCAAAATACCCCCTGCTTTAACTTAGAGGGAGAATTAAACCTCTACCATTAGGATACCAATTAGAGACCCCAATCCTGTTTTTTCACAATATAGGTGTTTCTCTTCCACTGCATCTATCACTCTCCCACTGCATATTGCCACAGGGGCCCATATCAGAGTCATAATCCAAATTGATATTTATAATTTGGGCTGATAACAATTTATCACCATTAGTTCAATTGATTAAGCAATAAGGCCAATGTGGCACTATGCAATATGCCCTGACTGGGTAGCAATATATGTTTTCTAAATGTACTGTTTGTCAAGTCTGTCTTGTCTGGTTTGTTCGAGGCCTAAATGTACCATATGTTTTGATATTTACAGTTTCAATAATTGTGGTTTTAATATGGAATATGTATAAATAAATAAATTGATTTTATTACCGACAATCAAAAATTCTATTGTTGCATCAAGTAACCCCCTTTTTGAACCCATCCATTTGGGTCCTCCCTCCCCCCAAACCCCCCTTTTGTTTTACAGTGTATTATTTAAGGTTACAGCAACAATACCCTAACGGGTTAAACATCGAGCACTGGCATATGTAAAGTTACGATCCAGTACAGGTGTACTCACGCCAGTCCCCAGCCCCCCCCCCCCATCCTTTTTTTTTTTTTTTTTGATGTGCAAATTGTAGCCTCAGTTTCCTGTTCTTGGCTGACAGGGGGACACCCGGTGAGGTCCTCTGCTGTTGTAGCCCATCTGCTTCAAGGTTCGATGGGTTTCACGTTCAAAGATCTTATTCTGCATACCTTGGTTGTAACGAGTGGTTATTTGAGTCAATCTCGAACCAGGCTTTCCTTTCTCCTCTGACCTCTGACATCAACAAGGCTTTTTCATCAACACAACTGCCAATCACTGGATATTTCCAGAATATTTTACTTTATTTTTATCTTTTTATTTTTATTTTTTGGACCACTCTGTGTAAACCCTAGAGATAGTGGTGCATGAAAATCCCAGTAGATCAACAGTTTTTGCAATACTCAGACCAGCCCATCTGGCAACAACAATCATGCCACGTTTAAAGTCAATTAAATCCCATTTCTTCCCCATTCTGATGCTCGGGTTGAACTTCAGCAAGTTGTCTTCATCACGTCTAGATGCCTAAATGCATTGAGTTGCTGCCATGTAATTGGCTGATTAGCAATTTGTGTTACCAAGCAATTAAAGAGGTATACCTAAAAAAGTGGCCGGTGAGTGTATGTATGAAACAGCACAATTGAGTTGAGATCTCTAAAGGGTAAACACGCTGCACAATACATCAATCCAAGTGGAACAACAAAACAACTATAGCTAAAAATTAGAACCACAATACAGTTGTTTTGCCAAGTTTATACATTTTAGTAACTATTAGGTGATAGATTTTAGATATCTAAAACGTAAGCCCTTTTAAAGAGAAACAGGAATTAGGAGTGGGAATTTGTGAGAAACCTAAATGTTATGCTAGAGCAGCCTTAAGCTGGTCAATGATTCCTCCTACCAGACAAATGATGTGGAAAGAGGACTCTTCCCACCAGGACGTTGTATTCTGTCAGCAGGACCCAGCACTGTCAAAAGTTTTCCAGCATGTCTGTTCATCAGAAGTCAAGCTTGCAATTTACTTCTTTCATTTAGGGATGGCCACATGCTGATCGCAATTTGGCCGGTCCAATTTTGACCCATCTATGGCCAGCTTTACTATACTTCTCAGGGATAAGCGTGGGCAGTTATTATTTGTATTATCTGTCTGTCAAACAGGGCAGAAATGTAAGCCTAGTATCAGGCTGTAAGGCCCCCATGGAGGTTGACTTGCATCCAGCCTCAGCTCAAAGCAGCTATCTAAAACTCTGTGCAAGCTGTAAGGCCCTGTCCAAACTGGCATTAGAAACAGGCATTTGGGATGCATTTTGCTGCTCTTCGTACACCTAGTAAAGCAGCCTGCAATGGATATCATGGACAGTGGACAGTTCGGTTCACATTTGAAAAACATGTAACACTTCACGTCGCTTGTGAAAGTGTCCTTCGCGCTGTTAATGAGTAATAGTGAAAATGTGTAGAAAATAACAAAAAGAGTGATAATGTGTAATAGCTACAAATATTGTTGTGTGATGATGTCTTACGAAGACAGCAGCAAAATCAAAAGTGTTCACACTTCAATGGAATAGTTGAGCTAGAAAGATCTCGCGCATAAAATCTATTCACACATATTGTAAAATAACTAATAATAAAAAATTACAAAAAAATTAAATAGTGGACATACTGAGGATAAAATAAACATGAAATATCACAATAATCCATATATATAGAAATGCAAAGCCAAAGTGAACTGTGCTTGGTGTCAATGTATCAAGGATAAAGTTCATAAAGTGAACAGATGAATAACTGAATTTGGCTGTGAAGCTTCATAAGCTGACTGGAGTCGAATTAATTAATAGATGGGTAAAAATTCATGCAGGTCTTCATGAAAAATATACCGATAGCATTAGGCTCTCAGAACTCTCACCTTAAAACCGATAAAATCAGGCATCATTAGGTGTCTTATGTTGGGGCTGCATATTGCATCTCAGTGGTGTTCAGACATTCCCATCTGTTGGTGGTGGCTTAGTTCTTTTCCTTCCCGCTCCTCATACAATAGATATGCCTATTAGAGCAAATTCCACCAAGGCTCGAATGGCCCGGTATAAAAGAAAAGGGGAAAAAGAAAGCCTCCAATGGTGTAGTATTAGGATAAGCAAAAAAGCTTTATTTATGGGCTAAAAGGTGCTCTCTTACATTTAAAAACAATAAAAAAATCGCATGTACAGAAGGAATGGCGTTTGGGGCGCCTCCTTACGTGACTTCCGGTTTACGTCTGCTCTCCGCCACGCCACGTTGCGTCACGTCACGTCGCTGTGTGGCAAAAATGGAACTATGTGTAAAGTCTGGGAAGAGTTGAAGTCTGTCCACCCCTTCCAGTCAAGTCTATGGTAACCCACTGTCAATGTGCCTGTAGCTTTTACAGCCCATTTGACAAACGTTTATCAAATATCAGTGAGGTGAAAAAATAAATCACTTGGAGGGTGTCTGGGGTGCATTTTTAAATGCGCCATAAACATGCAGTGGAAACAAGATATTCCTGTGCTCAAATCCCAATAGCTTGTACATATATATCAGATGCTAAAGGGTTTTACCACACTAGAAACTCAGGATAACCCTCCGCACACTGCTATATACCCTTTCTAGCAAACTATGCAATGAAAAACAGGGATATTTGGTTCACACATATTGCAATACATATGCTGGCCAACTGCGTCAAAGTATCCCTCTTATGGCTACGCTGCTTTGCCAATGCGAATGCTACTGTGGACACAATGCCAACATGGGGCAAACTGACACCAAACGGGGGAGAGCTACTTGGATTTGAGCACAGGTATATCTTGTTTCTGTTGCAATGAAGGTCAGTGACCAGACCTGAACCTAGTGGCTCTCCCACATTCTGTGTCTGTTTGCCCTATGTTGGCATTGTGTTGGCATTGGCAAAGCAGAGTAGGACTGGCCATAAGAGGGATTACTTTGACGCAGTTGGCCAGCTTAAACACGTATTCCAATATATGTGTGAACTAAAAATCCCTGCTTATCATTGCAAAGTTTGCTAGAAAGGGTATATAGCAGTGTGCATAGGGTTATCCAGAGGTTCTATAAACATGCAGTGAACACACGTTAAAGGCATCAAAAACACGTGTTAACACTATAGGCGCATTGGTTCGCATTACTGTCAGCATTAGTATTTTTAGCAAGTGTAAACCTAAACTGTCAATTAGCAAAGCTTTTGATTTCTTTCATGTAATACTCACAGCATATTTGTTTTATGACAGTTTTTTTAGTGTCTTTTATCAGCAATGAACTCAGACAAGAGATAGGACAGCGTTCCAGCTATAAACACTTAACACTTCGGCTCTGACAGGGCGAAAACCATAAATCAAACAAAATTGAGTAGCTCCCTGAAAAGTAAGGTTGTGCTATTATAAAAATATAAGAATGAAGATTTAATGCATTAAAGTGGCCAATGGTGACTGCTTTTCTCTTATTCTGTTTTATTCTGTTTTAAAGTGTTTTGTGTTGTCCTGGGGTAACAAACAGTCTGAAAATACATACAAACAATGGCAGGAATATTACCCTGAGATTTCACTGTCTAAAGAGCAAACACATAATTAAATGGAATGGACCTATTGAAAAAACTAGAGCAACATGTCAGAAATTATTATAGAAGATTTTGTTGTAAATTACAAATATTTCTTTTACTCTGTACCCTGGATTTTACATAGCACATGATTTTGCATAACAGGTATGACACGCATCCCCCATATGCATGTCTATGTCTATCAGTGTAATATCTATTTTTATTTTTACAAATTTAAGGCATAGTGATGTGTTATTTTTCACATTATTTTCGATTTAGAGGGGTGCATATTTCATCACGTCCTCTAAAAAGGTACTATATCCCTCTTAAATTATCTGAGAATACAGTCTTAAACTACACTACCTGTTTAGACCAGTCTTAGTTGTCTGACACCTATGGATAAAGATGTCTCAACATTCCACATATTTCTTAAGATGATCCTCACCTATCTACCTGGTATAGATAGATATATTTCATAGATCTCTACACTCAGATTTCCTCTCAATAGATCTCTGCTTACTATCCCTATCATTGCTTCCATATCTCAGAGTAGCTAATGTGTATATAAGGACATCTTTATAGTATACTATTGTCTATCTGAGCACTTCAAAATCTCTAAAAATACCATCTTCTAAAATTATACTCATAATATCTCTCTGTCGTAAATGTCCTATCATATCTCACTATTCTCACTATTCAAATTGTTTCCTCTGCTTAGGCATGAACCCCACTCAAAGTAGAAATAAAGCACCCCCAAAACTAAAGCGCCATAAAAAAACTAAAGAAATAAACAATAATAAACCAGAAAAACCCAACGTAATTTACCACCTAAAATGCAGCATCATCAGATGTAATAAAATAATGTGCTCAGTGCATAAGGCTAAGCACAGCAATGGACCTTTTCTGTATCAAGCTCCATTGTATTCCCCATAATAGGTCCTCAGAGAATAAATAAAATAATCCCAGTGTTTTCTGCTAAAATGTTATCAATGTTATTAAAATATATTAAAATTCCACTCACAAATCATTAGACACAAAACTGGTGCACTACAAGTAAAATCGCATACATTTTCCCCTTGACTTGGCTCAGCAGCCATGCTCTGAACAAAACTCTTACTTCCCGGTTGGAACGTGATGACATCACTGGCTTTGCCCTTATGCATTGCGTCGCTCACACATGACTTCCTCAGAGGGTAACAGAGCGCTTTGCAGGATAACACACTTGTGTAATTCAACACACAAATGTAAATATTTAGCTTATCTGTCAAGTGTAGAACCCCTTGGGGTGACAGGCCTTTTAAGCCACCCGGCACATCGTTGCTGCCTCACTGAAAAGCTTGCTGCTCCCTTCCCTGCTTGATAGACAGCTGAAAAGAATAGATTTTTATTGGCTGTTGCTGCACCCTGGAAGCCTGCCCCTAGCAACAGAGCAATGGTGGATTCTGATTGGCTGCAGGTGGAAGCTGTGTTAAGCCCCACCTAGTGCATGTAGGGGGGCAAAAAGGACTGTCTTCTGCCTGGAGAAAGCTACAGACAATTCTGTTACTGAGAGCCATGTAATGAGTGAGCTGTGATGTGCTGTTTTAAGAGAGAGAAATCCAAAGTCACATGGCTGCTGTATACACATGCTTCCAACCCAGATTAGGATAAACTGTGCAAAGATAACTGTCTCAGAGATGCTATTGTCCCAGATTCACTGATACTCCAAAGATGTTATTGTTCCAAAGAATTGATGCTGGAGAGCTGCTGTTCAAGAGTTGCTACCATTCTGGTGGATGCGTCTGGTGAGATGCCTATTTGCCACTTTGAAGTCCTTCATTTGCTCTTGTTGCAACTGTATGTTGCTTGTGAGTGAGTGTTCTGATGTGGAAACCAAAGGCCCTGATGCCAACATGCTTGTAACTACACTGGGCAGTGATTTAGATAGGGCCTCTGGTACTATTGGGTAGGACTTTTGCATTCTAAGTAGGTCCCACAGTTGACACTGATCTATAGACAATCACACGTGTTTTCACACACTATGCTATTTGGCCTTGATTGTCTCTGTATGGTCTATCCTTGTATTTCATTGCATAACCAACCTTACAGGGATTTTTCTGTAAATAAAGCCAATTTCAAAAGTTACAGGTGTCTCTGTGCCACTCAAGTCCAGGTACAGGGTGGGTAATCACTGGAGCCGGACAGGAGGACCCAAAGTGGCTTCCTGGGCATAGCGCTACACATGTAAATCAATTTCCAAACACAATGTGGAACAGTTTGTATCGATAAATACTTTATATCAATAGTGATATATTATGAGCCTCTGAAATTAAATACATTTAGGGGGAATTCAATAAAGAATTTACAAATTTTTTTTGGTGATCAGGTCCCAAACTTAATTTGCAATTTGATATGTGCGACAGATTCAGGTATTTCTTATTACCACCGATTTAAGAAGATGTCACTGTGGCTGTATCACACACAAAAAAAATAGTGCCACCTTGCAGATTAGGAAATAATGTGGTAATAAAGATCCATTCTGAGCTGGCATACAGAGAGATACCAGTGCTCAGAGTGGGCATGTGTGAGCTGCCATAATTGTGTCAGCTTCCCAGTGGCCACCGAGTCCTAGCAAACAATGACTCTGCGGACTGCAGTGTAGTGCAGTAGCATGGTATGTGATGCACAGTAGTAGAACAGCACTGTCTATCCGTGGTATAGCTAACTCCTTTTTCTGCTTGCTACATCCATGGAAGATAATTGAGCAGAGTAAATCCTGCCCCCTCCTGACATAACTTCCCGCACACGCCTCCCCAGCTAAAACAGGTGGCAGCGATGTAGTCTGGCATCTTGGTGCTCTATTAGTTAGGCATCTTGGTGCTCTATTAATTAGATGAAAGCCCGCAAATTGGAGTGCTCTTGCATGAAAATCCTTTATTGGCTACATGTATAAAAACACAATACTGTAGATGGTAATGCGTTTCAGCTATGCAGCCTTCCTCATAACATACAAAGAATGTTTAAAATACTTCAATAAAATATTTAAATTAAAAACACCAAATTTAACACACCTGCTCCCCATTCACACCTGAGACATTGTAACACCAATGAGTCATAAGACACAGATGAGGGAAAATTGCTAATTGGGCCCAATTTGGACATTTTCACTTGGGGGTGTACACACTTTTGTTGCCAGTGGTTTAGATATGAATGGCTGTGTGTTGAGTTATTTTGAGAGGGCAGCAAATATACACCGTTATACAAGTTGTACACTCACTATTTTACATTGTAGCAAAGTGTCTTTTCTTCAGTGTTGTCACATGAAAAGATATAATAAAATATTTACAAAAATGTGAGGGGTGTACTCACTTTTGTGAGATACTGTACAACAGATTTGGAATTACAGTTATTATACTGTCTAATTGAATATGTTTTTCCTGTGGAAAAGGAGATGACAGACGTGCTCTTTTTTATGCCTCTTGCACTGTTTGCATGTATTATATCCATATATATGAGCCCACAGTTGACAACCAGGTAAGTGATTTGGAAGAGAGCAGAACAGGCTAGGGGACAACATATTGCCAAGTGTGGATGTTCGTCTGCTGGAAAAATTAGCACCCACCTGATGATCTTGATAATCTCATTATATTATGTTGAATATGATGTAACAAAACTGATTGTATTATTCCTAGACTTAGCCCAGTGCTAAGCTTGGGTAAAGTCTTTATTTTTCTTTATTTATCTTGGTGCTCTATGATTCTGAGGTACGCCAGTCTCCTCACTGCCTGTCTGTTTGCCTGTTTACGCAACAGCAGCCACATAACATATGAAATTGCAAGCTGTGACAGTTAATTGGGTTTTATATAGGGGAATGTCCAAACATTTTGTCCAGTGGAGTGGCTGCGGTAGAAGGCTAGAATGCTGCTTTCAAGGTCAGATAGGGGATTGGGGATTGTGGACAGGTTCATCAATGTCACAAACCTTGCACCTGTAGCTGCATAATGGTGCAACAAGCAGTGAAGTGGGTTATTACCCATAAACATCTGCCTCAAGCAAAAAAGGCCGGATTCATGGCAAATTCTAAATTGTATGCATTGGTTCAATCAACCATCTGTGTTCTTTTAAGCATTACTACTAAACAGCTCTTATTTACACTTGTGGTTTGTGTTATTAATATGGGGTTAATCTGCAGATGATCGTCTGTCTATAGATAAAGGACAGTAAGATGTGGACATCTAAGGTACCTATTTACAAAGGTTACAAAGGTTGAATGTGTAGTGATTAATGTATATGTCATGACGCAAAGTCGTTTATATAGCATTTATCTATATAATACCGTAGAATATGATCATCTATTAACATGACAGGCTATTTAGGTATAATGCCCTAACCAAAATGAATTTGCCTGAATTCCAATTGATTGATCAATATTTCTGCAGAATGAAGGTATTTCCAAGGTCACTAAGGTACGGGTAGCAGTGCCGTAATTTTAATATGTGGTATGTCTCTAAGGTAACACGTGAACCAGAGGTTTCAAAATACAATCAATATTCTGCTTACTTGAGAAGCACAGTAAAATAAACAATTTACACTGAGCATTAATCATAGACTATGAATTTCCCCCTGTAGATCATGTATTACTGGATTCTTTCAATAAAGCAGATCAAAGATCTAAATTCATGACAGTTTCTGTCTTGTCAAGAATAGATACACATATAATATTCTTTTTGTACCCTCTAAAAATTTGCTAACTAAAATGTAAGCTCTGTAAAATTAACTGTTTTAGTACTCCTTAAATGGCTATTGTGGTATATATACACTATATCACCAAAAGTATTGGGACACCTGCCTTTACACACACATGAACTTTAATGGCATCCCAATCTAATGCCCTGTACACATGGTCAGACATTGATCAGACATTCCGACAACAAAATCCATGGATTTTCTCCGACGGATGTTGGCTCGAACTTGTCTTGCATACACACGGTCACACAAAATTGTCGGAAAATCCGATCGTTCTGAACGTGGTGACGTAAAACACGTACATCGGGACTATAAACGGGGCAGTAGCCGATAGCTTTCGTTTCTTAATTTATTCTGAGCATGCGTGGCACTTTGTGTGTCGGATTTGTGTACACAAGACACGACGCGACAACGGACTTTGTTGTCGGAAAATTTTATAGCAAGCTCTCAAACTTTGTGTGTTGGAAATTCCTATGGAAAATGTGTGATGGAGCCTACACACAGTCGGAATTTCCGACAACAAGGTCCTATCACACATTTTCTATCGGAAAATCCTATCGTGTGTACAGGGCATTAGTCTGTAGGGTTCAATACTGGGTTGGTCCACTCTTTGCAGCTACAACAGCTTCAACCCTTCTGGGAAGGCTGTCCACAAGGTGTAGGAGTGTGTCTATGGGAATGTTTGCCCATTCTTCCAGAAGTGCATTTGTGAGGACAAGCACTGATGTGGACAAGATGGCCTGGCTCACAGTCTCCGTGTCAGGGAAGACATGTTTTCCATGCAAGCGACCCACGTGCACACATGCGCACATTAGCCCATCGGCGCACATGCATGCGTACCAGCGCTTCTAGGCGCAGGTCTGTCACTAATGCTGGCACCAGGCAGGCTTTTTAAATGGGGCTCCTATAGAGACTCATTGCTGTTTGGTCTGCAGCTTCTCTGTTGTATCCTGATTCCTGTGTGACCTCTGATCCTGATACGGCTTGTCTCTAACCTGTGATTGTCTGCTACCTACCCTGACCCTGGCTTGCCTTTAGACTCTGATCCTGCCTGTTGATCTTTTGGTACTAAAGCTTGTGACCTGACCTTCCTTCTGTCTGCCGTCTATGCCTGATCTGCCGATTGTTGCCAACCTGGCCTATCTGACCCTGCATCTTGTTTATCCAGCCTGCTACAGCTTCCAGCTCTGCAAACCTGCATCTGGTACCTGATCCTTGCTCTTCATCCCAGCCTGCCATCAGTCAAGTATTGTGACAGCTCATCTGCTAGCTGCCTGTCAATACTACACGGACTGATTACAGGCACTCATACTTGCCGTGCTCCTGTGGCTGCTGGCCCACAAGCAGGAGTTGTACGAGAGGTCTTCCTCTGCACGTCAGGCTTACATCCCAAGTACCTAACACTCTGCTCTAATTCATCCCAAAAGTGTTCTATCAGGTTGAGATCAGAACTCTGTGCAGGCCAGTCAAATTCCTCCACCCCAAACTCGCTCATCCATGTCTTTATGGACCTTGCTTTGTGCACTGGTGCATAGTCATGTTGGAACGGGAAGGAGCCATCCAATCATGGCTCCTCCAATCCATTGCTCCATGTTGTCATGCACTGACTGCTGCTCTTTTTTGAATGGGACTGCCAAATGCACCTAGCTGGGTGATACCCAACTGCTTTTTGTCCTCCAACTATGAACGTTTTCATTCAACCATTAAGGTTCATAAGCTTTACCATACATATTTGTCAGCAGAAACACTCCAGCTGAACTGCCACATGTCCCCAGCAGGGTGATGTATTACTAAAATTTTCACTTTAATACTGAACTAAATGGATCTGTTTTCACACTATACATACATGAATGAGTCAATAGAAACTGTTTACTGCTATGATGAGCTACATTGCTGTTTAAATTACTTGTGGAATTATTTTTATTGAGGAAGATCAGAGAGACATAGCAACTAAAGACAAATATAATTTCATATAATGGTAAACATGAATATGGAATATGGAACCAATATGAATTCAGTCTAATAACAATGCTAGAGTGTTAGAATATGAGGTACCGGGAACACATGTGCAGCATACATACAACCTGATAGGGGTTGGGATCATGGACCTTCTGGGATTGTGGTGCAGACAGCTTCAAAATCAGCACAAGTGACATTACTTATGATCAATGCCATAAGTTCTTTTTGCTAATGGAGCCTAATGAAGCCCGAAAGAGCTGTGACAGGCACTTACCAGGTAAGCCTGAAAATGCCCACCCTTTTTGCCATGCTCTTCAATTCACAGAGGCTGTAACATAGCTTCTATGAATGAAACATGATCTGTGAATGGAGGGAGCAGACCATTCAGTCATCTGCCCATCCTCCATGCATAGATCTTGTTTCATTCACAGAAGCTGTAGTCAATAGCCATTAATAGCAAACTTTTCTATCTCTTCATGGAAAGGGGATTAGTGTGGAATAGAAATGCTAGGGTTTCATTATAGAGATGAACTTCAGTAAGTTTGTAGCATATTCTCTTTAAATAATTCCAAAAGGAAGCAAGTAGAGGACATTCCCAAATTATATAACGTAAGGTGCCAGTGGCGTTGCTATGGGGGTGCGGCACACACCCGGGTGACACCCGCCAGAGGGTGGCACCCGGCTCAGACTGGCACCGGCGCTGCATTGAGAGGAACGCCGCGGCTCCCTCTTTCCCTTCCGGGATCTCCTTGTCAGTACTAGGATCCCTTTAAGACCCAGCAGAACTCTCCTGACACAGCCTTTACCTGAGAAACAACAGTGACCAGCTAACCTTTAAATCACCTGTATCACCACCCAATCAGTGCTTGTGATACAGTTGTTACCTTTGGGTGCTACTGCTAGAACCAGCTGATATCTACTCTGAATATTTTGTGTATGACCTGGCTAGTTTTGACCCTGCTTGCGCGCTTCTGATTCGGTACCGTTTGGACTCTGATCTACCTGTGTATGACCCAGCTTGCCTAGACTACGCTTGCCTGATTCTACTGTAGTACCTTCATCTGCAGTGGTGAACTACAAAGTCCAACCAACACCTACCTTCATCTGCAGCGGTGAACTACAAGGTCCAGCCAACATCTACCTTCATCTGCAGCTGTGAACTACAAGGTCCAGCCAACACCTACCTTCATCTGCAACGGTGAACTACAAGTCCCAGCTGACCTGCTCTGCTTAGATCTGCTCATGGTATGTGCTCTTTTTCCTTGAACCTTTTGCATAATCAGCACACCTGAACTGTTACCTGTTGTCTGCTCCTAGCCTGACACTCCTCTGCGCCATGTGATGTGCGGGGAGAGTGGAGGAGGAGGGAGTGAGGCAGAGACAGACTGGGTGCCCAGGGTCCGACTGTCCCCACACACACCGCCACATGGCGCGGCCACAATCAGATCTCTGTCCCTGCCAGCTGCACTCACTGCCGCTTGCTTCTTGGCTCTGACGTGTACACAGGCTGGGAGGGAGAGCCGAGGATGAGGAGTTATTGGGTTCGAGAACAGTAAAGGAAAAAGTTTTGTGAAGGACAAGCCAATTGACCCTATCAAACATTTTTTCAGCATCAGTAGAAAGAAGAAGAGGTGTTTTCAATGGATTGGGTTCATGGTCCTTGGAGTATTATTTTGGTTTCTGTTTGTGGAATGAACCCTACCTGAAAGGGGTGGATTAGCAGAAGCAAGTAGGGAATAAGGTAATTTGCCAAGATTTTGGTGCATATTTTCAGTCAGTATAAGGTAGGGTGATAGAGCGATAACTGTTATATTAGTTTAGGTGTTTACCCTCTTGATATGTGTGCTGTAAAGGTATCTTGGTAAAAGAAGCACCATTAAGAAGAGAGTTGAAGGCTTTAGAGAATTTCAGGATCAAGATGATTTGAAAGGATTGATAGTAAGACAGGCTGAAGCCATTAGGACTGGGGACTTAGCCTGGTTGCATAGATTATATGGTGGTTGTGACTTCTTAGATGGGAGACTCTAAGGCACCTCTGTTTATGAGCTTATGTTTGGGTAGGGAGGAATTGTCAAGATAAAGTCTTATGTTATTAAGTTGTGGGTCATCCTCTGGCAGAGAGCATGAAGGGTGTAGGAAAGGGAGGAAGTGGTCACTGATCAGCCAGAAAGTAAATTTAGTAGCCATAGTAAGCTTAATAAGGTGGTGAGCAAAAGCTTAGTGTGTAAGCCTGGATGAAGACTGTCAGAAACTCTCAACAAATCTTGCCCATATACATCTGTAGAGAGGTGGTAGCTCATGGGAAACATATCCTAAAACTGTATCTGTGTATGTGTCAGGCATCCACCTCCACCTTAGGTAGTGGTTCAGCTTGGTTGGATGTCATTTTCCTGGGGAAGAGAAATGTTCTTTCACTACTGCTGTGGATGAAGTATGCTGGAAAAGTTTCTCAGTTGCAGGGAGGAGGTCCTTGATTGATGTGGTCCAACCTGGAGAACAGATGAATGGCTCAGAGGCAGTATGAATTGTTCCAGATAGGTGATAACACAGCTTCAGCATAATTTCAGGAAAGGAAACCATGTAGAAATTAATCTAGTTGTCTATAAGTTGGAGATGAGGCAAAGGTGAGGAATGAGTGTCCATATGCCTCAAATACGTAGACGTATAATTTCTATTTGGCAGAGTTCATTGTAGGAGGGAACCAAGTCACAGTGTAGCAATCTCTGCAGCTGGCTTTAGTTAGTCAAGCACATTTCTTTTGGGGTGGCCTTGTGCTGATCCAGAGCATCAGGAATTCCTCTGTGGTACCGAGGCAACTGGGGGTCCACTGATCTGATTGGGGATTAGTGCCCAGAAGCTGGAATGCCACCTGTTGAAATCAGAAAGAAGAATTATGGTATTGAATGTGACGGTGGAAGGGATGTAAACATTTATATGTGCTACTATTCCCGTTAATGAGTTTCAGAATAGGTTTGGAATGGTTCTGCATGAAAAAGAGTCCTATGGGAAACACGTAGAGAGATAGAGATATGTGCTCCCTTGATTTCTAGGGTCCTCTTTTCCCAAGTTTTCCACATGATGAGCTCTTCTGAGCTTTCTCTGAAAAAAGTGGATATGACATAGCACATCCCTGGGTCTAGGAGAATCAGCTTAAATTTATAGTAAATGTGGTTCGATATTTTAATAGGGCCCATGCAGGTGACACCTCATTGCTACAGATCCAGGGCATTGAGAATGTCACCACCCCCAGGAGGGGTGGGGATAGATTTAGGATTTTATGCAAATGAGAGGTGTTCTGGATTTTTTCTTTACAAACCAGAATTCTGATGGGACTCAACTTTGAGTGGGATTTGACACATTTTTACGATTAATTTGATATTTTGATACTTCTATTACCCATTTGATATTAATGGAATTTGGTGTAGATCATTCTACAATAGTCTTTGGTATGTTTAGTTGTTCTTTCTATCATTAAACATCTAGGATGGGATATGAACGTATATACATTTTTCATTGACTGATTGGTGTGTTAGTTTTTAGCCAACATTTTTACTATATCACTCTTTTCTTGTTTTTGTTTCTCTTTGTTTTATTTTTTTTTTGTTTATTGAATTTGTTCATAAGAATGTTTATACTATTGTATCTTTTTCTCTTTACAGATACTTTTGATTTTCATTTTGAGATGTTAATGTTCTTTTTGATATGCTTGGAATTATATGTATTTTTCTGTGAATGAGGATAAAGGTTGGAAACAGCAGGTTCAATCAGTCCAATCACCTAATTGGTTAGTTGATTACATGTGATGTTTTGACATATATACGTGTATGGTGATTGATTTTTGCAAGGTTCTGACAAAGCACACTAGTCGTGTGAAACGCGTTACCTGCTTCCCCCTGCCTGCACATTTTTCAGTGCTGTTGTTTTTTATCTTTTTGGAATAAACCATATTGCATCGTGTATGGGAGTGCAGCCATCCTTCGTCTTTAGCAGTGGAATGCAGTTGGCAATGGAGCGTTGGGTGCCCTAGGTTTCATCCCTAACAGATAGGATACAGATGTTAAAATGTGTTATGGAAGGGTTCAATGATGCAGAACCTGTAATTAACAAAGCTTCACTCTGCCATGCCTCTACACATGGAAAAGTTTTTAATCATGTCTTCACCTTGATGAACTTTCTGAATGGATTAGCACCATTTATTAATTGCTTCAATGTCCTACTGGTGTTCATATTTATTAGATCACATACAGTATATGGAGTGAACTGGTAGCTCTATTTTACTGGCTGAATAATATATATTTCTTTATTAGTTGATATTGCTTAGCTAGCTGTTTGAGTTTTTGGACTATTCATATAAACTGTTGTTTTTCCTTGATTGACTGGACTCTTGCAATATGCACACAGGTTGCCACTCTCATGATTTTGAATGAGCATATTGGTCTATGCCCTTTTGGACATTCAATCCCTTTCCATGAATATTTGAAAACTTATGTGTTTCATCAGAAAGTCAGGTGAAAAACAGTGTGGATATTTACCACACACAACAATTGCATTCTCTGTTCTGGTATGTTATCAATGCCCGTGACAAGTGAAATATTTAGAGACATCTAAACTGGCTGTATGTCTGCTGGAAAGCAATCTGATATAACAAAGTTCTTGATTTGCACCTAGAACAGTCTCTGACACCAACTAATATATGATATAAAAATTATGTAATTGCAATATGATGAAGAATGTGGATGGATTTGAAACATTTCGGTATTGATATGTGATATCTATAGAGATCCTGTGATCACTACCCTGTCATCATTATTGATAGATATAAATGGCCAAAAAGATTGCTTTGGAGTAACCTCTTACTCATTATAGACTATCTTTGACTTCAATCCTGAATAACCCCATGTGGGGTTGGACCTATTTTTTTTTCTTTTTGGTGGCTAAATATAATTCCAGGCATACAGTATATTTTTCTAGCATAATATAGTTTTTAATATTTAAAAAAAAAAAAAAAAAAAAAAAAAAAAAATATATATATATATATATATATATATATATATATATATAGATAAAGAAAATCTTTGCTTCCTGTAAAAGTATTTACTGAGAACCCTGATAGAGGTAAGGAGTAGCTGGGAGTTCAGTAAATGAGGATTTTTTTTTTCTTACAATGGCAAAGTGAAAGATAAAAATACTTTAAGTACAGGATTAGGTTTAAGAGGGGGAGGTTAAATAGCTCTACATCATTCCAACTACCACAGATTCTAAGAATGCCTGGCTAGTCTGAAATATCTTTACTGCCCGTTTCCTGTCTCCTAAGCTTCACTTTACGCCTATTATTATGAGAAGCCTTACTCGCCAAAAGTGAGGCTTAAGAGATAGAATGAGCCAGGTTCACCCAGTAAGTAAGTGCATTTCATAGCACCTTGGCATTCAGGGATGGTTACACAGAGGAAAGACCTAGCAGACACCTGCTTTGTATTGATTTTGCTGGATAAAATATATATATATATATATATATATATATATATATATATATATATATATATATATATATATATATAGTTTGCTTTAAGTAATAGGGATTTCCTTGATGTTAGGTACACATTACAACACAGGAGCCATTGGGTGAGCTGCAGGATTTATGCATGTTCTAGGAACAAAGTACACTGCTGTAAAGACTACTAGGGACAAACTGTCAGTACTGAGAATGTAGTGCTCTGGCACCACTTGCTCACAAAATGCAGGTGCCACATATTCCCCCTACGTTTCCTATTAAATGCACAAGGATTGCTGGTCAGGCTGGGTCACACCAGAGATTGACAAACAATAGGCAGAGAGTTTTTTTTTTCTGCTACTGCACAGAAATATAAACCTCTTTCTTTTTTCCCATCAAGTGTCAGTGTTTGAGAAGAAAGCCATCATATGTATGCTACGTGTACCTATAGCGGCTTTGCATATGCATTCTCAACAAACACTTTTCTTTAACTTTTCACAGTCCATTGAATATCACTAGAAAATGTTGCAGTGTGCGTTTGAAAAATAAATTCAATATTATATTTTCATTACTGTTGCTGTTGTCAGACATAAATAATAAATGTTAATAGAGATTTTATGTTGTCAGCCAGAATCATTGTATAAGAAACAAAACCATCAGTTTTACATATATCCATTCTCAAATTCAATATGTAGTGTTAATACAAATATAATTTGTTCATGTTTTATACTCAAACATAACCTAATATATGTTTGGAAAGCGTATTTACTATTTTAGTAACTCACTCTTGCTGCTATATTGATCACACTGCATTAAAATATTTTATTTGCAAACAAACATCAGTGTCTGAAAAAAAAAAGGTTACTTATTTTGCACCGATCTATGAAAATTTTCAGCATAAGCTTAACACAAACATTATTTCTCTTTTTATACTCAGCTAAATAGGAACTGTAGCCTGCTCACATAATTTGTAATAAAAACATCTTTGCCATTCTGAAGCTTCCGTCCAACCACTTTGCATATTATTTTATATATATTGTGATTCTGTACTTGCCAAATATGCTGCAGAAATCTCCCTCCACTGAGTTTGGCTGCATCCATTTTAACTGTGGGCAGCTGAAGCTGCTGCCTGGTCACTTCCTGGATTTACACAGACACACACAGGCACACATCCAGCTCTGCAGACCTGCAGCTTTCATTGGCCCTCTTATGACTAATCTCCCCTCCCTTCCTGGCAAACTCTCACGAGAGTAAGAGAGAGCTGTGCATGATGTCATAAGCCTAGGCTTTTTACAGACAAGAAACAGGAAGTGGGCTGTATAAGGTATTTACTGGCAGAAAAAAAAAATGTTTAACTATCTAAAGTTAAAACAACAAGGGCAGAGGACTTAATAGATGGAAAGATGAAAAAAGTTTCACTAAAGCATCAATGAAATAATATCTCAAAAAATAATACTGCGCCAACTCAGATTGAGAAGATGGAAAACTTCTGGCTCCTAAGGCAAAACAGGGACCAGGTGCAAAAACAGATAAAATAAGCGCTTACATCAATCGTGGCAAGATATTATAAAACTTTTAATAGAAGTTTTTTTGGAAGCTGATTCACACTATGTGGAAGTTTTCTTTCCATCTTCTCTATCTGAGGGATATATCCTCTCCGTGAAGATTCATAATAGGATTGCCATACAGTAGTGTACTATGGAGACTGGAAGGCAGTGAGGTTGGATGAAAGTGACTGGTGAGTGCTTCTACCGCTTCTCCATTGAGTTTGTATACAGTGTCACACCCACCTCCTCTGGGACTATCAGCTCCAACTACTCTTTAAGCCTGTCTGACTCTCAGCTGCTGGCTAGTGAGTCCACCGATTCTGGTAAGGGTATTTTTACCTGTCTATATCCACACCATGAGTCTGGTTACTATACTACATTGAAGCCTGTCCCAGCCACGGGAGATTGATAGAATAAGTTCCAGTCTAGGCTATATTGGCCATTTTTCCTCATACTTGTTCCATAGAACTTTTTGTGAACTTTTAATTAGTTTTTCACTTTTTGAACACATATTTTCTTAGTATGATTGTAATATCATTCACATAAGTGTATATCATTTGGATATTTTTTGAGTCGCGCATAGTGACTTACAGTTTATGTATCACTTAGTTGTTCTTATGCACAATTAGATACCTGTCACACTGGTTTATTTTACGGATACACAGGTTCTTTTACATTATATGTGACTCTACATGCAGTAAGTAGAGTTTTTTGTTTCATCAAACACTTTATTGTGCAATTTTCGACCCCCAGGTGAACATTCTGGTGGTTCTTGACCGATAATGAACATTACGTTGTTTTTAGCGCCACACTTTATTATATCAATGAAACAATTGTTATTGTGAATGTGAAAAATATGTGAAACATTATTTCATTAATGAAATTCATGCAAACCCAGGGATGGGAAGTTCATACTATTTAAATGCATTACTTGCATGAGGTTTTCAGGGTAAAATAGAGCTACAGTAGATACTGGTGCATCTGACTGAGTGAGGTCCCATATTTATGTACTGTGGGAAGATAAGGGGGACAATTCAAAGCAACAAAGAGGGGGCTTAAGCAAGCAATTCCAACAAAAATACATTTTCTAGAGGTGGGGTTGTAGGGGAAGTGTAAATCTAGCCATTTGGATGTCTTTGTGGGCCATGGGGAGTAATCAATGTGTATTTGTCAGTCTAGGCTGCAGGGAGTGAGGTTGGCAATGCACACTTGTCTACAGTCTGGGCATTTTTCTCCAGCTCTTTTCAGAACTGTCACTTGCCCTGCAGACCTTACCATATAAATTGGGGCTTATTAGTGCCCTTGGAAGTTGTTTAGGGGAAAGACTGCCAAAATGTAGCTGTCATGCTGCTTTACTGCCTATAATGGACCCCTACCTTGAGAAGGACTCTTCATGAATATAGCCATCTGCCTAAGGTATGACTACTTCATTGGCCACTAGAGAGTTTTGTATAGGAAAGTGTGTGGAATATATATATTTATAATATATAATATATAATATATATATACAACTACTTCAGTATAAGATCTTTATTTGTTCATCCAAACTTCCTGGGCTGAAGTATTTAAAGGAGTACATGCATGGCAAAGGAACATGGCTTACAACTAGGGGATTAAAGAGGTTAGATAAGATACAGTACAGGAGTCTAAGGAGCAGAATCCAGTCCAGGGAGGCTATATTGCCATTGCTAGGGACTACCGTATTTGTGTCACTTGCTAATGCAACCAACCAGCCAGGAAAAGGGTGATATAACACAGTGGGACAGTTACTTCGATAGTGAAGGGGTGTTATGCTTGGCGCTCTCACTAATGGCCAGTTTCTCACTTACTGGGACCGACCCTGCGGAACAGAGTACCTAGGGTCCTATCCCGGAGAGAGAGATAGTGGGGGCCCTAGTAAGGAGAACAAGCATGGAGTTATGGAGAAGTATGTTTCTTGTATCCGATAGTAACATGGAAACAATGTCACTGGGAGTGAGGTGATAGGAGTTGGTACAAGCTCCGCGGTACCGGCTGGGAAATGCTGCACACCTGAAGAGAGAGATATTCTCTAACTGAAGTTGTGTCCAAAGTACTTAATGTTAACAGTGTAAGAAGTATTGCCATGGAGTTAACTGCATGTGTACTGCTCACTTCTAAGTTTGGAGTCCTGCCTTAATGTTGATTTTACATGACTGCAGCTCCTTCCTAAGGTTTAGGCATTAGCAAGTGGAGTTCCACAGTGTCCCCCAAGGGTGCCTTAAGCCCCACCCACAACTGTTTGCTTAACATACCTATACTGTTGGCAGCATGGTTAGATTTCACTGTTTTTGCCCATGGTTTCCAGTGCTCTTCTGGCCGAAGATTATCAGCCATCTGATGCAGTAATGACAAAGAGGTACAGACAACCCAGAACCATCTAATCCACAATTTACTTTTGAATCCCCTTGTGACCACAACCTTGCCATACCCATGAAGTAAGTACCTGAAACCCCTTTTTATTATTGCCATGTTAAAGAACAGAGAAAGCTGCCATATTACAAGAGAGATTCCTCATGCAGAAAGATTGCAAGATAATGTCCATGTTATGTCGATACTGGTTATAAAATAAGCCATCTTAGGATACAGAAAGACCGCTAGAAAGTTCTGATAATTTAGACTGTCCACACAAATACTGCAAAAGATTTTCCAATTAACAAAAAGCCTATCAGGGACTGTCCATGTTACAGAGAAAATCCTGTGACTGCCATTCAAAGACACTACGTATAAAGAATTTTAAATGCAAGTGTATTTAGTTGTGTCTAGTTTTCCTATTTTGGATAAGAAACGGGAGAAAGAGAGTATCAAACATTCAGTTTTACTTGGCTGTTAAGAAATAATGTACTAAATTGCTGCCTGAAAGCAAAGCATTTACTGTATGTCTTCCAGCAGTGTAGTTCTTTAACATTCATAAAGTTATTTATTCTGGATGACCCCACCTGCTAAGGTGAATTTTTTTTTTTTTTTTTTTAAACACACAATTATTAAGTAGCAAAGATAAATACATCAAGGACATGTGGGGGTGGATAAATAAAAAAGCAAACCCGGAATATGGTCTATTACCAGAAATGCATGCTCAAACTCAGGAAATGGTGCATAAGTAAAGAGTTTTAAGTAAATTCGAATTTGCCATGGACTGGCCAGTGTGTTTCGAACATGGGTTTAGATGAACTAATAAACTGGTTGCCAGTACCGGTAGAGTGGCAATGTGCCTCTTCAGAGAGGATACCCATGTTCAAAGAGAGTGTGGCTTCCTCTGCACACTCAACCACACCTCACACTTGTAGTGTTGAGGAGGTTAGGAAGGAGAATCCTTGCCCGTGTGATTTTCCTATTTGGACAATAGTGTTGCATAGGGGGAATACTTTGTAAATTCAATAACATACAGGATGTCACATAAAATTGCAGAAAAGAAAAATTTAAGCCCAATCAAATAGGGCAGTGGTGCACAAGTAAATATCATGCTCATAGGCAGTGGCGGCTGGTGCGTAAAACTTTGGGTCGGCAAATCAATGCCACCCCCCCTCAGGAGATGGATGGGAAGGCAGCGATCACCCCTCTCGTTAGGGATGGATGGAAGGTGGCGATCAGAGGCCTCCTTCCCTTACAAGGCAGATGGTAGGGCTGCTGCTCCTCGCTCCAGGACCATTGCTTCTCCTTCCGGCCCAACAGGAAGTGGGTCCTGGGACCCGATTGGCCAGGAGTCCTAAGACTAAGCCAGGAGGAGAATCAGAAAGACAACAGCGAATATTAATTTGCTAATGTCACACAACTGGGTGGGCTCAGGGCGCAGTGCTCTGCGTGCTGAGCCCACCCTTTTTTGAAGCCAATTAGAGCCTCAGGCTTTAAACATGTGCTTCAAAAAAAAAACCCCCATTGAAATCCATGCGTCCGGCACCTTGCATGTAGATTAGGGGCCGGGCGCATGGATTTGGGGGGCGGCGCCCCTGCCCCTAGTATGAACAGGCCGGCACTGCTCAGGTATATACAGAGAACCTGTTTTCAAAGTGTTTTTTTTCTACTAGCACAAGCTTCATGAATATGGTAGAAAGTGACTGACTGTAAAAGGTATGTGCCCTTTGATTTGCCTTGCAATGGCAAAAAACAAAGGTTAAAGTTTTACACAGAAAACTTGACCTAGGGAAATGTCTTGAACAACTAAAAATGCAGGTAAATAAAACAACTAGCAAGGCCTTTCATGTTCCTTGGCTAATCCGAACAGTACTAAAAGAGGGATTTGCAGACATAGGCAAAATGGAAAAATTAGAAGTGGTTAGCAAAGATGATTACCCATAAATGGGTAAATACAGTTCCAGGTGTTCTATGGTGTTACCTGGACCACAGGGACCTAAATAAGACTGGATAGCAAAAGATCGAATAAACCTCTACACTAAAAGCTTTAAGCGTCAAGCTGGCAGGTGCAAAATACTTCAGTGTTCTGGGTTTGAAATCACAGTATTGACAAATAAAGCTAGACAAGGACTGTTCCATGGTTACAACATTTATCCTACCAGATTGCAAGTACTGCTTTACCAGCCTATTGTTTGAAATTCAATCTTTAAAGGAAGTGTTTCAAAGCAAAGCTTAAACATGCAGGATCCAAAGGCAATTAGTTATGTGGATGGTTTCTTAGTGTTTTGCAGCACTATTGAAGAATGTGATTCCAATCTGAAAGCCACGCTTTAAAGATTCAGGGAAAAAGATGTTAAAGTTAATGCAGAAAAATGCATACTGAGAGCAAGGGAAGTCAAGTATTTTATAGTAGCCGCATTTTGTCATCAGAAAGCCAGAAAACCTTATCCAAATATAATTGCGGCAATCTCTCAAAGGAGATCACCTAAAAACCATTCAGAGCTGGAAACAATTTTAGGTATGCCCAATTGCCTGACAAAATTCACTCACCATCTTGCTAATATTTTATCACCCCTAGGAACTTTTAAATAAAACCCTTGATTTTTATTGAGAACCTCAGAAGAATATTGCAGTTCACAAAATGAATGCCCAGCTCTGAGAAATTAGAAAATTCTTACTTGCACTATGGCTGAAAGGGTTCCCTGCTCATTTACTTTAGAGTACAGTAAACACTTTTACTTACCCAATATTCCGCTCCCCCATGCTCCAGTGGTGGACTGTCCCTGGGCTCCATCACTTTGGACCTTGTGACAGTCTTAAAGATGTTAAGACCTTGGACTGCTGCAGTATGGAGGAGAAGACACTGTGGGGACTGGTGTAGCAACATGGAGAAGCAGAGGATCAAGTAAGTAAATCTTCTTTTCCAATGCCCTTCTGCCTAGTACACACAGGCCGAATGTCAGGAGACATCAGCTGGTTCAATGAAAATAGTCTGATATTTGGCCCATGTGTATGTCAGCCATTTGGCCGGCTTCTGTCGGACAAGCATGCTGGAAAACCAGTAGCTGATCAGCTCCAGAGGGTTCTGGCAGGAGGGGGGGCTGTCCCCCTGTCAAAACACAACAGCTCAGCAGGGGAGATCACTGTACTAATGTCGGACTGTTAGTACAGTGGCTCTGACCAGAGCTGTCAGTTTTTTTGTTCAACCGCTGGGTAAAGCGAAAAAAGACTATAAGTGTGTATCAGGCTTTAGACTTAAACCAGCACTTAGCCCTTTCAGTGCCGGCACAGCCCCACTGCAAGGGAAAATATTCAAGTTTTCTACAGTTGGGCTTTAAACAACTTGTTATTAAAGCTGCAACATTAGCAAATGGAAGTGCCCCAGGGATTGTACAGGCATAGGGGGTAAACCAGATCATACAAGAGGTATAATAAGGTAAAAAAATACAAAATGTATTTAAATACACATGATCATAAACTTAGTGCACAGATAAGAACACCTAAAAAAAGCAATACAATAGAACACAATCAGTAAACAGTAAAAGTTTCTTAGAACACACACATGATCTACACATAGGATCAACAGGAGTGTGTCGCTACAGTATACCCGACATGTTTCGGAAAATTAGGTATAGTATTTAGCTCCTTCTTCAATTGCTGAGTTCAAATATGCTGTTTATTCTATTAATAAAAGAAAAACAAAACAAATAACAATACATAATCCACAGTATATGAATGTAAGTATGAAACACAGCAGTTATTTTGCAGCATGGCAATACATTAACAGTCATCGGAAATGAGTGGTACTCACATATTTTGTGTCTTATTACACATCAGAATGAATATGGAAGTGAGGCTGATGCCCTCATGCTCTTCTCCACCTCACACTCTATGAGCTCTGGGGGTTCACCAGTGTGGGCTACAGATGCCTCACAGGGTTTAATAGTACGTGAATCCACCTATAGAAGCAATAGGTGTGCAATGTCTGTGTATTACAAAACAGCAGTGTTCGCGACACCACGCAACACATCAATGCTCACAAGGATCGACCAGAGACTGGGAGACACAAGTCTAACACAGAAGGAGAGAGGTGCAATACAATCAGTAAACTGACAGGATAGGGTCAGAAATAAGTTTGAAGCCTATGTTCATAGAACAGACTGGTGCATCACTCGGAGACAATCCTCCACACTATTAGGGGGATATCAACCACAAAGCAATGCTCTAAATCAAAGTAAAGCAGAGGAAATGGAGAGTATGCAATCCGGTGTATGCTTACCTGTCTTGATCATCAACTTGTATTACAGAGATGTGAAGCTCATATACAATCCTGGCTGTGCAGCGAAATGGCCATAGACTTTCCTGTCTAACAAAGGAAGTGCATGGAAGGGACAGCCCATGGACATGGGCGGATATCCAATAGTTAAGGGTAATGCCTGACGGGTGATCGACAGGGTCATCAAATTGATGAGCCCTGGCGACACACCTGTGCAACAAGTGTGTGGACCGGAACATCCCATCGTCGATCCCCTGGCTCGTGCAGTGTCCGGCGTCACCACGTCAGTAAGGCACGATGACGGCAGACACAGATGGAGCCACCGACACAGCAGATGGGTGACACTAGAAGCCCAGATGGAAAGGCCAAATGTGCAGGCGCGGGCCCGCAATAAAGCAGGTCCACAATAACACAGATGTGCTGCAGCCCAAAGATGGGGGGAAGGCCCCGCGGTGCACCAAACACCAGGGGGGCCCCCTGTGCCGGGGAGCCTCGATGTGTCAATAGCCAAACACCACGCTGCTGGAATACCATATAAACAAATTATATATAAAGTGCAGTCAAGCCAGGAGCACGAAGGCAACAGCCGCCACTTGTACATCTGAAAAATTACAAAAATTTTTGAAAAAGATTAGAATTTGCAGAACAGGTAAGGACAGATAAAACAATGCAATGGGTGGAAAAATCTACTAATTATCCAAAAAGAAAACAGGATGGTTTATTTAATCCCAGTAAAGACATATAGCCCATAAGTAAAACACATCATAGATTTACAAATCAATACAAATCCCTATCAAAGCCCCCAAAGGAAAAACCTTGTAGAAAGGGTTTGAGATTAAAGGCCTCATTCAGGCCTGGTGGAAAAGTGGCATTAAGATTAAGATTAAGAAGTGGCGATAAACCCTTTACCATAATTTTCTAACATTATTCTAACTCCAAGTCGACTTGCTAACAAACCCCCCAGGATACTGAAGCATGCCCCCTCAAATCATATTCTCATATTACCTCCCTAACCCTGGGCCTCCCTTATTTAACTGTGCCCAACACACCCATCACCATCACCCTACAGCCTCCGGCAGTAGTCGCAATCTACGCAATCTAGTCTAAATTCCTCTTTTTCCCAACGCCAGCCTCCCTCTCTCCTGCGCCCTCTGGAATGCCCACTCTGTCTGCAACAAACTCACTGCTGTTCATGACCTCTTTGTTACAAATTCCTTTACTCTCACCGAAACCTGGCTCCACAAATATGACACCCCTTCTCCTGCTTTCCTCTCCCAGGGTGGCCTTCACTGGACTCAATCCCCTAGGCCTAATGGACGCAAGGGAGGTGGAGTGAGATTCCCACTATCCCCCAGAGCACCTTCCAGGTTATTCACTCTCCTCCCTCTTTTTCCCTCTCATCATTCGAAGTCCACTGTATACATCTATTCTCTCCTACTTCCCTAAGAATTGATGTGATATACTGGCCCCCTGGACCATTATCGACTTGATGAGTTTTCTGCCTGGCTACCCTACTTTCTCTCTTCAGAAATTCCCACAATCCTTCTCGGTGATTTCAACATCCCTGCTAATACAAACACTCCTGCTACTTCTAAACTTCTTAGTCTAACCTCTCTCTAATGGGAACACCCTTGACCTTGTATTCTCCTACCTATGCACTCCATGCAACTTCTCAAACAATCCTTTTCCTCTCTCCGACCATCACCTTATTAGTTTCTCTCTCCCCCTATCTTCCACCACCTTTCCCTCCAATCGCCTAACCATCACCCGTAGAAACTTTCGCAACTTCAACTCCTCTCTCCTCTATTCTGCTACTGACCACCTCTATGACAAAATCTCTTTTCTGTCCTGCCCCAACCAAGCCACGTCCATCTACAATAAATCCCTGTCCTCCACCCTGGACAAGCTAGCTCCCCTCACTACACGCAGAATCAGGCCTCGACCCCTACAACCCTGGCAAACAGAGGACACTAAAATTCTCAAAAAACGTAGTCGCGCTCTTGAGCGTCTGTGGCACAAGACTAAGTCTCTCAAAGACTTCAACCAATACAAATCTGCCCTCTAAAAATACTATTATTTCCTCCACACTGCCAAGCAAACCTATTTACAACTCTTATTAACACCTTCTCATCCAGTCCCCGTAAACTCTTCTCTACCTTCAACTCTCTACTTTGTCCTCCACCACCTCCACCTACTGACTTACTCACTGCCCAGGAGATCGCTAATCACTTCAAAAACAAGATTGATACAATCCGTGATGAAATCTCCACTTTACAGGTATCTCCCCCAGCTAAGACTCCATGTCAAAAGGTACAACTGACACTCCCGCTATTCAAATCTACTACTACAGACGAAGTTGCTAAACTCCTTTCTATCGCCCACCTAACCACCTGTCCCCTGGACCCTATTCCCTCTCAAATGCTACAGTCGCCCTCTGACCCCATCCTACACTCTCTAACCCACATCTCCAATCTCTCCCTCACCTCTGGCATCTTCCCCAATGCTCTAAAACATGCACTGGTCACCCCCATACTTAAAAAGCCGTCCTTGGACCCTACCAATATTAACAACCTACGCCCTATCTCCTTGCTCCCCTTTTCCTCTAAACTCCTTGAATGCCTGGTTTACAACCAACTGAGTGACCACCTCATTAAAAACAACCTTCTTGATCCCCTTCAATCTGGATTTCGCCTTCAACCCTCCACAGAAACTGCTCTTTTAAAACTCACAAATGACCTACTAACTGCAAAAACCAATGGACACTATTCTGTACTCCTACTTCTGGATCTTTCAGCTGCCTTTGACATGGTTGACCAGCCCCTCCTCCTCAAAAAACTTTACTCCCTCGGTCTCCGTGACTGTGCTCTTCAGTGGCTCTCATCCTACCTATCCCAACGCACCTTCAGTGTCACTTACAATTCTACTTCCTCCACTCCTCTTCCCTTCTCTGTCGGGGTCCCCCAAGGTTCTGTTCTTGGATCTCTTTTATTTTCAATCTATATCTCTTCCCTGGGTCAGCTGATTTTTTTCAATATCATTTCTATGCTGACGACACACAAATCTATCTCTCCACCCCTCAACTCACTCCATCAGTCTCCTCACGCATCACTAACTTACTAACCGACATATCTGTATGGATGTCACACCACTTCCTCAAACTCAACTTGTCGAAAACCGAGCTTATAATATTTCTTCCCCCACGTGCCTCTTCCACTGACTTCTCTGTCAAGAGCAATGGCAAAACCATCCACCCATCCCCACATGTCAGGGTGCTAGGTGTTATCCTGGATTCTGAACTCTCCTTTTGGCCCCACATCCAATCACTTCCCAAAGCTTGCCGCCTCAACCTCCGCAACATCTCTAAACTATGTCTCTTTCTAACCAAGGAAACCACAAAGCTCCTTACTCACTCCCTGGTTATCTCTTGCCTCGACTACTGCAACTCCCTCCTCATTGGCTTAACTTTAAATAGACTATCCCCCTTCAATCCATCATGAATGCTGCTGCCAGACTCATCCACCTTACAAACCGCTCTGTGTCTGCTACCCCTCTCTGCCAATCCCTCCATTAGCTACCACTCGCCCAACAAATTAAATTCAAAATACTAACAGTAAGTTACAAAGCCATCCACAACTCTGCCCCCAGCTACATCACTAACCTAGTCTCAAAATACCAACCTAATCGCCATCTCCATTCCTCCCAAGACCTCCTGCTCTCTAGCTCCCTCATCACCTCCTCCCATATCCGCCTCCAGTACTTCTCCCGAGCCTCACCCATCCTCTGGAATCCCCTACCCCAATCTGTCAGACTGTCTCCAAATTTATCCACTTTTAGGTGATCCCTGAAAACTTTCCTCTTCAGAGAAGCCTATCCTGCCTTCATCTAACAACTGCACTAATTTCTCCATTAGCTCATCCCCCACAGCTATTACCCTTTTGTATAACTTGACCCTCCCTCCTAGATTGTAAGCTCTAATGAGCAGGGCCCTCTGATTCCTCCTGTATTGAATTGTATTGTACTTGTACTGTCTGCACTAATGTTGTAAAGCGCTGCGTAAATTGTCGGCGCTATATAAATCCTGTATAATAATAATAATAATAATGAGCATCTGCTCGGGTCCATCCCATACGATGAAGATGTCACCTATGTACCTGTGCCACATAACAACGTGGCACAGGTACATAGAGAGAATGGAACGTTCCCATTTTCCCAGGAACAGATTGGCGTAGCCAGGGGCACAACAAGTGCCCCTGGCTATGCTCTGCACCTGGAGGAAAAACTGACCGTCAAATAAAAATTTTTTATGATTGAGTATAAATTTAAGAGAAAGAATTATGAACTTATTAAAAGATTCCTCATGGTGGCTTTGAGATAAAACCCTGCAAATACATGCAAGGCCCTTAGAGTGTGGAATGGAGCTATAAAGAGCCTCCATATACCTGTACTCCCTCGAGAATTTGCAATAGATAAATAGTATCACAAACGTATGAAGGAAGTGCAAGAACAAAAGGTCTAATATGTTCATCCACCAATCTTGACAGGTTTTCCGTAATGGCACCATTTCAAGATATGGCCTGCCTGGGGGTTCTATTGCATTTTTATAAACTTTGGGGAGTGAGTAAAAAGTAGCAGTTCTGGGGAACGGAGTACGAACAAAATTCCATGATTGTTTGGAGATGATATTGTTGTGGAAAGCATTGCCAACAAACACATAAAACTTCCTGTTGACAATATCAACAGTATCAGGACTTACAGGACTGTACCAGTCAATGTGACTCAAAATTTTGATGCACATCTGCTTGTATTTTTCATTGTCCATAAGGGCTTGACGGTGATATCGTAATTTATGGATACGTTTTTTTTTACTCAAAGTTAGATTTCCTAAGTCATTTGATGTGGAGTTTAGAGCTTTTATCTCTTAACAGGTCAGTTTTAAAAAGGTAGCTATTATATAAGCTGCAACATTAGCACATTATAATATGGCTAAAAGCTTGGTAGGCCTAAAAGCTCTCTCTCTTTTCTGGGGGAAATTCCACGTTCACAAGACCCCTTTGTTTACTTTAATGGGGGGAGGCAGAGCTGTCATTTGGTAAGTGACAGGAGTGGTCAGGTTCAGAGGGTGGCAGGATTTTTTTTCATGCGGGTCGACGGGCATCATTCATTGTGATTAACATGAACCTACATCACTGGACGATGTGACTGATGATGGATGTACATTGGGAGAGATTTTTTTTTCTTAAATAAAGGTCTTTAGGGCAAAAACCGATGTGTATTTATTTTCCTTGACTTTTCTTGGTGAATAAGTAGGGGTGCTATGTGTCCATGCTCATTAGCTTGGGGGTGGGATCTGGGAGCCCCCTAATTATAAGGGGGCTTCCAGGATCCCAAAAGTCATCACCCCCACCCCACAATCACCAGGCCAGGTTTGTGGGCAACATAGGAACAAGGTGCTTTGCTAGGAGGGGTCACCTCCATGTTGAGGGCATGTGGCCTTGTATGGTTCAGGGGCATGCATGTTCATCTTCCCCCTTTCCTGCTCTGCCAGACTGCATGCTTGGATGAGGGTCTAGTAGAGATTGATGGGAAAACATGACATGAGGCCCCCTGAAAGAATTCCTGAAGGAATTTCCCAGGAACAGTAACAGAGGAGACATTTTCCAATGGAAACACTAGTTCTTGTGACCTGGGGGTGCCCAAATGATTCCATTAATTTACAGGGATTTCATCTCACTGCCTGGTTTGGCTGTGGGACAGGAAGTGAAGGTAAATCTTTCCAATAGGACAAAGAAAGCAAAAACAATCTGACAGTGGTTATAACCCTCCCTTGCACTACCCAAAAAAAACCCAAAACAATAGTTCTATTTTAAGGGCCCCTCAACCACTTGCCGACCGCCGCACGACGATGTACGTCAGCAGAATGGCACGGGCAGGCATAAGTGCTTACCTATATGTCCCTGCCTGCCCGCGGGCGGGGGGTCCAGTCGGACCCTCCCGGTGCCTGCGGTGGTCGGCTTCGTTACAGGAGTGATCCGTGCTGAGGGGGAGGCCATCTATTTGTGGCCACTCCCTCGCGATCGCTCCTGACAAATTAAATGCTTCCTCTGCCTCTGTAATGTAAACAGCGGCAGAGGAAGTGATGTCATCTCTCCTCGTGAAGCCTTTTCGTTACGGCTTCCGATGAGAGAAGACATCAAGTAAGTGCACCAAACACTACACTTATAGTAGAACACTCTAGGCACACATTTCACCCCCCAGTCACCCCCCAATCACCCCCCAATCACCCCCCTGCACCACCTGTCACAGTGACACCAATAGCAGTTTTTTTTTTTTTTACTGATTATTACATTGGTGTCATTTTGTGACAGTTATAAGTGGTAGGGCAGTTAGTGGTAGGCCCCTTTAGGTCTAGGGTACCCCACTAACCCCCCCTAATAAAGGTTTAACCCCATGATCACCCCCCCGTCACCAGTGTCACACTGTCAGCTTTTTATAGCATCAGGGACCCCCATATACTACCTAATAAAGGTTTTAACCCCCTGATTGCCCCCCAGTTTACCCTTTCACCAGTGATCACCGTATAACTGTTACGGGTGACGCTGGTTAGTTAGTTTGTTTTTTATAGTTTCAGGGCACCCGCCGTTTATTACCCAATAAAGGTTTAACCCCCTGATTGCCCGGCGTGATATAAGTTAAGTTTTAGGGTCAGGTAGGGTCTGCATCGCCCCAGGCAGCGTCAGGTTAGTGCCAGTACCGCTAACACCCACGCACGCAGCATACACCTCTCTTAGTGTTATAGTATTTGAACAAATCAATATCTGATCTGATCAGATCTATACTAGCATCCCCAGCAGTTTAGGTCCCCAAACACGCAGTGTTAGCGGGATCAGCCCAGATACCTGCTAGCACCTGCGTTTAGCCCCTACACCCAGCCCAGCCCACCCAAGTGCAGTATCAATCGATCACTGTCACTTACAAAACACTAAACACATAACTGCAGCGTTTGCAGAGTCAGGCCTGATCCCTGCGTTCGCTAACAGTTTTTTTGGTAGCGTTTTGATACAGCCGCTAACAGTCTAGGAGTTTTTTTACCTGTGAGTCTCACTAGTGTACCACTAAATTTAGAGCCCAAAATGGCAAATCGAAGGTACACTTGTGAAGAGGCCTACACGTTTCTGAGCATGACAGATAGTGAAGAGGAAGTCACTCATCTGACAGATTCAGGCTCAGAATACGAACCTGTAGACAGCAGCAGCTCCATGACAGATAGCTCTGACGACGGAGTTGTGGTCTCTGCCAAGGTCAGGCGTACCAGACCCCAATCTTCTTCTTCTACTGTTGAGGTGCAAGAACTGCAGGGCTTTCGTCTGGAGCAGAGAAGTACTAGCGCCGCCATTCCTTCTGGTGAACTGGCAAGCACCAGCGGCCTAGTACACCCTGGTCATACATCCAGCACTGCAGTAACACGTGGTGATGTGTCGAGTCCCATAAGTGCAGTTCAAGCTGGTGAGGTGGCAAGCACAAGTAGTGTCCCGCTGCCACCAAGAAGACAAAGACAGGCCCGTCGTGCCCATAGTGTCCTTCCTGCAGAATTTGCCAATCCTAATTGGGAACCCACCACTTCTGCAGCACTCGTACTTCCCCCATTCACTGGCCAACCCGGGCATTCAGGTGGAGACAGTTGATTTTACGTCACATCTATTGTGGACCAAACCAATTTGTATGCTGGTCAACACATCACCACTATTCCCCAGTCCTCCCTTGCCAGAGATTGGAGACCAATTACGGTCTCCGAATTTAAGACCCTTCTGGGCCTTTCCCTCAACATGGGCATAGTTAAAATGAGTACGTTGCTGTCATATTGGTTCACTGACCCAATGTACCATATGCACGTGTTCTCTGCTTCCATGGCCAGGGCATGATACGAGCAGATTTTGCGGTTCATGAACTTCAATAACAATGAACTCTGTCGCCCTCGTGGAGACCCTGGATACGATCGGCTCTACAAAATTCGGCCCCTCGTAAACCACTTCAACTGTTTTGCAGACTTGTTTACTCCCCATCAAGTTGTCTGCGTTGATGAGTCCCTGATTATGTTTTCTGGCCGCTTGTCATTCAAATAGTACCTTCCCAGCAAGCGTGCCAGATACGGGGTCAAGATATATAAGCTCTGTGACAGGGCCACAATCTATACATGTAGTTTTATGGTTTACGAGGGAAGAGATAGCCACGTAGAGCCGACAAACTGCCCTGACTACATAGGAAGCGCTGGCAAGATAGTGTGGGACTTGGTGTCACCCTTATTCGGAAAGGGGTACCATTCATATGTGGACAATTATTACACGAGCGTGCCACTTTTTAGTCACCTTTTTGATCATCAGATTGGAGCATGTGGCACCGTGCGATCTAATCGCCGGGGCTTTCCACAGCGGCTTGTAGATTCACGTCTTAGGCTGGGGGAGAGAGCCTGCTTGAAGTGTAATAACTTGCTCACTATGAAGTGGAGGGATAAAAAGAATGTTTTCATTCTTACCTCCCACCTCACCATCCCCAACCAAATGCAGTAAGCCGACTGCATGAGAGGCATTTTCCTTATGTCCTACCGCGTACCCCTACCCAACGAGCCCCCCAAAGAAAATGTTGTGTCTGCAGAAAGCGCGTATATAGGCATGACACTCGCTATTATTGTCCCTCCTGTCCTGACAATCCTGGTCTTTGCATTGGTAAATGTTTTGAATGCTACCATACACTAGTTGAGTATTAGCGTAGGGTACAGCATTGCACAGACTAGGCACACTTTCACAGGGTCTCCCAAGATGCCATCGCATTTTGAGAGACCCGAACCTGGAACTGGGTACAGTTACAAAAGTTAGTTACAAAAAAAAGTGTAAAAAAAAAAGTAAAAAATAAAAAAAACAAAAAAAATATAAAATAAAAAAAACAAAAATAGTTGTTTTATTGTTCTCTCTCTCTCTCTATGCTCTCTATTGTTCTGCTCTTTTTTACTGTATTCTATTCTGCAATGTTTTATTGTTATCATGTTTTATCCTGTTTGCTTTTCAGGTATGTCATTTTTTATACTTTACTGTTTACTGTGTTTTCTTTTTTTTTTCCCTCAATAGATTTTTAATAAAAGATTTCAAGTGATACAGAATTAAAGAAACATATGCAGTGTTATTTTTTATAAGATACGGATAACATTATGAGACAGTGTTATATCTTGCCTAGTATTAAGTAAGGATAAATGTGCGGCAAGCACAGGGAGATAGTGATACTAACATGTATACAAAGTCATACAACCGCAAGGAACATTGGTAGTCAATTGATCTTTATCTTGACCCAGGGGGTCTTGGGACAACAGCTTCACCCGAACACCCCAGAAGGGTGCTAAACTGTGTCCGTGTAAAGCCCCCCCCCACGATTTAACCTCCGGACCGGAGTCTCAGGATACTTAACCAATGATGGTAAACTTTCAAACAGTAAACAAAAAATACTTGCTAAGGAAGACGTCAGGAGGATTTGACAGGTAAAGTTTAATATAACCATGAAGAGTCTTTTTGTCAGTTTTAAGGGATGAATACCTTGACTATTTCTGGTGATTTCACCCAGTCAGTCCACGGTTGCCACATGTGGAGAGTGTGCATTTTGTTATGGCGTAGTGCTAGAGTTGTTTCATGGGTGAAGTGGACATGAGTGGTGTGAACTACGTCCTGTAATGTGAGGGGTTCTGGGTCTTTCCACTTCCTAGCTATACTGAGTCTTGCTGCTAGGAGTATATGTGCTATTATATTCCTTATCGGATTGGTGTATTGCTCTATATCTAGTGATAATAATGCTAGGGAGGGCTTTTCTGTTATAGTCAAGTTTGTAATTTCCGAGATTAGATGAGAAATGGAGCACCAGTAATGTGTAAGTTTGGGGCAGTTACAAAATGTATGTAACAGGTCACCTTTTTTTCCACAATTCCTCCAACAAGTGTTGTCAATAGTCTTGTCGAATTTAGACAATCTGTCAGGAGTCATACACCAACGGTAAGTCAGCTTGAATGCTAGTTACCATAGAGTAGAGCAACAAGCGGCCTTATAGATGGATTTACATGCTTTCTCCCATTTGTCAGTTGTGAATGTTTGACCTAGATCTCTTTCCCAGCTAAGTATCGGTATCGAGCTAGTGAATATGGTCTTATGGTGAAGTAGGTTGTAAAATAAAGATATTCCTTTACGGTGTGATACAGGGGACCTAAAGTAGATCCATGCTTCCTGGGGGAGTATACATTTCCATGATTTGAGCAAAGTAAGGCAGTGACAGGTGCGAATGTATAAGAATATGTCAGAGTTTGGAAGTTGGTACTCTTTCTGTAGTGAGGGGAATGATTTAATTTTTTCTATCAAGTGAGAGAGGTAGGTAATACCCTTGTTTTTCCATCGTAAATAAGATGTTGATATCATTAGGTGATGTAGATATTCTATAGGAATGTGTACTGTTGAGTGTATGGATTGAGTTAAAGCCGCCTGCTGGAGTTTGAACCACGCCTTAATTGTCGCCATTATCGTCGGTGAAAGGTAGGGGGGGTTTGCCCCTAACGTAATGGCGAATAGCCAAGACGATAGATTGCCACCGGGGATCGAGGATGATTCTATTTTTCCCCATAGCGTGGGGGGGAAGGGTAGAAACCATTCCTTAGATTGGGTGAGAACAGATGCTGTGTAGTAGTCTAATAAATCTACATAACCTGTTCCTCCTGCTAGTCTATGTTTAACCAATTGAGAATGTCCGCATCTGGGTTTCTTACCCTGCCAAATAAATTTTGATAAGATCGTTTGTAACGATTTGAAATAGCTAAGGGGTATAGGAATGGGTAAAGTTCGGAATAGATAAAGTACTTGAGGGAGGTGGAACATTTTGAAGGCCGCTAAGTGTCCCAACCATGAGAACTTAACTGACACCAGCCTGGTAAGATCGTTTTGTAGTTTCAGTTCGGAGCGGTAAGTAGTTCAACGCAAACAATGTTTTAGTTGAGTTGGTCAGTTTTATTCCCAGGTATGTTATGCTATTTTCCGTCCATATGTATGAGAATTGTGTTTTAGGTTGCTTGCTAGTAGGCACATCTAGGCCAAGATCCAGTATATATGATTTAGTCTCATTGCATTTGTAATATGAGATATCGCTGAACCAGGTGAGCATCTTTTGGACCTCGGGCAGGGATCGCTCAGGGTCAGTTATCATTAGGATCACATCATCTGCGAACAGGCTGATTTTGTGTTCCATGTCAGCTAAAGAAATTCCAGAAATTTTTTTGTTGGATCTAATATGTTCGGCTAGGGGTTCCATGATAAGGCTAAATATTAGTGGCGATAATGGGCACCCTTGTCTTGTGCCGTTCGATATTAGGAAAGGCACAGATAGGGCGTCTGCAGAGAATACTCGGACTGATGGGCTGGAGTACAGGGCCATTATTGCTTTGTGTATTTGTCCTGTGAAGTACTGCTGAAATGTATCCCCAGTGAACCCTATCAAATGCCTTTTCGGCGTCTAGGGATAGGAGGAGGGAAGGTATTTTGTTGGATTCACATAGTGAATTATGTTTATCATGCGTCTAGTGGCGTCTGATGCTTGGCGACCTTTGGTGAAGTTGGATTGGTCTTGGTAAATAAGGGAGGGGAGTATGTCTTTGTTTCTATTGGCGATGATTTTTGCATATATTTTTACATCCAAATTAAGTAGTGAGATAAGGCGGAAATTTTGGGGGGGATTTAGGTTCTTTGCCAGGTTTAGGTAAAGTTACTACCATGGTACTAAGCATTTTGGTAGGGAATGCGGCAGAATCAACAGTTGAGTTAAAAATGTGACATAGAGTGGGAGGTAGAATATGTTGAAATTGCTTATAGTATTTCCCAGTAAAGCCATCTGGTCCCGGGGACTTGGAGTTAGGGAGTTTGTTAATTACCTTCAAAATATCCGCAGTCGTGAAGAGGTCGTTCAATAAAGAGAGCTGTTGTGGGGTTAAGAATGGAAGATTGGCACCCTCTAGGAAGGCCTGGATTGATTAGGGGGAGGGTTGGTTGGTAGCTGGGTCTTTTTTGAGATTGTATAGGTCTTCGTAGTACGTACTAAAGGCGTTTGCTATTGAGTGTGGTTTAAGGAGTTTTTCGTTGGAGTGCGGATGATGCTGGAATGGGATTTTTGTTTTGTTTCTGTGCCCTTTGATTCGTAAGGACATTGTCTTACCTGCCTTATTTGCTGTGGTGTATGAATTAGCCTTCAGGATTTTGTATGATTTTTCATACTTCTCAAGGAGCAGGGACCTCAACTCGTGACGGAGGTTGAAGATTTTGGAACGAAGGATAGGAGATAGGTTTGTTTTGTTTAGGGATTCAGTCGTGGAAATGTCAGCTGTCAGTTCATCTAGTTTCTGAGCCATTTTTTTCTTAGCCCTAGCACCCATTTGGAGGAATACACCTCTTATCACAGCCTTATGAGCATTCCACACCACCAGCTGGTCAGACACTGAATTTTGGATAAGCGAGAAGAATTCTTCTAGGTGGTGTTTAATGGGCGCCGAATAGCATGGAGTGTTGAGGAGGAAGTATTTGACTCTCCAGATGTATGAATTGGGTTGAGGTGAATTGTCGGAAATGGTGATACTACTAGGGGCGTGGTCTGACCAGGTGGTGGTGTGGATAACAAAGCTAGACACTTTTTGTAGTAACCATTTGTCAGCTAGAAAAAGATCGATTCATGAATAGGTGTTGTGACGCGACGAGAGGAAGGTGAAGTCCCTCTCGCTCGCATGACAACACCTCCATACATCATATAGATCATTAGTAGTAATAAGGTTATCTAAAGGGGAAACGTGCAGTTTGAGTCCTGCTGTGGAGACCATTATGTTATTCAGGACCATGTTGAAGTCACCACATATCAGCAAATGACCTTGCTTGAATTTCCGTGCTGATCGCAGTGTTTTCCTAAGAAAGGTCATTTGGCCCTGGTTAGGAGCATAGATAGAAAATAGGGTGTATGGAACATTATTGATCGTACAGGATAGAAAAATGTATCGACCTTCCAGATCCGTCACACATTGTTGTATTTGGAAAGTCACAGTGTTCCTGATAGCAATTAATACCCCGCGTTGCTTTTTGAGATATGAGGTTTGGAATACATGTGGGAATTGGCGGTGTTGACATTTGGGAGATGCATTAAGAGCAAAATGAGTCTCTTGGACGCACAGTACTTCGCTGTTGTGGGCAATTGCCGTTTTCCACAAGGAGGCCCATTTCGCAGGGCAATTTAACCCTTTAGCATTGAGGGAAAGGATGGTGATTTCCATGTTAGGTATTGGTATGGTGAATCAGAGAAGCTAGTAACTTACAGTTTGTTGGACGTTGGTTTTGATTGTAGAGGTCCTGTCGATGTGGGATGAGAAGGCTGTTGTCGAGGTTCGTCAGTTTGTTGAGAAACGTCGCAAGCAAGGTTCTATAGAGGTATAGGACAGGTCATATGTGGCAGTTGATGATAGGTACAAGCGGTTGTTTCGTGTGTGCCTGAAGGTTCTGGGCACGGCAAGCATATAAAGAGAAACACAAAAAAAAGAAGAAGAACTGAAACGAAACTACAAAACAAACACACCCTGTGGTAAAACTCATGGGTGAATCAGCAATAGGTAGCTCAGGTGAGCTGCTGACCAACTTTGGGGGAGAGTTCAGCAAGCTGATATTAGAGCGCATTACCAGACCGGACTTGGAGAGTCACTCAAAATAGTAGCTGGGCTAGATAATTAATAACGTTTGTCTTTGAACTTCTCCCGGCCTGTGCCGAATGTGAAAGCGTTTGGTTTTCCGTGAGGATCCGGCTGATTGTGAGGGTGTTCTGCTACGATCCCCCAGGCATGTAGAAGCTTCATGCCACCTTCTAGGGTGGAGATGGTGTGGGGCATGCCATTATAAGTGGCCAAAATTGTGGCTGGGTGTCGCCATTTGTATGTGATTTTATGATTGTTCATGGCCTTTGTGTCGGTCTGGCGTCATATGTAAACAGCAATTGCACCATGCATGTGAGAGGGTCAGATCGAGGGTAGGAATTTTAGCAGTAGACCTCCTCCGTAAATCTAAAGTGGTAACCTGTAAAGGCGTCTAAAGGCTTTTAAAAATGTATGTAGTTTTTTTGCCGCTTTACGTTTGTGCGCAATTTTAAATCTGTAGGTCCTTTGCTTTAAAAAAATATATAATGTTTGGGGGTTCAAAGTAATTTTCTTGCAAAAAAAAATATTTTTTCATGTAAACAAAAAGTGTCAGAAAGGGTTTTGTCTTCAAGTGGTTAGAAGAGTGGGTGATGTGTGACATAAACTTCTAAATGTCAGCATAAAATGTGCATAAAATGCCAGGACAGTTTAAACCCCCCCAATGACCCCATTTTGGAAAGTAGACACCCCAAGCTATTTTTTGAGAGGCATGTCGAGTTCATGGAATATTTTATATTTTGACACAAGTTGTGGAAAAAGACAATTTTTTTTTATTTTTGCACAAAGTTGTCACTAAATGATATATTGCTCAAACATGCCATGGGCATATGTGAAATTGTACCCCAAAATACATTCTGCTGCTTTTCCTGAGTACGGGGATATCACATGTGTGAGACTTTTTGGGAGCCTAGCCGCATACGGGACCCCAAAAACCAATCACCGCCTTCAGGCTTTCTAAGGGTGTAAATTTTAGATTTCACTCCTCACTGCCTATCACAGTTTCGGAGGCCATGGAAAAAAAATACATTTTTATTTTCTTTCTTAATTTTTAAAAACAAATGAGAGCTGCAAAATACTTACCATGCTTCTCAGCAAATAGCTTGGGGTGTCTACTTTCCAAAATGGGGTCATTTGGGGGGGGGGTTTGTGCTATCTTGGCATTTTATGGCCTTCGAAACTGTGATAGGTAGTGAGGAGTGAAATCAAAAATTTACGCCCTTAGAAATCCTAAAGGTGGTGCTTGGTTTTCGGGGCCCCGTACGCGGGTGGGCTCCCAAAAAGTCCCACACATGTGGTATCCCCATACTCGGGAGAAGCAGCAGAATGTATTTTGTGGTGTAATTCCACATATGCCCATGGCATGTTTGAGCAATATATCATTTAGTGACAACTTTGTGCAAAAAAAAAAAAAGTTTGTCATGTTGCCGCAACTTGTGGCAAAATATAAAATATTCCATGGACTCAACATGCCTCTCAGCAAGTAGCTTGAGGTATCTACTTTGCAAAATGGGGTCATTTGGGGGGGGGGGATTGGTGCCATCTTGGCATTTTATGGCCTTCAAAACTGTGATAGGTAGAGAGGAGTGAAATAAAAAATCTACGCCCTTAGAAATCCTGAAGGCAGTGATTGGTTTTCGGGGCCCCGTATATGGCTAGGTTCCCAAAAAGTCCCACACATGTGGTATCCCCATACTCGGAAGAAGCAGCAGAATGTATTTTGGGGTGTAATTCCACATATGCCTATGGAATGTTTGAGCAATTTATCATTTAGTGACAACTTTGTGCAAAAAAAAAAAAAAGTTTGTCATGTTGCCGCAACTTGTGGCAAAATATAAAATATTTCATGGACTCAACATGCCTCTCAGCAAATAGCTTGAGGTGTCTACTTTCCAAAATGGTGTCATTTGGGGGGGGGGGGGTGTGCCATCTTGGCATTTTATGGCCTTCAAAACTGTGATAGGTAGTGAGGAGTGAAATAAAAAATCTACGCCCTTAGAAATCCTGAGGGCAGTGATTGGTTTTCGGGGCCCCGTATGCAGCTAGGTTCCCAAAAGGTCCTACACATGTGGTATCTCCATACTCAGGAGAAGTAGCAAAATGTATTTTGGGGTGCAAGTCCACATATAACCATGGCATATGTGAGTAATATATCATTTAGTGACAACTTTTTGTAAACATTTTTTTTTGTCATTTAATCACTTGGGACAAAAAAATAAAATATTCAATGGGCTCAACATGCCTCTTAGCAATTTCCTTAGGGTGTCTACTTTCCAAAATGGGGTCATTTGGGGGGGGGGGTTGTACTGCCCTGCCATTTTAGCATCTCAAGAAATGAAATGAGGCTGTCATAAACTAAAAGATGCATAAATTCCAGAAAATGTACCCTAGTTTGTAGACGCTGTAACTTTTGCGCAAACCAATAAATATATGCGTATTGAGATTTTTTACCAAAGACATGTGGCTGAATACATTTTGGCCTAAATGTATGACTAAAATTGAGTTTATTGGATTTTTCTTATAACAAAAAGTAGAAAATATCATTTTTTTTAAAAATTTTCAGTCTTTTTCCATTTATATTGCAAAAAATAAAAATCGCAGAGGCAATCAAATACCATCAAAAGAAAGCTCTATTTGTGGGAAGAAAAGGACGCAAATTTTGTTTGGGTACAACATTGCATGACCGCACAATTACCAGTTAAAGCAGCGCAGTGCCAAATTGTAAAAAGTCCTCTGGTCTTTGGCCAGCCAAATGGTCCGGGGCTGAAGTGGTTAAAAGCAGTTTACCAGGGAGGGGGCAACCAACTATTTACCGCTCATGGGGGGGCAGATAGGAGGTACATAAGGGGGCCAAAGAGCTTGGTGACTGTCAACATCAGGCTATGGTGCTTTGGGGGCATGTTTGAGGAGAAGAGCAAGTTTTCTTTTTATATTATATTATTTTAGACCATATTTTTATGTTTAAAAAATTACATTTAACTCCCTGCCCATGTTATCTCTTCATGGTACTGCAATTGTGTTTTTGGAGAGCTACTGATAGCTAGGGATGGGCCGAACGGACCACTGTTTGGTTCGCACCAGAATTTTCGAACACTGCGAAAGTCCGGACCCGAATAACAAACCCCATTAAAGTCAATGGGACCCGAACGTCAAAAATCAAAAGTGCCCATTTTGAAGGTTTATATACTGTACAAGTAATTGGGCATACAATGGTTATAGTAAAAAAAGTTTGTGAAAAATGTCATTTTTAAATGAGCAATGATTTTTTGATTTTTAAAGTGAAAGCATAAAAACAAAAAAATTCCTTCCAATATAGTGCCTGGGGGGTCTTCTCTACCTGTAAAGTGGAAGATTTGTGCCATGTCTAGAATCTGCTGCAGCAATAAATGCATTTATAAAGCCAAAAAATTACATTTTCCCTGCAAGCTGCCTTTATTTTGCTCAACAACAGCTGAGGAGCCAGTGTGTATGATGAGGCCACAAAGCAGTGCACTGGGAACAATGTTAGAGATTTTTTGGATACATTCTGGTGTCACTTTGACTTTGGATAGGAGTAACGGGTGTGTAAAAATTGGTCTTTGGGTGTCGGTGGCGCCTTCCCACCATAACCCTATAGAGGTAATCTTGATGAAAGCAAGAATTGGCCTTGCTGTAAAAAAAATTGCAATGATATGCACCTGTCAAACAGTTGCAGAAAAATTACTCTTTGGATGTGGGGGACGCCTTCCCACCATAACCCTATAGAGGTACTCTTGATAAAAGCAAGAACTGGCCTTGCTGTAAAAAATTGCAATGATATGCACCTGTCAAACAAGTGCAGAAAAAAAATACTCCTTGGGTGTTAATTGTACCCATGAAACCTATACCAAAAACATTCTTCCAGATGAAATGATTGAACACCCTCAAAGCTAGGCAGCCTCGAAGTACCACATCCTAAAAAGACTTAATCAGTAATATCGGCATCAGGGGCTTCATAGCTGGTAATCCAGGACTGATTCATTTTTATAAAAGTCAAACTGTACACGGAGTCTGTGGACAGACGCGTTCTATGATCAGTAATGAAACCTCCTGCAGCACTGAATGCCCGTTCTGAAAGCACGCTGGATGCAGGGCAGCTCAACAACTCAATAGCATACTGGGCAAGTTCTGGGCAGTGGTTTATTCTCATGACCCAGTATGTCAGTGGATCATCAGCTGGAAAGCTCTGTTTTTGCCCTGAGGTAATCATCCACCATATGATGCAGACTCTGCCAATGGGATGTGGAAGCTGACAGTCCTGAGCGCTGAGGACTAAAAAAATTCCAAAATGCCTTACTTAGGCTGACGCCTTCTCCAACACTCCTTTCTTGACCAACAGAAGACCCAAAACAACATTTTCCAGCACACTGTAACCTACTGGATTCAGGAAAAATGTTCAATAAAATCCTCTTTAACGTGTCCTCAAGAGATTTTACCTTCTGCACTCTCTGTGGGGACAGGATGAGTTCTGAGACCTTCCCCTTGTAACGGTGGTCAAGGAGGGTTGCCAGCCAGTAATCATCCTTCTCCTTTATGCCACGTATTCTTGGGTCCTTTTGCAGGCTTTGAAACATGAGGTTGCCCATGCACCTCAAATTTGCTGAGGCTTGAGAAGCAGATTCCTAGGGGTCACTCAGGATGACAGCATCTGGAACTTCCTCCTCCCAGCCACGTACTACTCCCGGGGGTTGGAAAGCTATTGCTTACAGATTGACTTATGTCTTCCTCTTCTTCGAAGCCTATGAAAGTGCCAGAATCCTCCTCCTCATCCTCCTCCCCTCTCTCCTCTGTGTGTTCTGTGACATAGGAATGATGGTGTCTGGATAAAGTGGGCCTTGAGAGGAAAGGAAGTCCTCCTCTTCCTCCTGCTGCTCTGCCTCCAGTGCTCTGTCCATAATGCCACGCAGAGTCTGCTCCAGCAGGAACACAACAGGGATTGTGTCATTGATGCATGCACTGTCACTGCTCACCATCCTTGTGGCCTCCTCAAATGGTGACTATACAGTGCATGCATCCTTAATGACCAGCCTTTGGCGTGGGGAAAAAAAGCAGAGGCGGCCTGAGCCTGTTGTCATTCCGTACTGGCACAGATACTCGTTGACGGCCCTCTACTGCATGTATAACCACTGCAGCATTCCCAAAGTTGAGTTCCACCTGGTAGGCATGTCACAAATCAGGCTGTTTCAGGCAGGTGGAATACCCGCTGAATTTCAGCCAACCGAGCACTGGCTGTGTATGACCACCTGAAATGGCTACAGACTCTTCTGGCCTGTTTTAGTACATCTTGCAACCCTGGGAAACTCTGCACCACCAAATTGAGGACATGTGCCAGGCATGGCACATGTGTCAACTTTCTCTGTCTGCGGGCAGACAGGAGGTTTGAGCCATTATCGGACACCACCATTCCTGGCTCCAGCTGGCGTGGTGTGAACCACCTCTGGGCCTGTCCCTGCAGAGCTGCAAGAATCTCTGCTCCGGTGTGGTTCCTGTCCCCTAAACACACCAGCTGAAGTACTGCATGGCACCTTTTAGCCTGGCTCAGGGAATAGCCCTTTGCATGCTTAGGGGGTACCTGATGTTCATAGGACAATTCTGCAGAGGAGGGCATGGAGGTGGAGGAGGAGGAGGAGGGAGTAGAGCTTACAGGTCTGGCATCATGGAGACGTGGGGGCACAACAAGCTTCAGCACCAAGCCCCGTCCTGCATCCTTTTGAGTTGCAAGCAGCGTTACCCAATGTCCTGTGAACAAAATATATCGTCCCATATATCGTCCCTGCCCATGCTTGCCGGACCATGTGTCAGCAGTAAGTTGGATTTTATGGTTGACTGCCTTGCCCAATGATGCCAGAACATTCCGTTCCATAAGATGGTAGACAGATTGAATGACCTTACGTGAAAAGTAGTAGCGACTGGGAACCTGCCATTGTGGTACAGCAAAGGGGGCAGAATCCACCAGGCTGAAAGGTAGAAGTTGGAGAGCCAACAGCTTTGACAAGCTTGCATTCAGATGCTGAGCATGTGGGTGGCAGGGACTGTATTTTTTTTCCTGATTCGGTGCTGAGTTGTTGGATGTTAAATGCCTTGTGGCACCCAAATCATTGGTGTTTTTGCCACGTTTGATGTGTCTGAGAAACATTTTGAAGATAGCAACAGTGCTATCTGCTGCAGATGTGCTGAAAAATGCCCAGACAACTGAGCTTTGGGGAGTGGGCCGGTAGATAACCCTGCAGAATGCGATGGAATAGGGTGGTTGCTCTCTACTCTTTCCTAATGTCGGCCTCCTTGGGGTTGTGCCGCCTCACCTTCAGTTTCCTCCTCTGCTCTATCTGGCACTAAAGTCACATCAGTGACCTCATCATCATCATCTCCATCTCCTCCATCTTCATCATTACCACTGGAGACAACTTGGCAATATGCTGCGGCTTGGGGAACATGAATGCCAATTTGTCTACCAGTGTTCCTCCTTCTCTCTAGGCTCATGTTCATGTCATCCTCAACCTCAGAACCAATATCTGAATCCAGTAATGGCTGGGCATCATCAAGGAGCAAGTGGCTGATGCTGTGGTCAAATAACTCAGCTGACTCCTCAATGGCTGATGGTGGGGCTATGGCAGGAATAGATGTGGACAAGGAGACAGGTATATTCACTCTGGCAACTGCAGGGGACTGCACACTTGCCTCAACTTGCATGACAGAGGATGAGGAGGATGAGGAGGATGAGGAAGGTTTAGTAAGCCAGTCCACCACCTCCTCTGCATGCTGTGGCTGAATAGCACCGGCAAACTCACTAAACAGTGGAAATGATGCCCTGCCTGAGAACTGACCACCACGTCCACCTTTGCCTGTGGACACATTTGTTGCTGGCCCCCTTACAGTGCCAAGGGAACGTCTGCCTCTCCTTGTTGTCCTCTCAGACATTATTGGGAGGGAGGGGGCGGTGCTTAAAAGCAAATGTAAAGAAGAAGTTGAAATCTGTACGTAGATGCACTTTAATCAATGTAAAGAGGTGTTTGGCGCACTTTCATTTGAGTACTCACACTACACAGACACACTCCAAAGATACACTATAATATACTGCAATATAATGCGCATAACTTACAGTGATGCACAGAACTATATGGTGTTAAACTGGCAGTAACGCACGCAAAACGATATGACGTTAAACTGACAGTATCGCACGCAAAACGATATGGCGTTAAACTGGCAGTAATGCACGCAAAACGATCTGGCGTTAAACTGGCAGTAACGCACAACACTATATGGCGTTAAACTGGCAGTAATGCACGCAGAACTATATGGCGTTAAACTGGCAGTAACACACACAGAAGTAAATGGCGTTAAACTGTCAGTAACACACACAGAAGTAAATGGCGTTAAACTAGCAGTAACACAATCAAATAAACGGTGTTCAACCATCACTACACTGATGCTATCTGAACTGTCCCTACTGTAGCTATACACTAATGTCAAGATTTCTGACACGGTTTCACTACACTACACTGAAACTATATGAGCTGTCCCTACTCCACACTAATGTATGTATGAATAGCGTGGTCTAACTACACTACAGTGAAACTATCTGAGCTGTCCCTACTCTTGCTGCACACTATGCAATGCTGAATGATGGTCCTCCTCACTACACTCACACTATCCCTAGACTCACACTAAACTAATATTCTACACTGACAATTGAAGCAAAATAGCACCGTATAGCACACTAACTAACTGATAGCACTGAACAGAGCCCTGTTCTATCTCTCTCCACGCCAAAATCACACTGAAAATGGCTGCCATTGAAATAATACTTTTATACTGTGAGATGGGAATGAGCCATGATTGGATAAAGTCATGATGATAGTGTCCAATCATGACTCTGACCAGTGCTCTGTGTCCTGATTGGCTGAAGTTTTCACTGCTTCAGCCAATCAGGGCTTGCAATGTACTGTTCAGCGCCACAATGGATTGTGGTTGGTTTGGGGGGGGCGAACAAACGGTCGAACGAACTGTTTGTTCGGCTGTTCACCGAACAACCGAACAAAGAAAGTTCGCCCCAAACTTACGCTTGGGCCGAACCAATCGCCCATCCCTACTGCTAGCATACTTGCCTGCAGACTATTTAAATCCTCGCTAATACTGTATATGCAAGATTGAATACACATTTGATTGTAAATTTGGTGAAGTTGATTGTCTTGTGCATAATCTTTAAAAGAGGCTTCCTTCTGGGACGACAGCCATGCAGACCAATATGATGCAGTGTGTGGTGTATGGTCTGAGCTCTAACAGGCTGACCTCCCACCCCTTCAACCTCTGCAGCAATGCTGGCAGCACTCATAGGTCTATTTCCAAAAGACAACCTCTGGATATGGCGCTGAGCATGTGCACTCTTTGGTTGAACATGGCAAGGCCTGTTCTGAGTGGAACCTGTCCAGTGAAATGGCTGTATGGTTTTGGCCGCCGTGCTGCTACTCAGTTTCAGGGTCTTAGTAATCTTCTTATAGCCTAGGCCAATTCTTTTTTCAGATCCTCAGAGAGTTCTTTGCCATGAGGTGCCATGTTGAACTTACAGTGACCGGTATGAGAGAGTGAGAGCGATAACACCAAATTTAACACACTTGTTCCCCATTCACACCTGAGACCTTGTAACACTAACGAGTCACATGACACCAGGGAGGGAAAATGACTAATTGGGCCCAATTTGGACATTTTCACTTAGGGGTATATTCACTTTTGTTGCCAGTGGTTTAGACATTAATGGCTGTGTGTTGAGTTATTTTGAGGAGACAGCACATGTACACCATTAAACAAGCTGTACACTCACTACTTTACATTGTAGCGAAGTATCATTTCTTCAGTGTTGTCACATGAAAAGATATAATAAAATATTTACAAAAATGTGAGGGGTGTACTCACTTTTGTGAGATACTTTATATATATGCATACAAATCAGTAATATGATGGTTCACCAAAAAATTAGGGAAGGGGAGAGAGGGGAAATCCCCATAGAAAATTCCCTCCACATTGTACTCACAGGTCAGCTTAAGATTCAACATGTGATGCTATGGATTAGGCTGAGCTGGGGACATCTGTGCCGGGAGCTGTGGCAGTATTGTCCGTGAACAGCGAAGCACAAATAGGTGAACTTCAGAAGAAGAAATGTGGACTTCCAAGTCGTAATTGGAGTTGATGCAACTAGCAATTCCAAGGATTGTCTATAGGAAATATATAAATATACAGAAGGATTGTGGTAAATATTAAGTTTAAAGCAGTATAATCAGTGACTGCTAGTTGGATCCAAGAAAAAAGAAACAATAGTGAAATTAAAGACAACAGAGCTTGTCTTGAATGGAAGGGAAATAAGGTGAAACAGGTGTGACTGGAGTGAAAAAAAGAAGGTGAAATGGGATTGCAGCAGTGGAACTGCCACAGAAGTAAAAAAAAAAGAGCATAAACAAGTATGGGAATAGGCACATAGTGGATATACCCACAGGGGACTTCTGCTAATGTGAATATAACCCAGTAAACAGAAAAAGCAAAAAAAAATCACCAAAAAGTACCTTGTTCCATATGCGAAAGCCATGGTGCAAAGTAATGTGCGTTGTATCCCCATAGGAGGGAACTAAGGAGAGGATCACCCATACTGAATGAGGTACAATTTGCTCTAAACGCATGGCCAAAGACACCTCCCAGTGTCACATAGGCGTTGTCAATAAGAGAGGGCACTACCCGCTCGCGGCAGATGCCGCCCAGGCAGCTGGTGCCAAAACTCCCTCGTGAAACAAACGCCGGATGTCAAAGACACACGCAAGCATCATGTAAGTAATGTCACATGTGCTGCGTGGGCATGGAACCGCCCGTTTACTGCATCCAGATAGGTGAGGTGGAAGGGGAGGGATGCCAGTACGCATCATAGCTCCCGGAACCAAATGAAAAACCAACGCACCCAGGATTTCAAGCCACACGTAACTGTGAGAAACCTGGTGGTACAAGTCATAAGTTAGAGACTTCCCTTATGCCCCTTTCACATGGGCGTTCTGTCTTCTTCTGTCTTCATCCGTTCTGTCACTTTTTTTTAGAAAACCGGATAAAAAAAATGGATCCAGACCTAAGTTGTGTACATTAGTTTTTACATTCATTTTTTAATGAATTTCTAATTTTTGAAATTATTAGAATTTGAATCAAAAATTGATTGACCGATCCAAATTCTATTTGAAGAATAACTGGTTGCTAAGGAGTGGGCCAGCAACCGATGCGTCATCACTGTCAGCAGGCTGCCCGCTCACAGCTGAATGTAAAAAAACAGTGCTGGCAATAAACAAATTGTGAAAAAATGGTAAGGGGGCATGGCTTGAGAGCGCTGGCATCCTAAGCCGAGAGCTGACCGGAGAGTGCCAGTATCCAGACAGGAACCCTACGACTCTAAGGCTCCAAACTGCCCACACCTGCCCAGGGACACTCTGTCAACAATGTTCCGCCAAACGCAAGGAAGATCGGTGCCCAAAGAAGCTCACAGCATTCTTTCTTCCTCCAACCAGCTCCGGGGAGAGAGAAAATCCAAGATGGCACCGCTGCCCGGGCCTGGTGAAGTTTGAGGATGGGGGGCGCCAGACCCTGCCCTTTTTTCACCCCTCCCTTTTTTCATAAGCCCCACCCCTTATAGAATCCACCCACTCCATCCCCTGTATTCCACTTGCTTCCACCCATAGTGTCAGGAGTATTCAGCCCCAGCATCACAGGACAGAGTTCACAGCCCCAGAATCACAGGACAGAGTATACAGCTCAGCATCACAGGACAGAGTATATAGCTCAGCCTCACAGATCAGGGTATACAGCTCAGCATTACAGATCAGGGTATATAGCTCAGCCTCACAGATCAGGGTATACAGCTCAGCCTTACAGGTCAGGGTATACAGCTCAGCCTCACAGATCAGGGTATACAGCTTAGCCTCACAGATCAGGGTATATAGCTCAGCCTCACAGATCAGGTTATATATCTCAGCATGATACAGATCAGGGTATATAGTTCAGCATGACACAGATCAGAGTATATAGTTCAGCATGACGCAGATCAGGGTATATAGTTCAGCATGACACAGATCAGGGTATATAGTTCAGAATGACATAGATTAGGGTATATAGCTCAGCATGACACAGATCAGGGTATACAGCTCAGCATGACACAGATGAAGAAATATAGTGCAGCATGACGCAGATCAGGGTATATTGCTCAGCATGACACAGATCAGGGTATATAGTTCAGCAGGCGGCGGCCAGGGGCTCGCGGCACTGACAGATCGCCCCCGCCACCCCCGGAGTGGGGCTCACGGCACTCTGAGGGCACCCCCCCGCACTTACCAGGCTGTGGTGTCCTCTCTCTGAGACCTGTTTCTCCTCCAGAGTGCAGGCAGCAACGGCTGCGGCGGTGTCCGTTCCTCCAACGCATGTCTTCTCTGCTCCTCTGGCGGGAAGGAACTTTAGTGTGAAAATAGCAAAATTTCATTCGCTATTGTCACAAAATTGGGTGGGATTAGGAGAGAGAGCCACTCTCTGGCTCTAATCGGGTGCTTAAAAAAAACCCTGCCCACCCCCGCCATAGGAATTCATGAGTCCGGTGTCCTGAATGGGGTAGGGCACATGGATAGGGGGGCGGCAGCAGGGATGGGGTGCCGCGCCCGTGCGCCTTCAAAGCAAGGGCCGTCACTGCAGACCTCACTGATGCAGATAAATCTGTTCTCCACTCTGATACCTGAATTAACACAGATAGAGCTCACTATCAATTGCATACATAGGATTCCTAAGCCACGCCACCTTGAGGACTCGATCCCCAGAGATGTCCTTATGAGGATCCACTTCTATCTGGTCAATGAGCAAATTCTATCCAAAGCAAGGGCAATCACCACCCTACAAGCACCATACACACAAATCCAAATCTATGCAGGTCTCTCACAACACACCTTGCAAATGAGAAGAGAACTAAAAGCAGTGACCAAGGCCCTTAATAATCATAAACTAATCTACAAGTGGCAACACCAGGCCACCTTACCGGTCACCAGCAATGGCGCATCCCACACCATCTCTACCATTGAAAGCGGAGTGAAACTCTTTCATTGCGGTGCTCCATTGACACACAATATCCGCTAATATGCCTCTACGCTCCTATCACCAAATGACATTCCTAAAAAAAGTAATCAAAAAGGCAAAAGGCCTTCAACAAGACCACCTCCTATTATGTGGAGACATTAATCTAGTACCTAATAATAGGATGGATATAACCTCCGGTCCTAAGAGACACAAATCTCCTTTGAGTAAGTTCATGGTTTCCAATGATTTGTATATGACGTATGGAGGTGTTGTCATGCTGATGAATGGGTTTACACGTATCTATCACCACATCACAATGCCTACTCACGTATAGATCTCTTTATAACTGATAAGTGGCTATTACAGAAGATATCAGCTTCAACCATCCACACTGTCATTTGGTCAGAATGAACGGGAGACAGCCGTCATCTAACCAATGCTGGCTCTCTCACTTTCAATAAGACAAAAAGGTTAACAATCATCTTTCCTCGTTGTCATTTTTGAAGAAATTTAACTACTTACTGTATCTGAATTTGCGCTCATGCAAATTGAAGAAAAAAACCTGATGCTACTAGCACTCTTTCTCTTTAGTGTACTACACATTATGATAATTGCACTGTATACCTGAAATTTTCTGTACAATTGTTAATGTTGTTGTTTTTGTTGTTGTTTTTTTTTCTTGTCAAACTTAAAATCTAATAAACATCTTTTAAAAAAAAAAATTATGAAAAAAACAGCATGGGCACCCCCCCAATCCATTCCATTCCCTTCGGGTCTGGTATGGATTTTAGGGGAACCCCACACCACAACTAAAAAACAAACGGAGTGGGGTCCCTCCAAAAATCCACACCAGATCCTTATCTGAGCATGCAGCCTGGCAAGCCAGTAAACAGGGGGGGATGAGTGAGCCCCCCCCTCCGGAACCATACCAGGCCACATGCCCTCAACATGGGGGGGTGCTTTGGGGCAGGGGGGAAGGTAGTGTGATATATGTCTGGTGTTGAATCAATATCAGAGAAAAGTACTCGACTTCCTGGATTTCCTTTACACTAATTTTGAGAACCGTATTTCCTAGTGTGGAAGACAAAAAGGAGGGTTTTCCTCATCCTTGATGACCATATTTGGTTAAATGAGAACTTAGAAAAGTATAGTGCTCTGCAATTAACTCTAAAATTCCAATGTAGTTGTCATTCTGTTGAGAACCAAGGAGTTCTGTAGTTCATATTGTAAACACAAGTGATGCATACAAAAGTAAACCACTAAAGGTAAGCAATCAATAGTGCCAATAGATCCAAAAATGATGGGGTTTATTGAAGTAAAAAGTTCAACATCCAGACAGATGAGTACTATATATTTTATTCCTTTAGTTATATATATTATATATATTATATGAACTCCTCCTCACGAGGGATACATCACTGTACCCACAGATCGTGAGGTCTTCAGACCAATACTTTGGTCAGGTGTCCACGATCAAGACCTATCCTTTGCGCTACACATTTACTTTACATATCGTTTCACAATTGGTCTTATTGTTGTGTTGACTGCTCACAGTTGAGGTTGGCACAGTATTTTTTCCCTTTTTTCATCTAATGTCCAGATTTATATTTGGTTACAATTAGTCATAGACAGGGAAGCACAAAACCCAAGGATCCCAACGTGGTATAAATGTACCCAAAGTGTTGGAGCAGGCAGCAAAATGTTTTGAACTGAATATTCAAAGAGCTGTCAATTCGACCATGTGTGCGTCCTCCACTGATCAGTGTCTGTACACCTGCCCGATGGGTTGCACTGTCTTTGTACATTTTAATTCACTGTGAGGGATTCTTCCAACCTGAAAATTTATAAAGTTCAGCCTTTATGTTTTTCGCTAAATAGGACCCATGGGAAACAGTACACATTTCCTGTTGATGGAGAGTACATGAGCCATTCTTTTTTAATTTGCTCACATGTTTTCTAAAGACCATGGAACTGGAAAGATTTTTTTTTTTTTATGATCTTCATATTGCCTGCTTGAAGCCAAAAAAATCACCATTAAATTTTTGACATTCCACAGGCTCCCTATTACATCAAAAATCCTGCAATTCATTGGTAATGTTTAGCCATAACACAATGTCAATTTGATATTCTGGTCCTAGGTTATCTCTGTTTTGATGATGCAGCTGAACTTCTGGAAATACAAGAAGGAGAGATGGAAACCAACTAGGAATAGGGGAACCCTACACTCTGTGTCACATCCCAAAATATAAATGGAGAAAAACAGATAAGCCCCAAGGGATAGTGCGGACACAGAGAGAGTGCAAATTAGGGTGCACACCAAGGTAGTATGTAAAAATATATAAATTCACTTTATTGGTACAGAGTAAAACAATATAACAATGAAAATGTACAAATGTAAAAGCAATGATACATCTCATGGCAGCGCTAATAAAAATGATTGGTCATAAATAGAGCAACCTAAAACATAGTCATATAATAAAGTCCGTGCACACTTTTAAATTTTTAAATGCTGACGTGGATGATCCTGAATGAATCCTTTTGACGGTCTATAGAGTGTAATCATCGAAAATAGCCGCATTCATTCTATACTGTTTCACATTACATGTGCTCGGAAGTAAGAGGGGGGTGTGCAAGAAAACCCCCTCTTGTAAAACTCTTACCGAATCCAACCTTGATTTAAGCGTGTTGGTCATAACCCATGGGAATCACCGTCAATGTTCTTCCTCGATGGACGATCAGGACAGCTTACCAATAGTTCAGTGTTTAAAACCAAAACAGAAAAGAGGGGCTTTTATAGGGATCTTTATAGGGGCTCTATAGATAGCAACGTAACCTGGTCTCAGAAACATATCAGATGGACAGTGAACATTCGCAACGTTTGCATCTCCAAGCTTATGATCACTGCCAATTCAACCAACCCAAACTGTATATAGGACCAAATGCAGAACTGTTTTCATGATATACGTGAAATTAGTAGTCGCTAATAAAGCAATTCACGTCCAGTTCTACATTTAACCCACTAGGGGTAAGGGTATTCATAGAATATATCCAGCGAGATTCTTTTTTAGAGATCTCTCATACCATGTTTGAACCCCTCCAATTTGGGTGGACTCGATCTACTCCCCAAAATTTTAGCCCCACCCTCTGATGATGTCATGAGTGATGAAACGCGTCAGTGTGGAGCTACAGGACGTACACACACCAGGTCATTCGAGGAAAGCCAGAAGGTTCCTATCGTAAGCAGCAGGAGAGAGATGCTGTTAGCCTGATGTGAATTGTGAACACCGCTTGTTTAGTCTTTTATTTTGTAAGTGTACACCCTGAAGGGGGGTATTCCCTTCCTTTTGTATCATTAATAAAATTTGTCAAACGGGATTACGCTATGTTTGCCCCTCTTTTCTGTTTTGGTTTTAAACACTGAACCATTGGTAAGCTGTCCTGATCGTCCATCGAGGAAGAACATTGACGGTGATTCCCATGGGTTATGACCAACACGCCTAAATCAAGGTTGGATTCGGTAAGAGTTTTACAAGAGGGGGTTTCCTTGCACACCCTCCCTCTCTTCCTTCCGAGCACATGTGATGTGAAACAGTATAGAATGAATGCGGCTGAATGAATGCGAGGATTACACCTATAGACCGTCAAAAGGATTCATTCAGGATCATCCACGTCAGCATTTAAAAGTGTACATGGACTTTATTATATGACTATGTTTTAAGTTGCTCTATTTTTGACCAATCATTTTTATTAGCGCTGCCATGAGATGTATCATTGCTTTTACATTTGTACATTTTCATTGTTTTATTGTTTTACTCTGTACCAATAAAGTGAATTTATATATTTTTACATACTACCTTGGTGTGCACCCAGTGGCGTAGCGTGGGGGGTGCGGAGGGGGCCGTGGCACCGGGCGCAAAATTTAGGGGGGCGCAGCATCCGGTGGCAGTGTCACTTCGTCCTATGGACGGTGTCACTTGCTGCGCTCCAGCTGCCATGTTGCGGCTCAGAGATGGGCAGCTGCTGCCCGGTGATTGGGCGAACGCGTGTCATGTGCGGTGACAGGGGCTGGGTTGCTCTGGGAGTCCCGCCTCTGCCTCGCTGTGTGAACCCTCACTGTCGTCTTCTCCTCCTCCGCGCCGGACTGGATTTTCCCTATTCCCCATTGTGGAAGCCAGTCTGGGACTGGCGCAGCGGCACCTGCTCTACTCTACAGGGCAGCACATGTGATGAAATGACATCTCCGGGGATCTTCCTGACCAAGTAAACTGTGGTATGTGACACAGATGTACAGTACAGTTACACAGTGTACACTACTATACACATACACAGAGAATCACCATCTCCCCCACTAATCTCCAATGTCCCTCCTGTCTCCCCACTGTTCCTCCTGTCCCCCCAATTATCCCCAATGTCCCTCCTGTCACCCCAAATGTTCCTCCTGTCCCCCAATGTCCCTCCTGTCCCCCCAAATGTTCCTCCTGTCCCCCAATGTCCCTCCTGTCACCCCAAATGTTCCTCCTGTCCCCCAATGTTCCTCCTGTCCCCCAATGTCCCTCCTGTCCCCCCAATGTTCCTCCTGTCCCCCCAATTATCCCCAATGTGCCTCCTGTCCTCCCAAATGTTCCTCCTGTCCCCCCACTTATCCTCAATGTTCCTCCTGTCCCCCCAATGTTCCTCCTGTCACCCACTTATTCTCAATGTCCCTCCTGTCCCCTCACTTATACCCAATGTCCATCCTGTCCCCCAATTATCCCCAATGTCCCTCCTGGCCCCCTAATGTTCCTCCTGTCCCCCCACTTATCCCCAATGTCCCTCCTGTCCCCCCAATGTTCCTCCTATCCCCCAATGTTCCCCCTGCCCCCCCACTTATCCGCAATGTCCCTCCTGTCCCCCCAATGCTCCTCCTGTCCCCCCACTTATACCCAATGTCCCTCCTGTCCCCCCAATGTTCCTCCTGTCCCCCAATGTTCCTCCTGCCCCCCCCCACTTATCTGCAATGTCCCTCCTGTCCCCCCAATGCTCCTCCTGTCCCCCCACTTATACCCAATGTCCCTCCTGTCCCCCCAATAATCCCCAATGTTCCTCCTGTCCCTCCAATGTCCCTGCTGTCCCCCAAATAACCCCCAATGTCCCTCCTGGCCCCTAATGTTCCTCCTGTCTCCCCACTTATCCCCAATGTTCCTCCTGTCCTCTCATTGTTCCTCCAGTCCACCCACTTATCCTCAATGTCCCTCCTGTCCCCCCAATGTTCCTCCTATCCCTCAACGTTCCTTTTCCCCCCCACTTATCCTCAATGTCCCTCCTGTCCTCTCAATGTTCCTCCTGTCGCCCCACTTATCCCCAATGTCCCGCCTGGGCCCCAAATGTTCCTCCTGCCCTCCGCTTTTCCTCAATGTCCCTCCTGTCCCCCCAATGTTCCTCCTGTCCCCCAATGTTCCTCCTGTCCCCCCACTTATCTCCAATGTTCCTCCCGTCCTCCCAATGTTCCTCCTGCCCCCCCACTTATCCCCATTATCCCACTTATCCTAAAATGTCTACCCACTCCCCCCACCTATCCCAAATGTCCCCCCTCTCCTCCCACTTATCCCCAATGCCCCTCCTCTACTCTCACTTATCCCAAATGTTCCTCCCCCCCACTTTACCCCAATATCCCTCCTGTCCCACCACTTATCCCAAACACCCCCCACTCCCCCCACTTAGCACCAATTCCCCCTCCCCCCACTTAGCACCAATGTTCCAACTCTCCCCCAAATTAGAAATTAGCACATTGCCACCCCCCCCCCCATTTAGCACCAATGCCCCATTAACTTGGCACCAATATCATTGCCTATACCCTCTCTTTGCACTAATGCCCCCTATCCCCACCTAACATTGCACTCCTACTGTAAGTTATAGCTGCTCTTCTGTAGCAGCCCCTCTCTCTGATACTTTGTAGGTGGGGAAGAGGGGATTTGGGGGTGAGAGGAGAGCTCTTACTGGAAGGGGGTTGTAAACTGTCCTGTGAGACATGCATTCCTGAGCCCTGCAATCTGTACCTAGCACACTCATGAACTCTGCAGTGCACTCTCTACACAGTGCACTTCTGAACTCTGCTCACTCTGCGTAGTGCACTTCTGAACTCTGCTCAGTCTGTGTAGCACACTCCTGAACTCTGTGCACTCTTGAGCTCCTCACTCTGTATATAGTGCACTCCTGAACCCTGCACTCTGTACCTAGCACTCTCCTGAACTTTGTACTCTGTACGTAATAGAATCTTAATCTTTTCTCTTTATATATAGCACACTCCTAATCTTTGCACTCTGTACGTAGCGCACCTCTGAAGTCTGCATGGTGTATGCAGTGCACTCCTGAACTCTGTTTGCAGTGCACTCTTGAGCTCTTCACTCTGTATGAAGTGCACTCTGAAAGCTGTACTTAGCACTCTCCTAAACTTTACACTCTGTACTTAGGGTACTCCTGATCTTTGCACTCTGTACGCAGTACACTCATGAATTCTGTATGTACTGCACTCCTGAACGCTGCACTCTGTGCAGAATGCACCACTAGTATTTAACAATTCCCCATTAAGACTCTCACACTGTTAGGCAGTGGTGGTGTGGTTAAGGTTCTGAATTTATTCTCTGAGAAAAAACACCCTGCCTATAGTATGTCTGCAGTCTCTGACCATTTCCTGTAGTGTGTCTGCAGTCTCTGAACGTCTCCTGTAGTATGTCTGCAGTCTCTGAACGTCTCCTGTAGTATGTCTGCAGTCTCTGAACGTCTCCTGTAGTATGTCTGCAGTCTCTGACCATCTCCTGTAGTATGTCTGCAGTCTCCGATCATCTCCTGTACTATGTCTGCAGTCTCTGACCATCTCCTGTAGTATGTCTGCAGTCTCTGACCATGTCCTGTAGTATGTCTGCAGTCTCTGACCATCTCCTGTACTATGTCTGCAGTCTCTTACTGTCTACTGTAGAATTTCTGCAGTCTCTGACCATCTTCTATAGTATGGTTGCAGTTTCTGACTGTCTCCTGTAGTATATCTATCACTAAATAATATGCACAACCCTTATGTCTGGTTTTATTTTTGGCTGCATGCTCTGCTGTATATAGGTGTTCCTCGTTATTTGCAACCTAAGCCTCTGATTGGCTGCCTGCAGCCCATTATTATTGGTTGATACTGATAAGATATCTCTTTGACTACTGTAATCAAAGAGATATCTCAGATCTAACCAATAATAAAGGGCTGCAGGCAGCCAATCAGAGGCTCAGGCTATGAGTGGAGGAACCTTGGCCCCCATTCTTGGGTGCTAAAAGTCCACAGGTTGGGGGGGCGCAAATTACTTGCCTTGCCCTGGGTGCTCACAACCCATGCTACGCCACTGTGTGCACCCTAATTTGCACTCTCTCTGTGTCCGCACTATCCCTTGGGGCATATCTGTTTTTCTCCAGCTGAACTTCTGAGTCAGTTTCAGCTGCACCTAATAATTGAACCCTATATTCATCCTCAGCAATCTGTTCAGGGGGAAAGGCTACTGCCATATCACTTGGAAAAGACCTTAGGTTGACCGTCTGTTTAGTTACATGTAATGCCAAGTTGAAAAAGACTGTGTCTTTGTTGTTTGTCATGAAACTTCTTCATTTTCTCTTGCTGTTTTTTTTTTTCTGCACCTCTTCTTTTCAGGCGCCAATAGTCTGCATCTACAAAAGAGCAATGAAAAACAATATTTATGCTTTGTTCAAGAAAATGAAAGAATTCTTACGTCTCACCCAAAAATGAGTAAGAGGGCCTGAAAAACATAGATTCGAGAAGGGTTGCACCATTCTCCTATGTGGTTCAAATGCCATAAAAGCCAACATAATAAATATATATGTTTTACATAAACATTGGAATGTAATTGCAACTAATTTAAATACTACTAGTCATTTAAACAAATCAATGTTATAATATTGCCAGCCAAGTATATAACTTACAATAGAATAAAACGTATATGAAAAATAGATCGCTAGATCATGATGACCATCACTACTGTACATTACACGTAGGTAGGTTGCACCCAAATGTTTTACAAGCCAACAGCTGAAAGAAAAGGAGCTTTTAAGAGACAACGTGTAATGTGAACCTATGTCTATGGTTTGTGTACAGTACTTTAAGTTATTATTAATAGGCCACAATCATTTTCTCTATAGAGTCTTTAATGTAAAGTTTTTATTTCTTTGAGTTGATTATTTTTGTCTATCTTCTTAAAACAATTTAAGAAAGCTGCACTGTATTTTTCTATCAAGATCAAATTAATATTATTTTGATCCATTGTCATGGGGACCTTAAATGTCGTGGGACCCATAGGCCAGTTGCTATTTGGTAATCTGAGGCTGTCTTTCATATTTACAATAAGGTAAGTGAGCATTGTCAACTTAAAATAGAATGTGTATTACTGACAAAACCACCAGTTAAAAGTAGAGGGGAAAAAAGTCTGAAAAAAGAAAACTAAATGCAGCCACCACACCTAAGGACTGGTAATCTAAAATATATAAAATGTTTGCTCTTTGGCTTAGGTACATTTTGAAGTGATTGTAAAGTTTATTTTTCTAATACCAAACATATTATACTTACCAATCCCAATCCTCCTCTTCTGAGGTCCCCCCGCCGGTGCTCCTGGCTCCTCCTCTTTTCAGTATGCCACCGTAGGAAATCACTTCCTATGGTGACACACCTACGAGCTTGATTCCGAGCCACGTTGCCTGCCTCCATAGACACACATAGCATGGCTCAGCCACACCCTCCCACTCCTTTGTCACAGGATTTGACTGACTGCAGCGGGAGCCAATGCCTCAGCAAAACCTGTGAGAGCAGGGGGAGCCTCTAGAGATGGGCACAATGCTGGATCAAATGAGGGCTCAGTTAAGTATAAGGGCATGAGGGAGCGATATTACTACCTAAATATTTTTTACCTTAATGCAGGGAATGCATTAGGCTAAAACATGTTTAGGCTTTAGAACCACTTTAATATTAGGCAGTCTTAAGAGAAACTTGTCAGTTGCCTAAATGGTAGATTCATAAGTGTGTGGAACTGGCTTTGTGCACAGGAAACAAACTTTGCCCAGGATTAATTTTAAATTCTTCTTAGCCTTTGCCAAACTGCAATAAATAGAGTTATGCTGAGAGCACATGTCTATGAAGTACATCAATGCTAGAATGCTTGTAGAAATGTCATGCTAACTCTCCTGCTTCAGCACTTTTAGGCTGATTTACTAAAGGAGCTGAAACAATACACTTAGCAAAGTTAATGATAACTTTGAAAAATGTTTGCTCACTTTTCAAAGTAAACATTAGTGAAAAAGATGAACCTATGTTCACTAAAAAAACAAAAAAATAAATATATATATAAAAAAAAAAATATTTGAGAGAAATTAAAAAAAAAACATTTTTAAACCTTGGTGAACATTCACTTGCAGAGTGAATAATTCCTATTCATTTAGTAAATAAAGCCATTCGAGTCACTGGTCTTTATGTTAATAAAGGGCTCATGGCTTTTCTCCAACTTTACTGACTTCTTGTTCCAGGTCAGTGATTCAAAAAGTACTGAGGCCAGTGAATCAGCAGAGCCTTCCAGTTCTCCAATGACCTACGTTAGCCATCTTGTTGAAACAAATAAAATAATTTGGTCAGCTGACCAAGATATTTTATTTTAATATGACCATAATTATACAAATACAATTACATATTTAATTATTTCATTAGGATAAAGTTACCATATATGCATTATAGGTTACATTTAAAAAATGGAGCTACCTTTAAAATAAAGTATCTTGGCTGTGCCACATTTTAACATACTGTATCTTATACATAGAATGTTATATAGAAATTCTCATTTCTCAAACTATGATATTTCCAATACAAATAGGCATTATTGCAAACTAAACCCAGAGCTCCATTAAATGACTTAAGAATTAGAAAGTACCATTTTCATTCCTACAACATTTATTTTAAGTGTAGCGACTTTGCAGTAATGATGAAATCTAGGCACCATGCAAATAAGTTAATTTATTTTTATCACAAACAAAAACTTTCCACTTTATTCCAAATGTTCATTAGCCTACACTACAGCAGCCTAATGTGATTTTCTGAATAACTAAGCAGCTCAGAATTTAGAGCCTAGTTGATAAACAGACCTTCCCATGTCCCTGATGGAATAAAAATTTAAATATTTAATCACACACTACAGACAGAAAATACAGTATGTATGCCAGTTGGGTTTAGAGTGATGTCAGAAATTGCTTTATTTTTTAAGCATAACTAACAACTGCTTTAGAAACATCTTAGACTGTTAGCTCATTTCCTGCTATTTCTCTGTAGGTAGACTGGCTTAGCAGTTTTAGGTGCTTCAGAATATATAGGTAACATGAACATAACTACAACCACAGGCAGTATATTCATTCTTGGAAATTAAAGCTAAAAGAAGATCAAGGTGTGACACCCACTGTCGCACCGCAGGGAATTTAAGGACCCTGGATCCAATTCTTGTATTTTGTATTCAAAGAATGTAAAAACTTTGACAGAGCTTGGTAATAGAAACATGCATGGTCTATAAAATTAAAGATAAATTCTTAGTTGGTTCTTAAGACGATAGATGTTACTACTATGTGATCTACTCAACTTCCTGCTTGCTTGTTGTTCTTTTCCTACTGAGAAACATTCAACACCTCCCTAAACTAAATACCACTGCTTAAGAACTTGATTGATGTCTCAAGTAGTTCATGTGTAAAGACCTGGTCTGAACCTGCAACCTCTGCTGTGTCTGGCGGTGTCTAATTCCTTGAACAATCTTGCCTTGAATCGTGTTTCTCTTTAAACGTTAAACCCTTTGCTCCTCCCATGAATCTTCTCCATGCATGTGCCCTTTCTGTTTGCCAGATGATTGTGCTCTCTCTAGTCAATATCTTGCTCTTTTCACTCTTGCTGTCATTCGTATATATGCTACCACTCGTTATGGACCTGTGACTTGTTCTTCGACTACGCTTCTGCTTGATCCCAAATTGCAAACACTTGTTACCAACTTTTGGCTTGTTACTGACTACATGTCTGCTTGATCCCTATCGGCTATACACTATATTGTCAAATGTATTGGGACACCTGCCTTTACACAAACATGAACTTTAATGGAATCCTAGTCTTATGCCCCGTACACATGATCAGACATAGATCGGACATTCCGACAACAAAATCCTAGGATTTTTTCAGACGGATGTTGGCTCAAACTTGTTTTGCGTACACACGGTCGCACAAAGTTGTCATAATTTCTGATCGCCAACCACGCTGTCACGTACAACGAGACTAGAAAAGGCCAGTTCAGAACCAAGCGCGGCACCCTTTGGGCTCCTTTTGCTAATATCGTGTTAGTAAAAGTTTGGTGAGAGACGATTCGCGCTTTTTCAGACTCGTGGCTTTCGTTTTCTGCGGTTCAGTTTGTGCTTGTGGGTTTGTATCTGCTCTTCAGTGCATGCAAGCAAGCTACGCGTGACTTGTCATTGTGTTCTTGTTCGTTCGTTACTATTTTTCAGGTCGCTCTTCACAGGCCTTGCTGTTCTTCAGTGCGTTCTGTTACTTCGTTCTGAGCAGCCGACCGTTTTCTAGCCATGTTGTGTATACGTACTCCTCGTAGAGTTCGTGCTGTGCGGGGGCTTGGTGTTGGGGTCCTGACCTTGACACAAGTCCAGTCCATGAACAGGGTGGAGAGGAGTTTATGGACCAAGAATTGGTTGCTTCAGCGTGACCAGTTCTCTCATATGCCTTTGCTCCGTGAGATCCGTGAGAATAATCCTGATGATTTCAGGACTTACTCCGGATGATGGACTCCGTATTTCACCGTTTGTTGGCTTCGCTGACCCCCTATATCAGCAGGCAGGATACCTGCATGAGGGAAGCCATCACTCCGGAGCAGAGGTTCGTCGCTACCCTGCGGTACTTGGCGACAGGGAGAAGCCTGCAGGACCTCAAGTTCTCAACAGGCACCTCCCCCCAGGCTCCGGGGTTCATTATCCCAGAGACTTGTTCTGCCATCATCCAGGTCCTGCAGAAGGAGTATATGAAGGTAAGATTTTTATCCTTTAATATCACATTTTATTGTATTGAATGTTTGCTAATATATTGTATTTCTTTCCTCATTCCCTAATTACCATGATTGTAATATGCTGTGAATGTCCCCTTTGTCCTCATGCATGCTGGATTTTTATGTCCTTCATACATATTTGCCTTCACTTACCTCCCCAGCACGCTCTCCTGCCCCTATATTCACCTCATGTAGTCACTTAACAATGTATTTATCAGCTCCATAGTAGTGCTTTACCCCAAACACCCCCTAAAATGTTTTGAAATGTGATTTGTGCTTTAAATTCAGGCAGAGGGCCAGAGGCTTTTTTTGTAGTGTCTCCAAATCATTTTTTTTAACCCTCCCTCCCCCCAACTGCTAAGTCAGCTGATACCAATTCTCTATCTATCCTCAATCATCTATCTGCTGACTTTGCCAAACCCATACACACTATGCCCATCTCTTTTGTGCTCAGATTTATGGATGAATTCCCCAAAGCATGTAGTGCAAGGGCCTGCCTGTATACTTTCAAATGGTACTGTTTCAAGTTTTTCTATCCTATTATTATCTTGCTAGGTAATAGCAGAATGTAGAAATGTGCTCAAATGTGTACAATGTGTATTTATATCTTTGTATTATGACACTTCTTACCTGTCCAGTGGTCTGCCAATAGTGTAACTAAGGAGGGGCTGTTCCAAGTAATACCCTGTATTTAGCCATTCATCTCTCCATGAAGTGCAGAGGGTTACCTGTCCAAGATTCCACCCCCCTATAATGTTAGTAATGGCCCACGAGAGGGGGGGGAATATGATAGGTGTACCTTATACTTTGGTGTTGTATAAAGTTCCCCTTAATAAATGTTATCTGGATGTTGGCCAAGAATGTTTGTGTCTCTAATCTGCTTTCCATGTTTATGTGCAAAAATACTAATTTTTTTTGTTTTCCTCAACAGTTTCCTTCCACGCCACAGGAATGGCAGACTGTGGCCTCCCACTTTGCCCAGCGGTGGGACTTTCCTAACTGCGGAGGGGCAATTGATGGGAAACATGTCCACATCATCCCACCACCCAACTCGGGGTCGTACTATTATAATTACAAGGGGTTCAATAGTATTGTGATGTTGGCGGTGGTGTCGGCTAATTACGACTTCTTGTATGTGGACGTGGGGAAGAATGGCCGGATGTCCGATGGTGGAGTCATCGCCCAGACGGAGTTTTACAGGCGTCTCCAGAATGGCAGCTTGGACTTGCCACCTCCGGAAGACAATGCGGAAGGACTCCCATTCGTCTTCGTAGCGGATGAAGCATTTGCGCTGGGGGACCATCTTATGCGGCCATTCCCGATGAGGACCCTCACCCCGGAACAGAGGGTTTTTAATTACCGGCTGGCCAGAGCCAGAAGAGTGGTGGAGAACACATTTGGAATCCTGGCCAGCCGGTTCCGCCTATTTCTGACACCCATCCATATGGCGGAGTATAAACTCAATCATATAATCCTGGCGTGCTGTATTCTCCATAACTTTTTACGCCAACATTCGGCCAACTATGCTGGCTCAGTTGGGCCTGAGGCCGGAATGATACATGAAACAACACTGATGGTGCTTGAAAGTGGCCGTCCTGGCTTGCCCTCCCTGAGTGCCCGTGATGTCCGGTTACGATACCTGGAGTTCTTTGCGGGTAGGGGGGCCATCAATATGCCAGCAAATTTGTGAAGCCTTTATCAAATAAAAAACCAAAAAAAAGAAAATCTTTGTTGACATTTACTGCTTGTGTTTGTTTTAGATGACTCTGACAGAAATGTGGTGAGCCCAGAAAATGGCGTGATTGTGTAACCTTATACAAAGCACTGTTGGGTGTTATTTACCAAAGGCAAAGACACTTTGCACTACAAATGCACTTGAAACTGCACTGAAACTGCACTTGTAGTGCAAAGAGGATTTGCCCTTAGGAAATAACCCCCATTTTCACAGAAAGCAGCAATTAGAGCCCCACAAAAGTGTTGTAGCATTGAGACAATAATCCACACATTCTTGATGAACAATCTTTTTAATACCTGCACAATCACATGTGCATTTAGAAAAGGTTTTTAAAACAAACCAACATGTTTGTTGTATAACAATTTTTGGGGTAGCATTATAAAAAATAGAAATGTCCATTTAAGCTAAAACAGGCATGTTTAAAACCAACAAGAAAGACACAAATCTTGAACTTACAAAGTTCACATTTGGTAGAATTTGAAGGCAATATCAGACATGAGTATTTAGGAACTGTGTTTGATATTGCGTTCAGATGGGGTGAAGTCACCCCAGGAAAAGCCAAATTTAGAAGATGCACACAAATTCACCATTGTCAACATGTGTGACCTGCCATCACGGGGGATCAAGGGACGTGTTTTGGGGGAGCAACCCCTTCCTCTCAGCTACTTTATTATTGAGGAAGGGGTTGCACCCCCAAAATGCGTCCATTGATCTCCCGTGATGGCAGATAGCACATGTTGGCACACTGTGTGCATCCTCCAAATTTTGCTTTTTGAAAAATCGCTAAAACATTTAGAACATTGTAGCACACCAAAAAACAAAGGGATTTGGAGGGGTTTTAAACTCGCCCCAAAACATCAATGATGTTTTTATTTTTTTGAATAACATCATTGATGTTTTTCTTGAGGTTTTCCAATTGTAAATTACACCCCATGATCTCCCCAATCAGGATCTGTGCACTTTCTGATGTGACAGGATCTGGATCCACAACATCACGATCACCTAAAAAGAGAGAAACCAAAAAAAAACAGGTATCAAAAATATGCCGGCATCCATCTCTTACCTGAGCCTGTGGTCGCAGACACTCACCTGTTGTGGTGCCAATCTCCACCACGTCTTCCTCCACCTGCTCTTCTTGTGTTGGGTGGATTTCCCCTTCTTCCAGAGGTGGGGGGTCTGTGGTCTCCTCGGATGAGGGGTGTCCTCCCAGTCTTTTCTCCCCTATGTAAAACAAAAATGGTATACTTAGCACACAGATAATTGATGGCAGAACTATAAATCTGAAACATTGCTTGGAAGTGGGGTACAATTGTCTATTTTGGCCGAGTTCCAAAATGGAGCATTTTCAGTGTCCTTTGTCAAGCTTCAATACTTTACCTGTTTTGTACAAGCTTCACAGATGGAGACCCCCCTATAGTATACACTGGAGCACCTGTGTGGGCCCCCTAATAAAAATGGTGTTCTGGTGTCCCACACTAGTGCTCCAGTGTCCAGGTGTGAAAACAGCTGCTGAGTGTCCTTTCCTTACACAGAATCTAGTTTGCATTTCATTCTAGTAACAAAGCCATCTACACAACCAAATTAGTTTCATACAAGTAGGGCGTAAAAATTGTGGCCAAATGCATATGGCCTAAACAATGGTGTTTTATAGGCCGAAAGAAAAATGTTTGATACGAACGAATAATGTGCCCATGAACATGAAAGTTGACATTTTAAACTGTACAACAGTTAAGAAAAGCACATGGAGCAGCACGAACGTAATAAAGACAAAAAGAATAGGAACACAGCACAACTACTTACTTTTTTGCAGCACTCTCCGGATCTTTCTGTACTGCTCATGTTCTTGTAATTTCAGGTCCGACCACCGCTTCCTGAGCTGATCTTTCGATCGTCGTACCCCGAAATTCCGGTGCAGACTCTTGACCACTTTCGCAATTATCTTGGCCTTTCTGACATTGGGGTTGGGGTAAGGTCCATACTTTCCACCATAGTCGGCCTTCTTCAGGATGTCCATCCCCAACATCTCCCCAAAGGACATATTTGAGGCGTTAAATCTCTTTCTGGATCGGGACGTTTCCGGCTCTGGGCTTTCCTCCTCCTCCTCATTGCTATAATTAGCACACACCTGCTGTGTATCCGCCATGTGCTCTTCCCCCACTGCGCCGAACGAAAAGGGGCGGGGAATAGGCTAGAAAGAACGTCAGGGGCGGGCGGAGTTACACGCATGCGCAGTGAGTATAAAGCGTAACACGCGTGTGTATTACATACGATCTGTGAGCGGAGGAAGGAGCATCGGAGGCGCCGATCGTGATAACGAAGGTAAGATCTAAACTTGGGCCTATACTGCTTTGAAATGGAAGCCTATATTGTAACAAGATTAGGGGAGTTTGGCCTGACATTAGGGTTTGTCTTGTGTTGTGTCTTGCAGAGAAAATGGATGGCTTCAATGACCACAACTTCCTTCCCCTGTTCATAGACAAATACAGGGAGCTGCCCTGTCTGTGGCAGGTGTGACACCCCCATTACAATAATAAACAAAAGAGACAGGTAGCGCTGGAGAAACTGCTGGAGTTGGTGAAGCCGGTGGTCCCCACAGCAACCATCCCCTATTTAAAAACCAAAATTGGTGGCCTGAGGAGCACTTATCTTAGGGAGCACAAGAAGGTCACAGATTCACAGAGGTCCGGAGCTGCAGCAGATGACGTTTATGTCCCCAAGCTGTGGTACTATGAGAGACTGCGATTTCTGTCAGACCACACTGAAGTCAGGGAATCCCTCTCCACTCTTCCTTCCACTCATCCTTCCATCCCAGCTGAGGCTTCCGATGTCCAACCTGGGCCTTCCAGCCAGGAAGAAGTGGAGGAGCCCAGCTGGAGTCAGGTATAGCATTGTTCTACAGATTTCTGGTCAATAAAGAAATGATATTTATTAGATGTTATTATTGATCACTATTTACTGATTGAAAAAAGTGTTTTACTTATCAATAGACAGTAGTGGGCACCCAAAATTGGGATAAGAATGAAAAATCCTGGGCTCAGAAGGATAGTCTGTTATATTTGTTAACATTCAATTTGCAACAGTCAGGAGGTGAAAATTGTGTGTGATTGATGAATAAAAAACTAAAACTATGTCCTTTTTTCATACACAGGAAGACCTCAGCCAGTAGGAGGTTGTGGAATGTGGCAGTCAGGAGGAGGCGGGGGTTAGTGGCAGCCAGGAGGAGGAGGGGATAAGTGTCAGCAGGGAGAAGCCTGGGACCAGTCGCAGCCTGACTGAATCGCAGGTTCCTCCCTTCCGCCTTCCATACAAAAGAGCGAGGAAGGCGACTCCCATACAGGATTCAGCGCTCAGGCTCATTCAGGAGGCTTCTGCGTCCCTCCGAGCCTTACCCACTCCTGAAGAGGCCTTTGCCTGCATGGCTGCAACAAAACTGCAGGGCATGCAGGAGGGTCAACGCAAGCTATGTGAGGACCTGCTTTATAAAGTCCTAAGTGAGGGGGTGAGTGGGGAACTAACACCCAAGACCGACCTGATTGAGTTGGACCATCCTCCTCCTCCTCCTCCTGCTGCCACAACTCCACCACCAGAGCCACCGCGTGGAAGGAAGCGTGGAAGGAAGACAAGAGAGTGATGGCCCTGGGTTCAGTCTGGTCTGACAAAAGATGCAGTCTCTTGTATGACCACAGCCTGGGGACACAGATGTCATCTGCTGCTTTCCGGATCTCTGGGACTTCTGGACCAGACTGCACTCCCTTTTAGATAAGGACTCCTCAGGCCACCAATTTTGCTTGAAAATAGTTGATGTGTGCCCTGGGGGTCCAAGGCTTCACCCATTTCTGCTGTTTCTCCAGCGTTGCCTCCCTCTTTGTTTAGTTGTGAGCCCTTAATAAATGTTTTTTTTGGAAAATTATACTCTTCTATGTGTGTTTTCATCCAAAAAGGACAGTTTGTTGGTGACGATTCAGGTACATTTCTAAAATACAATGTGAAATTAACAAGAGACAACAACACCAAACAATTTCCTACAGATTAAATATAACAGCATATCAATGGTGTTGTGGTAACTTGACACAAAAAACATACACAAACATTTTCTGGAGTACAAATAAAAATCCAAAAAAACAAAAATCAGCCTTGAAAAAAATACAAACCAAAAATAACTAATCTGCCTTAAAACCAAAAAAAAAAAAAAAAAACAACACCAAAATAATGTTGTCAGATGTGACAAATCAAAATATATTGAGGGAATCCCGATAAATAGTCAAGAAATAAGTTTGTGAGAAGTCTGTGTGAATATGAGCAGCAAAACTACTTAATTCTTCTCACATTATAAAGAAGAAGAGACTGCGCTGTATTAAACCATTTTTTACATTGCACCGTGACGAAAGTGCTGTATCCATTGCGAACGCTAAGTTTACCAGACCGAGCTGTTCCGTGTCGGAATTTCTTCTGAATATGCGTGGCACTTTGTGCGTCGGAACAGGCCACACACGGTCGGAATTGACGCGATCGGATTTTGTTGTCGGAAAATTTTATAGCCTGCTCTCAAACTTTGTGTGTTGGAAAATCCGATGGAAAATGTCCGATGGAGCCCACACACGGTCGGAATGTCCGACAACACGATCCGATAGGACATTTTCCATCGGAAAATCCGACCGTGTGTATGGGGCATAAGTCTGTAGGGTTCAATATTGAGTTGGCCCACCCTTTGCAGCTATAACAGCTTCAACTCTTCTAGGATGGCTGTCCACAAGGTTTAGGAGTGTGCCTATGGGAATGTTTGGTCATTCTTCTGGAAGTGCATTTGTGAGGTCAGGCACTGATGTTAGACAAGAAGGCCTGGTTTGCAGTCTCCGCTCTAATTCATCCCAAAGATGTTCTATCAGGTTGAGGCCAGGACTCTGTGCAGGCCAGTTATGTTCCTCCACCCCAAACTCGCTCATCCATGTCTTTGTGGACCTTGCTTTGTGCACTGGTTTGCAGTCATGTTGGAAAAGAAAGGGGCCATCCCCATACTGTTCCCAAACAGTTGGGAGCATGAAATTGTCCAAAATGTCTTGGTATGCTGACGCCTTAAGAGTTCCCTTCACTGGAACTAAGGGGCTAAGCCCAACCACTGAAAAACAACCACACATCATAATCTCCCCTCCACCAAATGATAAAATTGTGCATACCTGTGAATGGTGGCAAGCTTCTGTACTCTATACATTCACATTCTAAACTTTAAATGTCCCTACAGGTCATCAATTTAAGTTAACCATGAGTAATGGGTCTAGTATTGCTCTCACTCAGGCATGCATGGCAGTAAGTACCATGTGTTATTTAAAATGTTGCATAAGCAACATTTTTGTATGTAGGTACCCCCCACATAGGTATTTTCATTTGTATGTTCATGTATGTGGGATGAGTATGTGCATGCATGTGTGTGTGTGGGGGGTGTAAGTGCTTGGATGTAGCTATTTTTTTTACACCTTTTTTCTCACTAAAACTTTATTTATAATGACAGAGAGGACTACATGATACAATTTTTTTGTGACAGATTCTATTTTTCCTTGTCAAAAGAAGTTTATTGAGTATACAATGTTATAAAGATACATAAAGTAAGTTTACAAGGATCTATAAAGTAAGCTCATTGTTTTACAGTAGGGTTTATATAGGTAAATATCATGAAATTTCAAATATTAAACAATGGGTTCACGTAAACCTAAATTAAAGATATATATCATTTCCTTAATTACTTTTGTAGGTATTTAAATGATTTATACCTACTATACATATTGTTTACAAGTAGAGTGTATATAGGTCAAATAAATTTTGATAATGAGCTTTAATCGTAAGGTGGAGAAAAGGAAAGAGAAAGAAGAAAAAGGGTTGAAAGGTAGAGGTATGGTCCACAAGGTTGTCCCGCTCGTCAGTTTATTATTCTTTTTAGTTCTCTTTGAAGCCTTAGAATGGGTGTCTCTGTAAGTCATTTAATCTGTTACCATGGCAACAGGACAGAGTCATTGAAATTTGACAGGAACTGTTGTTTTATCCAAGGGTGCCAAAGTTTTTCAAATTTTGGAATTTGATTTTGATCGATGGCTACCATCTTAGCATGGGACATTGTATTATTCATTCTGTGAATTGTTTCTGCTAGTACCAATGTAGGAGATTTCCATGCCTTGGCCACTGTTTGTTTTGCAGCCGTTATTAGTTGGATCATAAGTTTGAATTGAGAGAGTGTTAACCATTCCGGTTTTAGATTAAGTAAAGTTAAATATGGGTCTGGTTGTATTATCTTTTTAAATATTTTAGATGCAATCACGAAAACTTCCTTCCAGAAGGTTTGGATTACTGGGCACGTCCACCATATGTGTAAATATGTGCCTATTTCTGGGCATCCTCGAAAACAAAGAGCTGAGGTATTAGGTGAATATTTTGCCACTCTAGCGGGTACAAGGTACCAGCGAGTTAGGACATTATAATTTGTCTCCAGTGCTAAGATGTTGGGTGAAGATGACTTAGATGTGAGCCATATGTTAGACCAGTCCGTGTCTTCTAAAGTTCGTCCCAGGTCCTCCTCCCACCTCTGAACGTAAGAGGGTCTATTAAGATTTGCTACTCCATATAATTGATTATAAAGTGATGAAATTGTACCTTTAGCAAATGGATCTTTTGTACAGATTGATTCAAAAATGGATAATTGGGATAATGGTGTATCCCCCTTTAGGAATGGTGTATAGAAATTTTTGATTTGGAGATATCTAAATATCTCAGAGTTTGGTAGATCATATTTTTCTCTAAGCGATGGGAATGAAAGGAATGATTTAGATGCTATGAAGTCATTTAGTGTCTGAATGCCTGATGTTGTCCAAGCTTTAAAAGAATTTGGGTAGATCCATGCCGGATAAAAGGCCGGATTTCTGATAAAAGAAAGGAGAGGATTGTGTGGAGATTGTAACTGATATTTGGTTTTTAGTTTATCCCAGAGAGATAAGAAGTGTTTAGTTATGGGATTATGAATTTTAAAGCGGTCTTTAGGATCAAGCCATAATAAATTTGATATTAATAGAGGGTCATTTTCTGAAGCCTCTATAAATACCCATAGTGGGATTTCCTGTTTTGCATGGTATTTGGACAGACTGGCCAAATGTGCTGCTCTGTAGTAGTTAGTAAAATTAGGGTATCCCAGGCCTCCTTTATTTTTGGGAAGATGTAGTGTGTGTATAGGTATACGTGGTTTAGAAGAGCCCCATATAAACGAAGTTGCTCTTTTTTGTACTATTCTCAAAAAATAGGAAGGAATTGGAATAGGGAGGACTCTGAATAGATAAAGCAATTTGGGTAGAATAGTCATTTTGATTGCATTAATTTTCCCTATCCAGGATAAAGGAAGTTGCGACCATTGTTTTATTAGATTTGTGATCTGTCTTAAAACAGGAGGATAATTGGTTGAGAATAAGTCAGAATGAGATGCTGTTAAATGAATTCCAAGATATGGGATTGATTTTTCTGCCCATGTGAATGGGAGTGCAGCCTTAGCCTGGATCAATTCCATGTTTGTGAGTGAAATATTAAGCACTAGGCATTTCTTAGGATTAATCATAAGGCCGGATAGGGCTGCAAATCCATCAAGAGCTGGTATTAAGTTAGGACCAGAGACCTGTGGTGATGATAGAAAAAGTAATATATCGTCTGCAAATATACATAATTTGTGTGTAATACCTCCTACTTCAATGCCAGTTATAGTTTGGTTTGTTCTGATGTATTGGGCCATGGGTTCGAGTATAAGGGCAAATAATAAGGGAGATAATGGGCAACCCTGTCGGGTACCTCTTTCGATATTAAAGGCTTCAGATTTGTATCCAGCATATTTTATATAGGCTTTGGGTTTATTATATAATGCTTTGATCCATGTTAAAAAGTGGGGTCCAAAACCCCATTTTTTTAATGAATATTGCATATATTGCCAGGATACTGTGTCAAATGCCCTCTTAATATCGAGAGATAGAAAACATAAAGGGATTTTCCGTTTTTTAGCAATATGTGCCAATAACACTGCCCTGCGTATATTATCGCCTGCCTGTCTATTTGGCATGAAGCCTACTTGATCTCTATGTATTAATTTTCCTATAATGCTATTGAGGCGTTTTGCTATTATTTTTGCTAATAATTTAATATCGAGGTTTAACAGAGAGATAGGCCGATAATTCACACAGGAAGTATCATCAGAAAGGGGTTTTGGAATCATACAAACAATTGCCATTAGTGTTTCTTGCCGAAAAGAATGTCCATCTAGAAGTTTGTTAAAAGTTTCAGTGAGAATGGGAGAGAGTATTTCTGAGAATGTTTTATAGTATAAAGCCGAGTAGCCATCTGGGCCTGGTCTTTTGTTAAGTTTTAAGTCTTTTATGGCGTTAGCAACTTCATCTATAGTTATAGGCTCATCCAAACTGCTTTTTTGATTCTGAGATAACTCAGGTAAGTTTATTTTTGAGAAGAAGGATTCAGCTTCTGTAGGATTAAATTCATTGTTTGTCTTGTATAAAGTTGCGAGATGTGAGTGAAATTTATGGACTATTTTAACTGGATTACAAGTGTAAACATTTTTTGATAATTTCAAACGTATTGGTTTGAAAGATTTGTTAGTTGAATTTAATGCCCGAGCCAAATATGTACCTGGTTTGTTTGTATTCATGTAGAAATTGTGTTTGGAGCGTTTGAGGGATTTATCAACTGACTCAGTGAGAAATAGATCGTATTCCAATCTAGATTTTTCCAGATGAGATTTTGTACTCTGAGATGGATTATCTTGAAATGATATGTAGGCTGCATTAAAATTGAGTTCTAGTTTTTTTGCTAGATTTTTGCGTTCTCGTTTAAATAGTGCCATTTGTCTTTGTATTGTACCACGCAAGACAGGCTTATGAGCTTCCCACAGTGTTATTGGGGAGATGTCTGTTGTATTATTAATTGATATGTATTCCTTTAAAGCTTGTTCAATGGCCACCTGATGTAGTGGGTGTTTGAGCATTATGTCCGGTAAGTACCACGTTGGGTCATGCACTTTTGGTATGGCTGAGGCTATAGTAGTGTATACTGCATTATGGTCAGACCACGGAATCGGAATTATATCTGATGCAATAATTTCTGGTATCATTCCTATTGTTAGAAAAATATGATCTATTCTGGTGAAGGTTTGATGAGGGTGCGAGAAATAAGTGAATTTCTTTTTCATTGGGTTACTTTCTCTCCATGAATCTACCAGATTGTATTTGGAAAGAAGTTGAGAAAAAGGTAATCTAGAGGTTATTTTGGATGGTGTAAAAGGTGATTTATCTAGAAATGGGAGGAGGACCTGGTTTGAATCCCCACACATTATCACTGTTCCTATTTTGTGTGTATTAATCACTTGTAATATATGTGAGAGGAATGGTGTAGGTTGTTTGTTAGGAGCGTAGTAGGAAATCACCGTGATTGCTGTATCCATTATATAACCCATGAGTATCAGGTATCTACCTTCTGGGTCTTTAATTTCTGATGATAAGGTGAATGGTGTGGATCGGTGAAATGCAATTAGAGTTCCCCTTTGCTTGGTACAGGCAGAAGCCGTGTAAATTTGTTGATAAAAAGGAGAAATATATTTTGGAGTAGAATCTTTGGTGAAGTGTGTTTCTTGGAGGCATACTATGTGAGCCTTCTTGTTATGGAAAGTACGGAAGGCTTTGGTCCTTTTTTGAGGGACATTTATTCCCTGAACATTCAGGGAAAGTATATTCAGTGGTGCCATGGCAATAGATCAAATAGTTTTGACTTACTTTTTGTTATGCAGAGCTGACTGCGCAGATCAACCTGTGTGGACTGAAGAGATGAATAGATAGAAAAGAAACCAGTGAATTCTGGAGTAAAGAGTAAACAAAAAACATATGAGATTAAATGATACATTGTATAAATTATTTTTTGCAAGTAATCACAATTTACCCGTGAAAGAGAGTAAATATCTCTCTCAGGGGAATAAGTGCCTTCGTCACACTCCCACATAATATGATTGGGAGAATGAGGAGGGCTAATGGGGGTACACGGATCTTCCGCTTACAGGAGAGAAGTGCTATGTCAAAAGACATCAAAATGATGTTTCATTAATTGGAGTGCAGAATATAGTTTTATTTATTCCAGGGTGGTTGTATATGGTTAGTCTTGCCCTAGGCTAAATAATTCAGTTAGAAAGGTACTGTTAATAACTTTGGTATTGATGAAGATAGTTTGAATTATTTTGGGATTTTAACCCTTTTAGAGTAAACAATTACATATTTTATTCATATGCAACTGTTTAGATATGTTAACTCATAAAATTGAGGTTGTATTGCTTCAGATTAGAATAAACAAAAACATAATTCTAGGGACTAGTTAGGTAATAATATATTTGTTTTAAGAAAAGAAAGAAAAAGCTTCCATTACTTCTGGATTATTGAACATATTTGTCCCAAAAAGTAATAAATCTATTGTTATTACCTGATAATATATAACTGAACAAGAATTTCCTTATTTCACTTATATATTCTAAGGCTATATGAATCAGAAGTAATAAGAAATATAACTGGAATGTAACATGATCCCACACAGTGTGTGACTATCAGAATGCAGTTACATTCAGTTATAAATATAGGTTTTTTATAGAGAACCATCTCTTAGTATAATAAATGAAGAGATATCAGGAATTAGGATGTCAGTCCATTGAATCTTCTTGGTCCATGGATGATGTGGCATAACGGCTTCTTTTGTGAGAATGATGATTTCCATTTTGTTCTGAAATTTTCTGGGTGCTGCCTGAAAGTGAAGATGACGCCATTCTTCTGCGTGTGGGAGAGTTGCTGCTTGTGGGTTCTGTCAGATTTAATTTTAAAAGGGTTTGTTGTAGTTCATCTGCTGATCTGCTTCTGTAAATTGTACCTTGGTAGTTAAATCTGACTGAAAAGGGGAAGCCCCATTGATACATAATGTTGTGGCGTTGCAGTTCCATTAGTTGGGGTTTCATGGATCGTCTTTTAGTAATAGTAAGTTGGGATAGGTCAGCAAAAATTTGATAATTGTGTCCTTGAAAATTAAGTTCCTTTTTTTCTCTTGCAGCAATTAGTATTTGTTCTTTCATTCTGTAATAATGAAATTTTGTGATTATATCACGTGGGGGTCCATCTTTCTTTTTGGCTGTGAGGGCTCTGTGTACTCTGTCCAGTTCTAAACGTTCAATAGGGATATCTGGCTTTAGTTCTTGTAATAGAGCAGTAATAGTAGATTGCAGGTCTGTCACAGTTTCAGGTATTCCCCTTATGCGCAAGTTTGAACGTCTGGCTCTATTTTCGTAATCTTCGAGCTTAGTTTGAAGTATTAAATTCTCTTTTTTTAATTGTTCCAATTCTGTTATATTTTCTTGGGTTGTAATTTCAATTTCATCCATTTTTATTTCTAAGGCTGCGGTGCGGTTTCCCAGCTCTCTTATTTCTTTGGTTAGGCTGTTTGTTATATGGTCTGAGGTTTGTTTTAAAGCCTTATGAAGCATCTTTTCAAATTGTAATAATATTACTGGGGATGCTGAGGAGGCTTGTGGAGAAGTTTGTGAGAGGATTTGTTCTGTATCTGACTCAAATGGAGAGTCTTGCTGTGACATTTTCTGTCTGTGAGAGCACCCTGATGCTGTATCTTGTGAGGTGACTGGAGCTGCTTCAGCTGCAGTGAGTGCCTGTGAGCTCTTTGTGAGGTGATTTTTATTTCTGCCATGGTTTCCTCCCAGTACCATATTTCCTGCCCAAACTTTCACAGTTTGTTCCCTGGGACAAAAAGGTTCAAATGGATACCTTTTGAGCCTGCAGGCTCCGCTTTGTCCTTCTCTTCTCTCCTCAGTGGTGTGGAGCTCTAACAATGCATGTCTGCTCTGCTAGGCTCCGCCTCCTGCCCCCCCGCCCGACAGATTCTATTTTTTAATGCGATACTCTCAACATACATGTTCATGCACAAACGGCTGTATCTTAGATTGGGTGCTGAAATGACCAACGTCTGGAGCCGACTGCAATCAAGAGAAGGAAGTGTCACCAGCACACCAGGAGCTCCAAAATTGGGTCCAAAATTTTAATAAGAAAAATGGGGGGATAACTGCGCTACAGTGAAATACATAAACAATAATTATAGCTGCGATTCGTCTATGCAACACAGACACAGTGAAATTAAATAAGAAAAAAAGGGGGTTGAATCGCGCTAGAAAAGATTGGTGATCATATACATCATCACTAAACCAAATATTTAGAACTAAGTGAAAAGTTCCCCTTTAGGGTATACATAACACATATCAAATGAATAATCAATCCAAAATTTAACATACAAAGGTGATCATTAAAAGTTCATGCATAAAAATAAATCACCCAAGTGATATAAAAGTATCTTAAAAAAGTTCCAAAAAACATAGGTTCTTGCTGTGAGAAAAAATGTTTCTTATCACGTTTTTAACACATTAATTGCAGCTTGGTGACTGGCTCATACCAGTATGGATATTTTTGAATTCCGGGCAAAAAGGGTGGTAGACACTTCAGGTGTTTTTGATTCCACCCCATTACCTTCAGACTCAGGAATTAGTGGTCTCTTCAATCTGACAACATTGGAGACACATACCCAATGGGACATTGCCTTCCTTGAAACGTACATCAGAGAAGCCATGGTCCCGAGAAGTCTGCAATGGGAGGTCCTCCCTCAGAAGGGTGACCCAGACTTGGAGGGTTGGTACAAACATTTCAATGACTCAGGAATCGGCCTTCTACGTTTCCTCATACAGAGAAAGAGAGATAAACTCTTTCATCTGGATGGGGAAATCAAGACTCTTAAGAACCAACTAGCCCCTCATATTAATAGTGAAGAATATAAGGAACACTCCAAGGGTCTCTTAAAAATATTGGAGAAGGAAGATAAAGATCAAAAAGTCAAAAAGAGAAAGAAATACACCAGAGACAAGCAAGATTATCAGTCTGGGTTTGTGTTTATCTGGCAAAAAAAACTTGCCTCACTTGAGGAAGAAAACAGGAGGATGGACACACAATCACAAGATCCTGTTCCTTCCACTGCTACGCCTGTTCCACCTCAGGAGAGACAAGCGACCCAGCATACACCCAGGAGGGATGTCCGTCCTACGGCCAAAAAATCTAAAGGTCATAAAGATAGATTGAATCATCGCCCTAGGGACACTCCCTCTAGGGGACTACCGGGGAATTGCAGATATGATTACTATGGGGATTCAAACCCTAGTCATCATGCACAACCCTATGATATGCCCCTACTAATTGGGGAAACTCATCATGGAGTCCTAACCCTCTTAATTACAATATGAGACCCAACCAGCTCCCTTATGGTCCCTCTTCTGATGGTTACGCAAATTCGGTCCCGTTGCATAATCGGTTTGATCCTGTGTCCGATCTGGATACCCCCAGACACCGGAGAACTAATACAGAGGGTTACAGACAGAATTACCCCATGAGGAACCAGAATACTAATTATCCTGTGGATTCCCGACGGGATTGTACATATTCTGGTCCACCACAATACCCTGGTCCCTCTGATGGCAGAAACAATCAAAATTGGGGTTTTCCCAGGGATTCACAGACAGCCAAACACCCCATAAAACGAAAAGAGGAATCCGAGGGGGGAGGCGGGTCCAGGCATCCAAAAAGAAAAAGGACCTAGGAACTGGCATTTTCAATTTATCCAAACAGACTAACTAATCCCGAGAAGAGACTGTTAGATAAAGGTTTGAAGTTTGCTCCACCTAGGAGCTTGAGCAAATTTCAAACCTTTATGGATGTGCACAAATTCACTCGAAAGTTGCACATCAAACGTTATATGTTATCTAACCCTATGAATGGGGTGGGTAATGTAATAAGAGGAGAATACCAACATTCCAACCTCTCCAATGCCTCGCTTTTCAATCCTCCTGGCCCCGTGGCTCCGGCCATTCGGGTACTCAGGGATGTTGTCCTTCGCGACCTTGAGCAGATCAAGGTCAAGAAGGCAAATTTGCATAAGGATCTACTAGTTGGATTGGAATCCCTTTGTCATAACAAATCCCTTGTCATCAGACCAGTTGACAAGGGTGGGGGGGGATTGTAATCCTAGATCGTTGTGACTATCAGAGGGAAATGCATCGGTTAGTTGATGACACCGAGACTTACACGGTTTTGCAAAGAGACCCTCTGGTCAGATATAAAAAGGAGCTTGAATCTATCATGGAGGTTGGTTTCCGGAGAGGTATATTAAATGACAAGGAAAGACGATTTTTGGTCCCTAGTGCACCTCGCACTCCGGTCATTTGCTACCTTCCGAAGGTGCCCCCCGGGACGTCCCATTGTGAGTGGGATAGATTCTATCACGTCCCGGGTGGGCAAATACATCGACCATTTTTTGCAACCTTTGGTCTTTAGGATACCTTCATTTATCAAGAACACCAAACATGTGATTTATTTGCTTTCCAACATTTCCCCTAAGGAGGGACTTTGGATGGTGACGGCCGACGTGTCTTCATTGTACACTATTATCCCTCACCACCTGGGTTTCCAAGCGGTGGAGCTGTTTCTCACCCGTGACTCTGGCTTACCTCCTGCACAAATTCATTTCATCATGGAACTTTTGCATTATGCCACTAGCCATAATTACTTTTGGCTTGAGAACCAGTTTTACCGCCAAGATCGTGGTGTGGCCATGGGGGCAAAATACGCTCCGAGCCTGGCTAACCTTTTCATGGCCAAGTGGGAGGAGGACGTTGTTGATGCACCCAGGAGATCAGAGGTGCTCCTGTGGGCCAGATACATTGATGACATCCTCTTCCTATGGGATGGTTGTGAATCGGAGTAACAGAACTTCATGACATCTTTAAATGATAATGACAGGGGTATTAGGTTCAATTTTGAGGCTAGTCGTGACACCATCCAGATAGTCGAAGACCATTTTGTGACATCAACTCACTTAAAGGTGACCGACAGGAACTCTTACATCCCGGTGGATAGTTGTCACCACGAGCCTTGTGTCACGGACTAATACTCACCGAGGCCGAGATCCAGAGAGCGGCTCGCCCTTATGACCATGCGCACCCAGACCCCTGAAGTGGGTACAGAGAGCTGGGGGCACACGGAGGCACGGGCTTCCGGAAGGTAGGAGGTCCGGAGATAGGAAGCGGGTGCTCTGGGATCTGTAGGAGGAACCAGAGATTAGGATTGAGTATAGGCAGAGGCAAGACTGTAACTATAAGCAGGGGTCAGATGTGTAGCAGGCAGATAAAACAGTGGGAAGTCCGTTAATGCAGGCAGAGATCAGGGTATCAGGTAATCAGGCAGAGACAAGTCCGTTACACAGGCAGAGGTCAGGGTATCAGGCAATCCAGTAGAGTAATGGTTAAACAAGCCAAGGTTCAGTACACAGAGCAGGCAGATAATGGGACAATCCAGCAGAGTAGTGGGTAAACAAGCCAAGGTTCAGTACACAGAGCAGGCAGATAATAGGGCAATCCAGCAGAGTAGTGGTTAAACAGGCCAAGGTTCAGTACACAGAGGCAGGCAGGTAATAGGGCAAACCAGCAGAGTAGTGGTTAAACAGGCCGAGGTACAGTACACAGAGGCAGGCAGACAACAGGAGATTACAGGCACGGGGAATCAGGGAGAGCTGACGACGAACCAGCAACCCGACTGGGCGCTGGAGCCGTCAGAAATAGTCTCCCTGCCCGGCGAGCGCGTCAGTGTGACGCGCTACCGGGCACCCGCACGGGCGACGGCGCGCACACGGAGACTGCTGTGCACCCGGGCGCGCCGCACCATCAGGCCGCGGACGGGTGTGCGGCGAAGCGCCAGTCCACCGCGCATGCGCACCCGAGCCCGGTGAACGGAGACGCTCCCTGACTCCTGACACCTTGGCTCAGAGCTATCCCCCAGGGCCAATTTTTACGGCTGAGATGTAATTGCTCAGACATTACTACCTTTGATGAACAAGCATCCATTCTTATGGATAGGTTAATCGAGAAGGGATATGACCGTGCATCTCTGTCTTTGGCCGTGAAAACGGCACGAGACAGAGACAGATTCTCACTTTTGTCGGATGTACCCCGACATAATGCTACTGTATCAGATGCTGTGCCGTTTATTACCACCTACTCGGTACAGCATTGTGACATTAAACAATTGATACAGAAACATTGGCATCTGCTGGGTAGTGATAGAGTTTTGAGCTCAATCTTACCAGTTAGACCTAGAGTGGTCTTTAGGGGGATGGCCTCCCTTGGGAGTAAGGTAGCTCCCTCTGTCCAAGATCCTCCATGTGAAAATCGCAACTTTCTTCAAAATCTCACTGGTTATTATAAATGTGGAAGGTGCCAACTTTGCTCTCTAAACGCCAATAGAGCTAGGCGAATTACCCAGTTTACATCTACTAGTACTTTAGGATCATACGATATCAAACCCTTTATTACATGTACCTCGGTAGGGGTGGTCTATCTCTTACAGTGCCCCTGTGGGCTTCAGTATGTGGGGAGGACCAAAAGGGCATTGCGGGTTTGTCTAAATGAACATATAGGGAACATTAAGAGAGGTTATGACAAGCACCCTGTGTCCAGACATTAAGACCAGGTACATAACAGGGACCCTGTTTGTGGGTATCGATAAGTATAAACCACATTGGCGAGGTAGCCTGTTGGTCAGGGAGATCTCTAAGAGTGAGATGTCCTGGATCCACAGGCTCAAAAGCTATGTACCATACGGCATGAATGTCGATGTGGATGTGAATGCCTTTATTAATAATTCCTAAAGGAGGGATACAATTTTTTTCCATTAACCAATATATATGAAGTAGGCAGCCCAATTTCTAGGTATTTGGATGAGCTGCGTTTGAGAGATGGTATTGGATTTCGATGTTCAAACTGTGCCCTTGGTGAATTTTTTGAAGGCCTATGCTTTGACTTCCCATCCATCTAGACCACCTACATAGCCCCATTAATGAGGGGGTGGGGTAAACATATCGTTTTTTTTTTTCATTTTTATTATCTTCCTATGGCCCATCTGACATCCACTTAAAAATTAAAAATTAAAAATGACGATTCACTTAAAAATATCAATATTATTAATATATATTGTTTATTTGCCTTTTGGGATCTATTCTCGGAACGTTTTTTCTATCAATATTTTCCTTAAGACAAATTTATGGGACTATGGTCCTACTACAGTCATGATCAGGTTTATTGGCTCCAATTGGTTTAATACATCCATTGGGATTAGTCTTCTAACATGGCTCTACAGTGCTGTGCCAATTGCAATATGGCCACTAGGTGGCCACCGTGCTTTTTATTGATACGTCCCCTTATGTCTTTTATAAGCCGGTTCTGGTCTGTGACACGGACCGTGCTGTTAGATGGGACTTATTTGTTTTGAATATATGGAGGCTTTTTTTGCCTTTATTTTATTTATATAATATAGTTATGATTTTTGTGTGTTCCTAAAGATTCACAGTTCTATTACCCACTATCTGTTTTATTTTTTATTTGTAGTTTTATTTATACATTTTTTTTTGCAATTTTTGCAATTTTCAATATGGACACTGGGTGGCCTTTGTTCATTTTTAGAATGTCCCCTTATGCTCAAGTCATTTTAAGTCCGGTCTGTGACACGGATCGCACTGTTTGACTTGATAATTTTAGTATTCTGTTGACATTTTATTGTATTTTTTGGGGTACCTATCTCTATATGAGTTCTATGGTTCCCAGATGCCTGACCATATACCCCCTTCCAGTCAGCGGTGTATTGCAATTTATGATTAATTCTTTCTCCAGTGATTGTGCATACACTTGCGCACCTGATATCACTCAGTGTTTGGGATTATCCAACCTGGCTCGCTGATGATTCGGTATCCACAGTGAGGCTTGGTTTAGTGAGGGACCAATCAGCGCTTGGGACTTTTCAATTTTCTGTGCAGGTCCGCCGATGGAGTGTAATTCAAAGCAAGGCTTGGTCAGGCTCTTAGTACTATAAGGGGAGGTGATGAGACGCGCCACCCATGCCCCTGGATGATGTGACTCTATCACGAAACGCCGCGTAGGGCAGAGCGACGTGTTCTCGTCACTTCCCATTGCTGCTGTTATTTCCATTAGGACGGGCTGTCTGTGAGCTTCTGGACGGTGCTCCAGACTACACTACATGCCTACTATTGTCGGCATGGGTAAATAGCGGCTAAGGGTAAACAAACAGTACAATGCATGCATATAATATTTGATAACTATACACATGCTTAAACTAATAAAACTTAAATAACACCCAGTGTGATATCAGTGAAAACAAATTAAACTAAAAAAGTTCATATAAAAGTCCTTATAAAACTCAAGGTGCAAATGTTCATCAGAAGTGCATTTCCATAGTGCTCCAGTTTTGTGACAATACTAAATCTTCACACCATACCACATGAGAGCGTGCCACCACTTCCCCATTAGGTTTAGACTTACCAGATCAATTTGCCTCACATTCTCATGTTTGGCAAATAAACTGTTTACCCCAAAGGGTTAAAGGTTCATCAGCAGCAATCTCCAACTCATAAATGGTGGATCAAACAGCTCATACATGGGAAGAAAGGGGAACGCTCCAATAGTGTAATATATTTTAAACACGTTTTATTAAAAACTCATCAATCATTACACTCACATTACTTTATTGTAATGTATTAATAAAAGCACATCCACATCACATCCTGCGGTCATGATGGACACAACGCCGAATGTTCGAGTCTCACACGACCGATGGTTCTTGCCGTAACGTCACTTCTGGTATCTCATGTTACATCATTTCCAGTTGCCATACAGACAGACGATGCGTTTTGTCATCACAACTTCATCCAGGGATCCCGGGAGGAAGTCGTGATGACGAAAACACGAGCATTCTGCGTTGTGTCCATTCGAGACTGCAGGATGTGATGTGGATGTGTTTACGTATACATGCATAGTTGATGTGGATGCAGGGATCTCTCCCACTGCGCATTGTCTTCTGAGAGTGGGCACTACCCCCCAAGTGCTGCAAGCACTGTTAGAATGCTTGTTTTCCAGCAGGGCCATTTGATAGAAGCCAGTCTATAGACTGGCTTCTTTTGAATAGGGAGGAGTTCTCAAGTACCAAAATTCAGCTGGTTCCTAAGAAACTGGCTAAATTTCCATATGCTTTACCAGGCCTTGGTCCAAAAAGCAGTGGGCAGGACTAGGAGGGGCCAGTTGCTGATTAAAAAGCTATGGGCTTGTCAATGCATTGGCAGTGCTATTAGCCATGCCCTCTGCAACATTTTTGAGTGTGACAACTTTGCTCTAAATTCAGGAGCAGTATAAAATTGTTGCTCTATCATCACAGGAAGCTACATTAGGTTAACCGCACTGGAAGGCTGAACAGATATTTGTGGGACTTTGTAAGGGACCTAGGAAAAAAACTGTAAGTGCAGATGCATGTTTAATTAAGTTCTGCAGCACAGTTTTTTAAATAGGAGCAGGGGCGGATCCAGAGGGTGTCAACAGGGCAATCACCTCCTCTGAGAATGCGGGTAAGTGAGTGGGCGGGCATGCGTCACTGCGGGTGAGAGAGCCGGCGGGCGGCTCCGTGGCTGAGAGCACAGGCAGCTCCGTTGATGAGAGAAAGCGGGCGGCTCTGCAGGCGGGCCAGGCGGCTCGGCTGGTGAGCAGCTGTGTGGCTCGGTAACAGTGTGTGAGCAGGCTGCTGGCCAATCAGGGAGCCAGCGGGCAGGGAAGCAGAGAGATGACATCATCTCTCACTGCCCGGCGACCACCTTGCATCCCTGCAGTTCTGCCCTCACTGTGCAGTGTGCAGGCAGCTGCAGCAGCAGAGAGATTACATCATCTCTCTGCTGCTTAACTGGTAATCTGCTGCCTGACTCTGGGACACAGCAAGAGACAATTATAGCAAGCAAGTGACAATCCGCAGTGTGTGGCATGGGACGTGGCAAGTGACAATCCGCAACGTGTGGCAAGTGACAATCTGCAACATGAGGCATGGGATGTGGCAAGTGACAATCTGCAAGGTGTGGCATGGGATGTGGCAAGTGACAATCTGCAACATGTGGCATGGGACGTGGCAAGTGACGTGGCAAGTGAAATCTGCAACATGTGGCATGGGACGTGGCAAGTGACAATCTGCATCTGGTGACGTGGCAAGTGACAATCTGCATCTGGTACCAGGCGACCTGGCAAGTGACAATCCGCAACGTGTGGCATGGGACATGGCAAGGGACGTGGCAAGTGACAATCTGCAACATGTGGCATAAGACGTGGCAAGTAACAATCTGCATCTGGTGACAGGTGACGTGGAAAGTGACAATCTGCATCTGGTGACAGGTGACAACGCAAGTGACAATTAGTATCTGGTGACAGGCGACGTGGTAAGTGACAAACCACAACGTGTGGCAGGTGACAGTGGCAAGTGATATGCACAGGGCTCCCACTGATTCTGCATTATGGTGAGTTGAACCATTTCACTTTTTATAACAATGTAATAATAAAATAACAACCATGGTGCCGCGATGATTGAAGCACTAACACCAGCCATTTCCCCGATAAATTTACCCCAAAAAAAGATATTTTCTGGCAGTGCCCCTGCCGAGACTAGGCTCTGGATCCGTCCCTGAATAGGAGGCCATAGTTCTATTTTAATTCTGACTTTCCTTAGCTGTCGGCTTGCTTCTTGTCCATGACAAAAGAAAGTATGATAGCCACAGGCCACCATAACGGCTCGCATTTTCGGAAGGGGGTCAGCTAAGACTGTCTACATTTTTTTCTTTGTACTGGTTTCCTTTAAAGAAAAAAATCTGCATTCTGCAAGGCTAAAATGTTTAGCATAACACTCTAATTAGCATTACAAGATATATTTTAGGGGTTACATAGTAGCATATTACCATTTATGTGTTTGATTCTGTGTAAACCTCAGGGCTCCTTTTATTTTTTTCTATCTAACATTTGGAAACACCAAATTATCAGCTAACAGCTTTCCATGCAACCTTTTATAAGAACAGTGTCATGTCATTTATAGAGTGTGGAGCCATCTATTGTCTACAAATGGTTGCCTATTTGGCACAGTTATCATGTAAAACTGGATTTATTAAACATTTGAACAAGTTTACTCTAAATAAACCTTGTGGACTACCCATTGACTACCCAAGACTGATAGGATGTGTTACTCTACCTGGAGATAGACGTTTCTAAAACTTGCAATCAGTAAACATAGTCAGAATATTATTCAGAATCTTTAACATAATAGATAAGAAACAAGTCAAATTGGCAAATTTTCACAAACTCACCACATATTAAGTAGTGGTATAAGATGAGCAAATATCAGCTGTGATAAAGCTTCTTACTGATTGGTCAAAATGAGATTTTACACTACCTTTAAAGTTAATCTGGTTGCACCAAAGCTTACACCAGTGCTAACGTTTAGGCACTTTGTGATACCTGTAAATGACTGTTATGCCCTGTACACACGATAGGATTTTCCGATGGAAAATGTGTGATAGGACCTTGTTGTCAGAAATTCTGACCGTGTGTGGGCTCTATCACACATTTTCCATGGGAATTTCCGACACACAAAGTTTGCGAGCTTGCTATAAAATTTTCCGACAACAAAATCCGTTGTCAGAAATTCCGATCGTGTGTACACAAATCCGACACACAAAGTGCCACGCATGCTCAGAATAAATTAAGAGACGAAAGCTTTTGGCTACTACCCCGTTTATAGTCCTGACATACGTGTTTTATGTCACCGCGCTCAGAACGATCGGATTTTCCGACAACTTTGCATTTAGTCTTTAAATTGAACCATATAATGCCCATTCCTAGATCCTTGGTTTTTATACAGGCTGATGAGATAAGAAAGATGATGACCAGCTCCCCCCTGGTACTATGCCCCAACAAGGTTATTAAACTGTTAAATGCAAACTTTAGCAAGCATGTAGGGCTCTAGCATTTGACATGTCAGGTTTTCTATAAACACAAAATGTTTTTCTTTTTCTGTTTTGCTTTGATCAAGAAATTAACACATAAAAGTTAAGCATTTTTGAAAGAGAAAAAGAAAATTACACTTTTATTTATGAGTTAGTGCTTTGTTCGCAAATCACCTAATTTAGTCTCAGTAAGTTCACTTCATTCTTTCATCTGTTACAATTATTGAATCCAAATGTAATGTTATTACTTGAAACAAATATCGACAATGCAATTATGAAAAGTCTTAGAAAGTATTCATGCACAACAAATCAATAATTATATAATTAGGTCAATGCATACATTATTTAAAAACCATGTCTACCTTTCCAGACATAGCAGAGATAAAATTAATTCTACTAATTTGATGTATCGATTGTTTTAGCATTTGTTGAACTATTAACATATTGTCCTTACTGTGACTTTTCTTCTCATTTCAAACAACATTTTATAAAATGACAATTCAATATATCTCAAAATTGTGTCAAAATGTAATAAAGGGTCATTTCATGATAACATTACCAACACTTTCACTGTCTATGTAGTTTTATACTTGTGTAATGCGAGCTACATGAAACTGTTTCACAGTCTTGCCCAATTGTTGACTGCTATTTTCAGAGACACACTGCAGCTACCTGGCCTACAGAAATCTTCACCATCCCCAAATCACAGGGAAACTTTGAAATGCAGAGCAAGAAGATTTTAGTCAATTTGTTCCTCGGTATGTACCCTAAAAGTCCCCTATCTCCACTTTTTGTTTTCTTTGAACCTTAGGGATGTTGGTACTATATTAGGTTTAGAATCTTGGAACTGAATTCTGCCTATTCATTAGCAAGAAGATATAGAAAGAATGGGTGAAATAGAAAATGCAAAGTCCAGTTTGTGTGACAACCATTGTTGCCCCTATAAATACAACAGAGAAGTGAATGTAGACACCAAGGAACAGGAAGTGATTTAATTCCTGAAAATTGTTTATGCTGTCTTTGCAGCTCACAGGAAGTAACAAGGACATTGTATTTCTGACAATATCTACACTGAATTTTTGAAGTTGGTAAAAACATTCTTAACCTGAAAAAAGGAAATGCAACCACCACATCTAAGAACAGGACAGCTGCAATCAGGGGTGTAACTAGAAATCACAGGGCCCCATAGCAAAATGTTGTATGGGGCCCCACTGCAAACCCCCACCCCCACCCCCCCACAAAAAAAATGAATTAATGCCATTGAACAACAGATTACCACACTCGCATATATTAAGAGCTTTAAAGTGCTGGTGTCGGTGCTCCCTTATCTCAGTGCTGTTGTCAGTGTTCTCTTATCTCAGTGCTGGTGTCAGTGTTCCCTTATCTCAGTGCTGGTGTCAGTGTTCTCTTATCTCAGTGCTGGTGTCAGTGTTCTCTTATCTCAGTGCTGGTGTCAGTGTTCCCTTATCTCAGTGCTGTTGTCAGTGTTCCTTTATCTCAGTGCTGTTGTCAGTGCTCTCTTATCTCATTTTTGGTGTCAGTGCTCTCTTATCTCAGTGCTGGTGTCAGTGTTCCCTTATCTCAGTGCTGGTGTCAGTGCTCTCTTATCTCAGTGCTGGTGTCAGTGTTCCCTTATCTCAGAGCTGGTGTCAGTGTTCCCTTATCTCAGTGCTGTTGTCAGTGTTCCCTTATCTCAGTGCTGTTGTCAGTGCTCTCCTATCTCAGTGCTGGTGTCAGTGTTCCCTTATCTCAGTGCTGGTGTCAGTGTTCCCTTATCTCAGTGCTGGTGTCAGTGTTCCCTTATCTCAGTGCTGGTGTCAGTGTTCCCTTATCTCAGTGCTGGTGTCAGTGTTCCCTTATCTCAGTGTTGTTGTCAGTGTTCCCTTATCTCAGTGCTGTTGTCAGTGCTCTCTTATCTCATTGCTGGTGTCAGTGCTCTCTTATCTCAGTGCTGGTGTCAGTGTTCCCTTATCTCAGTGCTGGTGTCAGTGCTCTCTTATCTCAGTGCTGGTGTAAGTGTTCCCTTATCTCAGTGCTGGTGTCAGTGTTCCCTTATCTCAGTGCTGGTGTCAGTGTTCCCTTATCTCAGTGCTGGTGTCAGTGTTCCCTTATCTCAGTGCTGTTGTCAGTGCTCTCTTATCTCATTGCTGATGTCAGTGCTCTCTTATCTCAGTGCTGGTGTCAGTGTTCCCTTATCTCAGTGCTGGTGTCAGTGTTCCCTTATCTCAGTGCTGGTGTCAGTGTTCCCTTATCTCAGTGCTGGTGTCAGTGCTCCCTTATCTCAGTTCTGGTGTCAGTGCTCCCTTATCTCAGTGCTGGTGTCAGTGCTCCCTTATCTCAGTGCTGGTGTCAGTGCTCTCTTATCTCAGTGCTGGTGTCAGTGCTCTCTTATCTCAGTGCTGGTGTCAGTGTTCCCTTATCTCAGTGCTCTCTTATCTCAGTGCTGGTGTCAGTGCTCCCTTATCTCAGTGCTGGTGTCAGTGCTCCCTTATCTCAGTGCTGGTGTCAGTGTTCCCTTATCTCAGTGCTGGTGTCAGTGCTCCCTTATCTTAGTGCTGGTGTCAGTGCTCTCTTATCTCAGTGCTGGTGTCAGTGCTCCCGTCGGTGCTCTCTATCTCAGTGCTGGTGTCAGTGCTCCCTTATCTCAGTGCTGGTGTCAGTGCTCCCTATCTCAGTGCTGGTGTCAGTGCTTCCTTATCTCAGTGCTGGTGTCAGTCCTCCCTTATCTCAGTGCTGGTGTCAGTGCTCCCTTATCTCAGTGCTGGTGTCAGTGCTCCCTATCTCAGTGCTGGTGTCGGTGCTCTCTTATCTCAGTGCTGGTGTCAGTGCTCCCTTATCTCAGTGCTGGTGTCAGTGCTCCCTATCTCAGTGCTGGTGTCAGTGCTCCCTTATCTCAGTGCTGGTGTCAGTGCTCCCTTATCTCAGTGCTGGTGTCGGTGCTCTCTTATCTCAGTGCTGGTGTCAGTGCTCCCTTATCTCAGTGCTGGTGTCAGTGCTCCCTTATCTCAGTGCTGGTGTCAGTGCTCCCTTAACTCAGTGCTGGTGTCAGTGCTCCCTATCTCAGTGCTGGTGTCGGTGCTCTCTATCTCAGTGCTGGTGTCAATGCTCTCTATCTCAGTGCTGGTGTCGGTGCTCTCTATCTCAGTGCTGGTGTCAATGCTCTCTATCTCGGTGCTGGTGTCTGTGCTCTCTAGCCTGGTGCTGGTGCTCTCTAGCCTGGTGCTGGTGTCGGTGCTCTCTATCTCGGTGCTGGTGTTGGTGCTCTCTAGCCTGGTGCTGGTGTCGGTGCTCTCTATCTCGGTGCTGGTGTCAGTGAGGGAGGTAGCAGCAGAGAAGCCAATCAGCTGGTATTGCCAGTGCAGGATGCGGAGCACCCGGCCCACCGTGGCAGAGGTTCAGCCCTGGACTGGCACCTCCCAACCCCCCCAGTGGAGCCCTGCATAGGCAGGGGTAAGGGCAGGGTGGAGGGAGGGGTCAGGGGCTGTCAATCACAGGTGGACACACTAGGACACTGGCACAGGACTGAGCTGTCCTTACTGTTAGTGACACATGATCAGGAAGAATGGAGTGGTGGGGATGGGGCAGGGGTGGATGTAAAGACCAGTCTGTGGCTGTGGCTGAGGGATGCTGCAGGAACATGGATGGGGGGGTGTCTCTCTCTCATAAAAAAAATGTTGTTGGTCGCTGGCTGCAGAAAAGGTTGTGGCATGGTGGTAGCTTTGCCTCCCCCCTGCAGCTGGAGCTCCTGATTCCCACCCCCCCCCCTCACACACACACTGACAGTTCCAGAGAGGGGCAGCCCAGACACCTCTTCTCTCCTACCTTCCCTTCAGTCGGATCAGCTCCATACAGCGCTCGTGAGGCCTCCTCCGCGGTGCCTTCTTCTCCTCATCAGCCAGATGCCTCCTCTGGGGTGTGCGGAAACCGCCGCTCTGCTGAGCACTCCAGTGGTGGGGGGTGACGGCTGGGGAGGGGGGACGCGATCTGTGTCTCCCGAGCAGAGGGATTTGTGCTCACTGCTCAGGCTGCTGGAATCTCCTCCCCTTCTCCTCCGTAAGAGAACACAGCGCTGGGCCCGCCTTCTCCCCAAGACAGCCACGCTCCGACCCCTCTCTCCACTGCTTGGAGCTCGCAGGCAACCCGCTGCTGGCCGGAGCTTAATGCCGCGCCCGTGGCGACATTTTTCAGCAGAGGCGGCTCTTCAATTAGCCTAATTGCCGAATTAGAGAGCCGCCTCTGCTGGGCCCTACACGGCTGCGGGCCCCATAGCGCATGCGTGTGTTGCTATGGCGGTAGTTCCGCCAGTGGCTGCAATGTATTACAATTTGGTTTTGAGGTTCAGATACACTTAAGCCTAACAGTCACCTCACACCCTGCATATAACCTTGTACATAGTGGAGATCAGTCAACAACTTAGAGGAGGATTCTTGCCTAATTAAGTAGACGGCATCTCAAGTAGGCCTAAGAAGAGAAGGCCATGCATGCACATTATGTGTTGCTTCTGTCAGCTTGAAGGTCAGAAACAATGTCTGATTGTAGACTGTGGTTCTTGGTCCAGGTTAATGGCTGATTTGTAGATCTAAAGGGAGTTATACCTATCATGGGGAGGGTGTGTGGATACTATGTAACTTACTTTGTTTGAAAGTATTCTTAAGCTGCAATACATGTATTTATTTGATAACAAAATCATTTCATGGCTAATGAATTTATTTGGAAAAGCTTTGGTTCTGTCACGAGTTTGAGTACATTGATCCGGCGCCGGGTTTTAACCCCTGTCTGAGCTGCTTGGGTTCCTGCCAATCCACCCTGAACCTAGGTATTATAAAGGGGTTTTTACCTGTGGGTTAGTGTTCATGTTAGTGTTAGCCATACCTTCCTGTTCCTCTGGCGTTTGCTGTTCCTTCAGTATTCAGTTCCTTGTATTCTGTGTGTTTGTTTGTCCTTGTTGCTGTTACCAGTGTTTTGTTTCTTGCTGCACTCTTATTTCCTTAGGTGTCTGTGTATCCTTTTGTTTTCTGTTACTGTGGATTGTTTCTTCATATTGTCTCCTTCCCCTTATTCCTGCTTGCTGTGTCTGTCTCTCTCTGCGCTTTTGCCCAGCTTCCCCTACTCTCCTGTGCTTCATGCTTGTTCCCTGTGTCCTCCCCCTAGTGTTTCTTCTCAGCTTGCTGCCGTAGTCTTTCCTCGGTACCTTGTATCCAGTGTGTACCATGAGTCCTGCCAGTGTGCTATTTGCTAGCACTGTGCCTACATGGGAGTGTTGGCGAGCCGCAACCCGGGGGCTGCCTTGCAGCGCAACATTCCCACCTCCAGTGGCTCTGGTGAAGACCAGTTGACTCCTTAGATCCTCTGACACACCTCTGTTTGTGTCTAGTAACACTGCTCCTGCATCTTCTAGGACCAGTACCCTGGCACACCCATTTAGTCATTCCTACTGCCCTGCTAGACCTAGAGTTTTACAATCCCAGGAGTTCCAATCTTCAGATCATGATAGGCTCGAAAGCCGCGTACACACGGTCGGACTTTTCGTCTACAAAAGTCCAACGGACGCTGACGGACTAAAGCTGGCTGGTAATCCGATCGTGTGTGGGCTTCTCCGGACTTTCAACTGACTTTTTTTGCCTCAAATCCGACGTACTTTAGATTTGAAACATGCTTCAAATCTTTCCGACGGACTCGAGTACGGTCGAAAAATCCGCTCGTCTGTATGCTAGTCCGACGGACAAAAACCCACGCTAGGGCAGCTATTGGCTACTGGCTATGAACTTCCTTATTTTAGTCCGGTGTACGTCATCACGTAAGAATTCGACGGACTTTTGTGTGATCGTGTGTAGGCAAGTCTGTTCGTTAGAAAGTCCGCCGCAAGTCCGTCGAAAGTCCGCCGCAAGTCCGTCGAAAGTCTGTCGGACACGCTGTCGGACTTTTGTAGACGAAAAGTCCGACCGTGTGTACGCGGCAGAAGACTGAATTAGAAAACTGACAGGTTTCTGCCCCTTCCTTTCCTCTCCTCCACTGACAAAAGCCATTCCATTTTCTTCAAAGGATTAATTATTTATTTGCCTCTCCTCCAATCATAGAGCATAGTTCTGTGACTACTAAACATTAGCCTTAAGCTGGGTAAATATAATATAGTTTATAATAATAGTTTGGATTCTATTTTTCACATGCAGGTAAAGGGCTAGTTTTCTTCTTTTTTTGTTTTGTTTCCACGGTTTCTTTTTTTGCTGTGCTAAAAAGAAGCCAATTTACAGAATTTAATAGATCAGGACGCTAATATAAATAAACCAGCCAATAACTCAGATGAAGTGTTCATCAATTCCTTGTCTGTAGGAAATTTTAATCAGGCAGAAAGCAAACAGTTGCTGCTGCATTCTTTTTGGAAAACCCATAATTTTCTTACGATCTTGTGTTATGGATGCATGCCATAAGTGTTGGCAACATAAAGTAAGTAGTTTAAAATGCAGACACTTTGCTTTATAAAACCATTTTGTAAGTAAAAAATGGAAAAGGCATGGACATTATAAGTCCTCTTAAAAGTTAAAAAAAAACAAAAACAAAATGGATTTTATTGATTATCCCTGTAAACTCTTCACAATAGTTTACATCCCAGGTGTATTCAGCCATCAATTATCAGACTATGGTAAAATGTAGAAAAGTACTCACTCAGATGTTGTGTCATTGTGTGCAGCACATAGAGAGGAGGAAAGGAAGAAGGTAATATGCAAGCATAGTAAATGCTACAAACTACAAAGGCTACAAAAAAGAGCTTTATGTTCCTGTGATCATAGTTGAAAATATTATATGTTTAAGGTCCATTGAAATGTAGACACCCCCCCTGTAAGTAGCCAGAAAAGGAAAATGGTCCTGGAATACAGGTGTATAACCAAAATGGGAAAAAAGAAAAGAGACCCTCGCTGACTTACATAATGAAGGCACAAAATTATCAAGTCACAACATTAGTAAATGAACCAGCAAGATGCTACTTCTGAAAGACAGGCATAGCATAACATGCATTGATAAAATGCATGGCAAGCTACAGTCCTTCTGAGATAACACCCCTTTGATAAGAAAGACAAAACAATAGCTTTTTTGTTAGGTCACTGCAGCTCTATGATCTGAGAATGTCACATACCTGGTAGATGCTGAGTTGATAAGAGGACTTCCCTTGCACCTCCTGTCCCATGTCCCCTGGAGATGAAGACAAGGTATGAAAAGGCACAGAGTGGTATGGGTGCCTGTAGAAAACCCTGGCTGGAAGATGCTCTGGGTAGTGCAGGAGATACAGGGAGCACAGGACTAGGAACAATGAGGAAGGCAATCCAGAAACTTGTAGATGCAGGGGTTATAAGCGTAATTAGATAGGAAGGCGTCAGCAACAAACAGGCAGCAGAAGTGCAGAATCAGGAAGTAGAAGCAGAGTCTGTGTCAGGCTAAGGTCTGTATCAGGTGAACAGAGAAGGTCCAAAATCAGCACACAGAAGACAAGGTCAGATCACAATCCAGCATCAACAATGGAATATTAAGATCAAGCAGAAACAGAAGAAAGCCATGGCAGAACATAGATGTGAGCATAGGGTCTGGTCACAAGTCACAGAAGCTTGCAACCACTCAGAAATGATCTTGAGCCTTGCAGTGCTTTAAACAGGCCAGTAGGCACCACAGTCAATGCAAACATGATACATGCATGGCCCTGATTCTGTGCACAGATCTGTGGACAGCTCTTTGCACACAGGCAGTTTTTCAGACATGGGCATGGCTTTAGTCCACCTGACAGAGAAGGAAAAACAATATTTTTAAAGCAGGATATATTAGTACACTATGGCAGACTTAGCATTGGCCATTGGGTTGGCCAAACTGTGATTACATCAATCCCATGCATGCATGGCTCAGTGTACACAAATGCTGACAGGCAGGGAGAAGGGTTCATGACAGACACAATCAATAGGGTCTCTTCTGTCATAACAATCCTGTCAGCATATTTTCTTATTTGGTTTAATTTTACTTTAAAGAATAGAACACCATCCCTACTGTGAAACATTGACAACTTCCATCATGGTATGTGGTTGTTTTGCTGCCTTTGGCACTGGGTGTTTTAAATATGTCCAGGGCACTATGATATCACAAGATTATCAAGGCAGCCTGGAGTAAAAAATAATGCCCAGCTCTTTTTCATCTCCAGTAGAAGATGACCCAAAACTTACATCATAAAGAACCCAAAATTATTGAAAACATAGAACTGTTCTCACGTGGCCTGCGTTGAGTACTGTTTTGAATCCAATAGAACTCAAATTTTGGAAAAGGAACCCATTAAACCTAAGACAACTGGTGCAGTTTGCAGAAGCAGAAGCATGAGACAAATGACCAGTTAAAAAGTGTAGAAATCTTATATATATACTGTACACACATGCATACACATAGACACAGACTGAGACTGATTTAATAAAGGAGTTGGAAATCTATACTCATTAAAATGAGGGAAGTTTAACCTTAATCATTCGATCATGTAAAAAAGCAAATTCCTGTTAAGAATTAAACTAAAATTGTCACAAACAGTTAAATCAATTGATTTACTGCTGCTTCATCTAATCCCAGGCTAAAAATTATGGGAATTTATTGAATAACAATGCAAAGATCAGTTGTACACTATGCACATTAAACAATCACAGTTCAGTTTTAATCAAGCAAATATGTTGACAGGCAATATGTTTGGTTCACACAAGGATAAAGATACTTGTTTTTAAAAAATGTGACAGTGACATTCAGGAGAGCTCAATTAAACACATGGCCTAAATGATTTACCTATCTTTTGTTGTAAAGCTTTGTGAAGTAAAGCTGAACCAAATGAACGTATTTAACTGTTTTCCAAAACAGGTACATTTAGGGCATGCTGTGAATGATAACTGCCACAGTTGCTTGTGCTCACAATAAAACTGTCAAAACATCAAAAGGCTGGTGTCACTAATCACATGTGCAGCACCATGACAACTGCATCTTAAACAGAGGCTAATATGGCAGTTTCCATGGCTGTAAAAGATAGGAGGGTTAAGTTTCACTTTAATATAGTCTAATATCTGCTTTTTCAATTTTTTCAATTTAAACAAATGTTTACTTTTTTATTCATTACTAACAATAATAATCAACCTAGTTTCAACAGACTAAAGTATACAGTATTAATGCATGCCACCTTAGATCTGTCCTTTAATACAAATAGGAGATTTGTTATACTTATACCTAAAGTATACAGTATTAATGCATGCCACCTTAGATCTGTCCTTTAATACAAATAGGAGATTTGTTATACTTATACCTAAAGTATACAGTATTAATGCATGCCACCTTATTAGACCATAAGTCTAATATCTGCTTTTTCAATTTTTTCAATTTAAACAAATGTTTACTTTCTTATTCATTACTAACAATAATAATCAACCTAGTTTCAACAGACTAAAGTATACAGTATTAATGCATGCCACCTTAGATCTGTCCTTTAATACAAATAGGAGATTTGTTTTTGTGGTTCCTTTTGCACCCACCTCATGTGGTTTACCATTAGTTGGTGACGTCACCTAACCTAACAATAAAATAAAAGTAACACTCATGAGATAGCAGAGAGGAAACAGCGAAAACAAACAATACAGCTAATATCAGGGGCTTTGAACAGCTTTACAGGAGGTCACAAGCAGTATCAATGCACCATGACATATCTACTAGTTTTATAAACTAGCATATTAACCCCCTTTCCCCTCAAATACTACACTTCTATTAATTATACTTTAATTGGTTAAATGCTTATGGCTTTAATAATCTGTTTGACCTTCTTTTTCAATGTATAAATTATGCAATATGCCGTCTTTCATTTGTACTGATATTTAGGAATAAATCAATAATTCAAATTAATTAATTATGACAGACAGAATTTGATATTTTTTCACAAACAGTAATCTTTATTCCAGTACAATTCTGTAGTTTTCAACATGCCCCTTTTTACCCTAAATACAGCTGCCCATTTCTGATGACTTGCATACATCTCAGATGCTCTTACCTGAAAATCTGAAATGTCTATAGACTTCAGTCATTATATTTAACAGATACCTTCGCAGAAGTTAAATAATTGGAAAATGCATCCAATTCATTACAGTCGTTTACTGTTTTAGGAAACAGGAAAATATATAATCATGCAGTCAAAATTATTATAATAAATAGTGTTGTTCAACAATAAACAGGATGATTTGTACATATAATGGGAGGGAATCCCTAAGGCTGGAGCAGCCAGAATCTGGAGCAGATGTGTGTGGAAATCAATCAGCTTCTAGTTTTCATTTTAAAAGCATAAAGCAAAACTATAGTCCAGAGAATACTCACCTCCATTCCTGCGATGCAACTGTTGGATCCCTTGCTGGCGACTGACAGCTTTTCCCTGTTCTCCCGGGTGCTGGGCCACTTAATTGGCTGGTGGTGATGGCATGACTTCTGCGCATGTGCATGAGAGTCACTCGTCCCAGCAAATTGACACCGTGCAAAAAATGTATGCTGAGTTGCTTATACACAGCTCAGTGTACATCATAAAAACATTACAAACAGACAGCTAAGTGTATTTTATTGCAGAAGAGAAACAGCATGTCTCTTCTCCAATAAAAAGCTGCCTGTTTGTAATTTTTGCTACTAAAGGTTTAGTTCCATTCTCACTGAAACTAAAGCTAGACGATGACTGGTAACTATGGAGCTAGATTCTGGCTGCTCCAGTTCCAGTAAATTCTCCCACGGTATATTATATTTTTTGATTTTTGAGAAAGAGTCATAGTACACAGCATAGTTGAAATTAAATGAGATTTAGCTCTTATAAACTGCAGGTAAAGGTTAGGAGAAAATAAATCCTTCTAACCTTTACAGCCAAGGTAGCTACCATCTTAGCCTCTTTTTGATCTGCATTTGCCATGGTGCTGTACATGTGACCAGCTATGACACCAGCTATATAATGGCTTGATAGTTTTGTTGAAAGTTGGCAAAAGCACAATAGTAAATATAATGGTTATTATTCAAGGTACTGTATGTCTTGATTGTAACTCTTTCAGGAAACTGGGGTTAAATCGGTGGGTTTATTTCCACTTTAAGGCTTATTTGAAATTACAAAAATAGATATTAAATCTGAAAGACACTGTATTAGCAACCTTCATTTTAGGTTTGTAGCCCTTTTTTGGGGGGAGGTTATAAGAAATGACCCTGCTTCTGGTCTGGGTGAAATACAACAGCAGCTCCTGTGTGTGCCCCGCTGAGACCACCGCCTGTGGAAGGGAATTCCACATCCTTGCCGCTCTTACAGTAAAGAACCCTCTACGTAGTGTAAAGTTAAATCTCTTTTCTTCTAATTTGAATGAGTGGCCACGAGTCTTGTTAAACTCACTTCTGCGAAAAAGTTTTATTTCTATTGTGGGGTCACCAGTACGGTATTTGTATATTGAAATCATATCCCCTCTCAAGTGTCTCTTCTCCAGAGAGAATAAGTTCAGTGCTTGCAACCTTTCCTTATAACTAAGATCTTCCAGACCCTTTATTAGCTTTGTTGCCCTTCTTTGTACTCGCTCCATTTCCAGTACATCCTTCCTGAGGACTGGTGCCCAGAACTGGACAGCATACTCTAGGTGCGGCCGGACCAGCGTCTTGTAGAGTAGGAGAATTATCATTTTATCTCTGGAGTTGATCCCTTTTTAATGCATGCCAATATTCTGTTTGCTTTGTTAGCAGCAGCTTGGCATTGCATGCCATTGCTGAGCCTATCATCTACTTGGACCCCCAGGTCCTTTTCCATCCTAGATTCCCCCAGAGGTTCTCCCCCCAGTGTATAGATTTTATTCATATTTTTGCCAACCAAATGCATTATTTTACATTTTTCTACATTGAACCTCATTTGCCATGTAGTTGCCCACCCTATTAATTTGTTCAGATCTTTTTGCAAGATTTCCACATCCTGCGGAGAAGTTATTGCCCTGCTTAGCTTAGTATCATCTGCAAAAGTCTTGCCTTAGTCTCCGCAAGGCTGAGGTTCTCCCCTTAGGTAGGGGAGCACCGGGTAGCAATTCAATAGCACAGTCATAAGGGTGGTGGGGAGGGAGGCCCTCCACTTCTTTTTCAGAAAATACGTCAGAAAAATCGGCATAGGCATCAGGTAATTCAGGATCAGTAGACACCATATGAATGGACACTTTATTAGGTATAACCTTTTCTAGACAGTTGACATGACAGGAGGTGCTCCAAGCAGAAATTTGACTAGAGGACCAGTAAATACCCAAGAATTACTGGGTGCTTAGGAGATGGAATGATGTCAAACAATAAAACTTCAAAATGCAGAGCCCCCAACAGGACGGAAAGAGGCTTGGATTTGTGAGCCCATGTCAAGAGGGTCTCTGCCAAGAGCAGTTACACAGAGCGGTGGGTTTTTTGGAACGGTGGGAATCTGCAGACTCTTAACCAGCGCTGCATCGAGAAACACACCACCAGCCCCGGAATCTATAAAAGCTCCTGTGGAACAGCACTTATCATTCCAGTACAAGCAAATAGGGACTAAAAGTCTCTCCTGAGGAGTATACAAAATAGCATGGCCTAATGGGGCTTCTAGGTCACCCATTAAACCCGGAAGTTTTCCGGCCAAACCAGACAAGAACACAGGACATGACCCGGCTTCCCACAATATAGACAGAGACCTAGGGACCTGCGTTTGGTTTGTTCACTATCAGACAAACACACAGCCCCTACATCCATGGGTTCTTCCTCAGACCAGACAGGAGAAGGGACAGAGGGGGCAAGTGATTGCTGAGGAGATTTAGCACCAAGTCTGAGAGGAAGAACTTGTCTTTGGGGCCCTCTCTCCAACTGGTGTTCAGAGAAGCGAGTGTCCACCAGGATACAAAAATTAATAAAATCCTCCAGAGCCGCAGGGACCACATGGTAGACGAATTCGTCCTTTATGCGTTCCGCTAGCCCTCTATGGAAGGCAGCCTTAAGGGCGTTATTATACCAGGTGGTCTCTGCTGCTAGCGTGCGAAATGCTATGGCTTAAGACGCTCCCATGCGTTTACCCTGATGTAAATCGAGAATACTGGACTCGGGCACAGATGCTCTGCCAGGGACGTCAAATATTTTCTCAAAGGTCTTCATAAACATGGGGTAGTCGGTAAGTATGGGAGACTCTTTCTCCAGAAGGGGTGACACCCAGGACAAAGCTCTGCCCTTTAGTAAGGAAATAATAAATCTCACCTTGGCTTGAGCAGAGGCAAACACAGATGGTTGGTTTCTAAAATGTAACCAGCAGTGGTTAAGGAATCCCCTGCAATCTAAAGGGTCACCATTAGGGATGAGCCGAACACCCCCCTGTTCGGTTCGCACCAGAACATGCGAACAGGAAAAAAATTCGTTCGAACACGCGAACGCCGTTAAAGTCTATGGGACACGAACATGAATAATCAAAAGTGCTAATTTTAAAGGCTAATATGCAAGTTATTGTCATAAAAAGTGTTTGGGGACCCGGGTCCTCCCCCAGGGGACATGAATCAATGCAAAAAAAAGTTTTAAAAACGGCCGTTTTTTCAGGAGCAGTGATTTTAATAATGCTTAAAGTCAAACAATAAAAGTGTAATATCCCTTTAAATTTCATACCTGGGGGGTGTCTATAGTATGCCTGTAAAGGGGCGCATGTTTCCCGTGTTTAGAACAGTCTGACAGCAAAGTGACATTTTGAAGGAAAAAACACATTTAAAACTACCGCGGCTATTGCATTGCCGACAATACACATAGAAGTTCATTGATAAAAACGGCATGGGAATTCCCCACAGGGCAACCCCGAACCAAAATTAAAAAAAAAAAATGATGTGGGAGTCCCCCTAAATTCCATACAAGGCCCTTCAGGTCTGGTATGGATATTAAGGGGAACCCCAGCCAAAATTAAAAAAAAAAATTGACGTGGGGTTCCCCCTAAATTCCATACCAGACCCTTCAGGTCTGGTATGGATTTTAAGGGGAACCCCGCGCCAAAAAAAAAAAAAAAAAACGGCGTGGGGTCCCCCTAAAAATCCATACCAGACCCTTATCCGAGCACGCAACCTGGCAGGCCGCAGGAAAAGAGGGGGGGACGAGAGTGCGGCCCCCCCCCCCTCCTGAACCGTACCAGGCCACATGCCCTCAACATTGGGAGGGTGCTTTGGGGTAGCCCCCCAAAACACCTTGTCCCCATGTTGATGAGGACAAGGGCCTCATCCTCACAACCCTGGCCGGTGGTTGTGAGGGTCTGCGGGCGGGGGGCTTATCGGAATCTGGAAGCCCCCTTTAACAAGGGGACCCCCAGATCCCGGCCCCCCCCCTGTGTGAAATGGTAAGGGGGTACTTACCCCTACCATTTCACTAAAAAACTGTCAAAAATGTTAAAAATGACAAGAGACAGTTTTTGACAATTCCTTTATTTAAATGCTTCTTCTTTCTTCCTTCATCTTCTTCTGGTTCTTCTGGCTCTTCTGGTTCTTCCTCCGGCGTTCTCGTCCAGCATCTTCTCCGCGGCGTCTTCTATCTTCTTCTCCTCGGGCCGCTCCGCACCCATGAGGGGGGAGGCTCCCGCTCTTCTCTTCATCTTCTTCTCTTCTTCATCTTCTTCTTCATCTTCTTCTTCTTCTTCTTCTTCTTCTTCCTTCTTCTCTTCTTCCTGTCTTCTCCGGGCCGCTCCGCAATCCATGCTGTGGCATGGAGGGAGGCTCCCGCTGTGTGACGGCGTCTCTTCGTCTGACGGTTCTTAAATAACGGGGGGCGGGGCCATCCGGTGACCCCGCCCCCCTCTGACGCACGGTGACTTGAGGGACTTCCCTGTGACGTCACGGGGAATGCCACAGGGAAGTCCCGTCATGTCACCGTGCGTCAGAGGGGGGCGGGGTCACCGGATGGCCCCGCCCCCCGTTATTTAAGAACCGTCAGACGAAGAGACGCCGTCACACAGCGGGAGCCTCCCTCCATGCCACAGCATGGATTGCGGAGCGGCCCGCAGAAGACAGGAAGAAGAGAAGAAGAGAAGAAGAGAAGAAGGAAGAAGAAGAAGAAGATGAAGAAGAAGATGAAGAAGAGAAGAAGATGAAGAGAAGAGCGGGAGCCTCCCCCCCTCATGCCATGGGTGCGGAGCGGCCCGAGGAGAAGAAGATAGAAGACGCCGCGGAGAAGATGCTGGACGAGAACGCCGGAGGAAGAACCAGAAGAGCCAGAAGAACCAGAAGAAGATGAAGGAAGAAAGAAGAAAGAAGAAGCATTTAAATAAAGGAATTGTCAAAAACTGTCTCTTGTCATTTTTAACATTTTTGACAATTTTTTAGTGAAATGGTAGGGGTAAGTACCCCCTTACCATTTCACACAGGGGGGGGGCCGGGATCTGGGGGTCCCCTTGTTAAAGGGGGCTTCCAGATTCCGATAAGCCCCCCGCCCGCAGACCCTCACAACCACCGGCCAGGGTTGTGAGGATGAGGCCCTTGTCCTCATCAACATGGGGACAAGGTGTTTTGGGGGGCTACCCCAAAGCACCCTCCCAATGTTGAGGGCATGTGGCCTGGTACGGTTCAGGAGGGGGGGGGGGCCGCACTCTCGTCCCCCCCTCTTTTCCTGCGGCCTGCCAGGTTGCGTGCTCGGATAAGGGTCTGGTATGGATTTTTAGGGGGACCCCACGCCGTTTTTTTTTTTTTTTTTGGCGCGGGGTTCCCCTTAAAATCCATACCAGACCTGAAGGGTCTGGTATGGAATTTAGGGGGAACCCCACGTCAATTTTTTTTTTCAATTTTGGCTGGGGTTCCCCTTAATATCCATACCAGACCTGAAGGGCCTTGTATGGAATTTAGGGGGACCCCCACATCATTTTTTTTTTTTTTTTTTTGGTTCGGGGTTCCCCTGTGGGGAATTCCCATGCCGTTTTTATCAATGAACTTCTATGTGTATTGTCGGCAATGCAATAGCCGCGGCTAGTTTTAAATGAGTTTTTTCCTTCCAAATGTCATTTTGCTGTCAGACTGTTCTAAACACAGGAAACATGCGCCCCTTTACAGGCATACTATAGACACCCCCCAGGTACGAAATTTAAAGGGATATTACACTTTTATTGTTTGACTTTAAGCATTAATAAAATCACTGCTCCTGAAAAAACGTCCGTTTTTAAAACTTTTTTTTGCATTGATCCATGTCCCCTGGGGCAGGACCCGGGTCCCCAAACACTTTTTATGACAATAACTTGCATATAAGCCTTTAAAATTAGCACTTTTGATTTCTCCCATAGACTTTTAAAGGGTGTTCCGCGGCATTCGAATTTGCCGCGAACACCCCAAATTGTTCGCTGTTCGGCGAACTTGCGAACAGCCAATGTTCGAGTAGAACATGAGTTCGACTCGAACTCGAAGCTCATCCCTAGTCACCATCATACTTCTCATGGGAAGGTATCTTAGGAGCGGTAGAACCCTGAGGGTTAGACACAACAACAGGTTCCCCAGCCCCAGCCGCTTGGTTACTAGCTGAAGCAGAACTAGAGCCACGTGTAGTAGACAAATAGGAAAACTGCCGTGATGGCATCTAATTTCTCCTCCAAAGACTGCAAACAGTTACCCTGCTCTCCCAACAGTTGCCCCTGAAGTGAGACTGCCTGCACCAACTCTCTAAGGTCCACCTGGCCCTAGTATAATGTCAGTTCTGCCAAGAGACTCTAATGCCGCGTACACACGAGCGGACTTTACGGCAGACTTTGCCCGGCGGACAGGATTTCATCGGACAATTCGATCGTGTGTTGGCTCCAGCAGACTTTGTTTTCTCAAAAGTTGGATGGACTTAGATTTGAAACATGTTTCAAATCTATCCGACGGACTAGAGTCCGGTCGAAAAGTCCGCTCGTCTGTATGCTAGTTCGACGGACAAAAAGCCACGCTAGGGCAGCTATTGGCTACTGGCTATAAACTTCCTTATTTTAGCCTGGTCGTACATCATCACGTACAAATTCAACGGACTTTGGTTGATTGTGTGTAGGCAAGTCCGTTCATTCAGAAAGTCCGTCGTAAAGTCCATCGAAAAGTCCACCGGGCAAAGTCTGCCGTAAAGTCCGCTCGTGTGTACGCGGCATAACTGTCCCTCCGGTTTCCTGACCGGTAGTCTTCTTATCCCAGTATCAGGTGGAAGGACGGTTGAGATCCTGCAGCCAGAAACATGGGACCACAATAGAAAGTGCAAACAGGTTATGTCAAGGAACAACAAACAAGCAACTCAGTTAGTAGTGGGTGAAGTCAAGAGCCAGGCAGAAGGAAGGGCAATCCAAAAACGGTCCCAGTCAGCAAACCAAGGCAGCAGTGCACAGGGAATACCAGGAGGCTGTGTCGAGAAAAGGCAGAGTCAGCAACAACGATTAGCATAATCCAAAGGAGTAGTTCAAGGGGCAAAGTCAGTCGGGAACAAGCAGAAGTCAGCAACTAGAAATACAATATGTAAAACACCAACAAGTAGAAAACAGAACCTATACTAGGGCAAGGAGGAGAAGGGGAAGTGATGATTTATAGGTCACTAGATCAGGTGACTGCCTACAGCTGGTCACTGGGTGGAGCCCGAATCCATAAACAAGGAGCAGGGGACAAGGGCTCTACTCAGATGGAAGTTTCCCAGTGGCTCAGCTAGTAAGGAACCGTCCCAAGAACTCCAGGTCCCAGGCGTGACATTGAGTGACTTGGATCTTCCTTCATAACACAGTGGGGAATTTAATATTTGGTATTTTATTTCCTTATTATGTCTTAGGACTTCAAAACATTATTTTAACACATTTTACAGCTGTCAGGTAAATAGAAAGCATTGTACACAAAAGCAAATAATAACCATTTGTTGAAAAAAAGCCTGCACACTGAGCACAGTGGCTGCAACTCTTATTATACATACAGAAGAATAAAGCAGAGAGGTGACTCAACCTTGTTCTGCAAAGCTCCACAGAAACATGTATTTAAAGAGAGAAGGAGTCTGAAAGCAAACAGCTACTGCTGTTCTCTTTCTGTAAAAAAAAAAAGAACAATAGCATGGTTGCTAATAAACTAACAATACTGTATGCATTATACCTATGCAGCAGGTGGCGCTGTAGTATATAGTTCCTGTATTCTATGATATAACAGGATGTATTGTTCAGTGCACTTGTTTGTATCCTGTTCCTGTTTCATGTTTGTCATGATGTAAACACATGTTCTGATATTTCTCCATGAAAGCAAAGCATATTGCTGTTTACAAGAAGCTTCCAGCGCATTATTTCAATACTCTGCATAACAGGTTATGGGCTCAGGGCACCCAGGCACTGGAACAAAGAATTCTGCAAATCAGTGAGTACTGTATACAAGCTACTGAAAGATGGCAAGCTGTTCAGATGTGAAGTTTGCAATAGCAAAGCTGAACAATGCCAATTACCAGCTGTGGAATTTTAAACTTGAAATGCTTTTCAACAAGAATGACTTGTGACAAGTGCTGAATACAGACAGACCCACAAAAGGAGAGACCGAGGACTGGGACAGGAAGGATAGACAGGCAAAAGCAACTACAAGCTGACTAGTGGAAGATGACCAGCTTATCCATATAAGAACAGCTAAAGCTATGTTAACTGCATTACAAAAAAATGAATTGATGAATATTACAGAAGGAAAGAAAACAGGCACCATGATGACAAATCTCCTAAGATGTACAAAGGCACTAAGCACAACAAAGAAAGCAGAGCCTGTTTTTGTTGTAAAAGGACCAGTCACTTAAAGGACTATTTCCCTTATCGTCTTTCAGGACAGCACATGAGAGAGAGGCTCCACCCACTAGGAAACAGAAAACACAAACTCCACCACATTTTAAAAGGAGGCTCCTCTCCACAGCTCATCAGTTTTTGTGTTTCCTCCGGCAAGGGAACACCTAGTAGGGGCCAGGGTCTCTTATGGTGCTATCCTGAGAGGCCAAGCTGCCTACCCCACCATACCTATATTTTTCCTCCAGAGAGTCCGATCCTCCCACACCGCGCCACAGGGTTGCTGGTAAGTGGGCTCCTTTTTCCTCTTTCTTTGCTCATGATGAGCTGGACCGTTCCTAGAGCCGCTCCTTAGGCGGCGGCAGCCGTTCGCGGTTTTTTTTTTTGAAACCGCGTGTCGGCGTTACTGGCCGTCGCCATCTTGGAAGAGTACAGACTCGACCGGTCGGAAGTGAGGTATCCGACGAGGGGAAGGCACTAGGAACGGGCGCATCATTTCCGATCGGAAGTGGCGCAGAGGAAGAAGGGAGGAGCGGTCCTGGTGCTTATATTCCGGTTCCGGTCGGGCGCAATGGCGTTTTTTGACTCCGGAACCGACGTTTGTAAGAGCCACCGATCGGTGCAGCACCACTATGGATTCTGTGGCAGCTGCATGTGGGACAGGTACAGGCACCAGCAAGGCCCAGGTAAGAGGCTATAGTGAATATCCTGGTTACTTTGGTGCCCCTCTCACAAATGTTTTTTCCCCCTTGGTGGCTGGGGCCTGTCTGGGCACATGGGGTTAACTGTTGTTCCTCCTGTGCACCTGTGGTGAGTCCGTTAGGAGGAAGCTTTGGCTTAATGAATGCTGGTGTTTTTTCTCTTTTGTCATTTTTTTCTGGCAGGCTAAGAGCTCTGAACCAGCCATTAAAAAGAGATGCCCCTCATGTAAAGCAAAGTTACTGGAGGGTTGGAAGAAGACTTTATGCCAAATTTGAATTAACTCCTTAGTCAAGGAAGAGGCTTCTTCTGCGTGCAGCGACATAATCGCATCAGTTAAGAAAGAGCTAGATGCTACTATACAGGCTTTTCGCTCTTCTCTTGTAACACCAGCATTAAGTCAGGCAACTACCTCAGACCCCTCTCAGGACTCACACTTAACCCCAACGGTAGAGGCTGAGGCTGGCCCGACTACCCAAAAGGGGCATTCCCCTTCATACTCTGGAGAAGAGGAGGAGGAGGAAGAGGAAAAGGCAGATGCACCTTCCAGATACAAACTGTCCTTGGAACAAGTAGACAGTCTGTTGAAAGCAATTTATGCAGACCATTAAGAAAGAATGGGCTGACCCAGAGAGAAAACCCTTTTTCCCAAGAGCTCACTTTGGAATAAAGTCCCGAAGTTGGATGCAGCTTTTTCCCAAGTATCTAGATCGACAGATCTGGCATTTGAGGACATGGGTACTCTGAAGGATCCTATGGATAAGAAGGCGGACCAACAGCTTAAAAAAGCCTGGCAGTCCATTGTAGGGAATCTCAAGCCTGCTATGGCTATGACCTGTGTCTCCAGAAATATGGAGTTCTGGCTGAATCAGCTAAAGGCACATATTATAGCTGATTCACCCAAACAGGAGATTCTAGATTCCTTCCCAACCCTTATAGCAGCTGTAGCATATATTTCTGATGCCTCTGCAGATTCTATAAAAATGTCAGCTAGGTCAGGGGCCCTGACCATTGCAGCCAGGAGAGCGTTATGGTTAAAGACATGGCCTGGGGACGCAGCTTCCAAAAATAAGTTATGCGGAGTGCCATTTTTGGGAGATCAGCTTTTTGGGCCCGATCTAGAATCTATTTTGGATAGAACAGCTAATAAAAAGAAATCCTTTCCTGTCAAAAAGAAAAAGCAGCCAGTCAGGCGGTTTTTTTTTTTCGACCTCAAACAAATCAGGAAAAGAGTAACAGGCCCCAAGAAAAAAGAAGGAATTGGGCGGCGCAGAGAGGAAAAGGCAAGGGGAATGTCCTTTTCAATCCTCCTACGCAGGCCAATAAAACACAATGACTTGGTGGTGCCTGTGGGAGGAAGGCTTCAAAAATTCCTTCCTCTCTGGGCAAACATAACAAAAAACCCTTTTGTTTTGGATTTAATAGCCCAGGGTTACAGGATAGAGCTGTTGAACCTTCCTCCAGAGAGGTACTGCGTAACAAATCTGCCAAAAAACACAACAAAAGCCCTAGACATGAAGAACCTGTTAGGGGATCTGATAAAACAGGGTGTTGTGGTTCAGGTGCCTCCGGAGGAAGATTGTCAAGGGTTCTACTCCCATATCTTTCTGATAAAGAAACCATCAGGAAGCTTTCGGCTCATCCTCAATTTAAAACCGTTAAACAGGTCAGTCCAATACAGGCGATTCCGCATGGACTCCATCTTTTCGGTAAGAAATCTCTTAGTCAGAGGATGCTTTATGGCATCAATCGACTTAGGGGATGCGTACCTGCATGTACCTATAGCTGTTCAGTCCCAGAGATATCTGAGGCTGGCAGTAAATATGGGGAGGGAGGTTCTGCACCTTCAATTCAGGGCCCTCCCGTTTGGTCTATCTTCCGCCCCTCGAATATTTACCAAAATTATGGCGGAAGCCCTAGCTCCCCTCCTGCTACAAGGGATTGCGGTTATCCCTTACCTGGACGACCTCCTTTTCTTTGCGCCTTCCAGGGAAAGGTTACAGGAGGATCCGATCAAGGCTCGCAGTCATCTGGAGGCCTTAGGTTGGATTATAAACATCCAAAAATCAAATTTCAATCCAGCACAAAGAGTCCAATTTCTGGGGTATCTGATAGACTCAGTGGATCAAAAGATCTTTCTTCCAGAAGAGAAGAAAGTGAAGGTATTGCAGGCAGTATCCAGCCTTCAGACGAACCTGGAGGTATCAGTCAGAAGGATTATGTCAGTACTGGGAACCTTGACCTCAACCATGCCGGCCATTCAATGAGCCAGACTCCATTTCAGACCCCTTCAGAGTTTTCTCTTAAGGATCTGGGATCACAGTCCAGAAGCTTTAGACTCAAAGGTAAAGCTCCCCACCAGGGTAAAAAGGACCCTTTGGTGGTGGAGAAATCAGGCAGTGCTGTCAAGAGGTTTACTCTGGTCCTTCCCAACAGAGAGAAGGATAACGACAGACGCCAGCAGTTGGGGATAGGGAGCACACTGGGGTCAAGACATAGCTCAGGGAGTTTGGTCCCCAGTGGAAGCAGGAAGGTCATCAAATTGGAGGGAGTTAAAGGCAGTCGCTTTAGCCTTGGTTGCCTTCTCTCCAAACCTTCAGGGGTCCCATGTGCAGATATTGTCAGACAACGCCACCACGGTGGCATACCTGAACAAACAAGGGGGCACAAGGAGCGGGACTCTTCTATTACTATCTTCAGAGATCCTAGGATGGGCAGAGAGTCATTTACTTTCCCTGTCAGCAGTACATCTCAAGGGCACGCTAAATGGAGTAGCAGACTTCTTGAGCAGACAAAGGATTCAGGAGGCAGAGTGGAGTTTGAATCCAGAAATATTCACTCTAATAACCCAGAAGTGGGGATGCCCGCAGGTGGATCTATTCGCATCAAGAGAAAATGCTCAGCTCCCTCAGTTCTTCTCCCTGCACCGAGACAACGGATCGATAGGGATAGATGCCCTGGCACATTCTTGGAATTTCCAGCTGGGTTATGCCTTCCCCCCTTTTCAGCTAATTCCTTTAGTATTGAGGAAGATACAGAAGGAGAAGGTGTCAGTAATCTTGATCACCCCGTACTGGCCAAAAAGGGCCTGGTTTTCCTCCATTCTGCTAATGTCAGTCAAACCATTCTGGCAGCTTCCCCTCAGACAGGACTTACTACTTCAAGGTCCAGTGTATCATCCGGATATAGCAAGACTAAGTCTCACTGCTTGGTATCTGAGGAACAGCTGTTAAAAAACAAGGGTTTGTCAGAGCCTCTAGTATCTACTTTACTGGCTAGTAGAAAGAAGGTGACTAGAGATATCTACGCTAAGTTTTGGAAAGTCTACAACTCCTGGTGTCACTCAGCAAACCGAAATTTAGAAGACATTGTGTCGGTTCTGGAATTTCTGCAGAAGGGGGTGGACAAAGGGCTTGCAATTAGCACTCTTAAAGTACAAGTGGCTGCCCTAGGAGTATACCTGGATCAACCTTATTTCCTCAGTTCCGTTGGTCACGAGGTTCTTTAGGTCACTTACTAGATCCAGACCAGTTCCCAATAGACACTTTCCAAAATGGGACTTGACAGTGGTCTTACAAGTACTCACAAAAGATCCTTTTGAACCATTACAGTCAATCTCGTTAAAGAATTTAACTCTAATGACGATATTCTTAGTTGCAGTTACGACTGCGAGAAGAATTGGAGAACTTCATGCTCTTTCAGTTAAAGAGCCCTTTATGTCAATTTACCCAGACAGGATTGTGCTTAGAACAGATCCTGCATTTTTACCAAAAGTGGCATCAGTCCATAATCGGTCGCAGGAAATCATCCTGCCAACTTTCTGTTCAGATCCTTCAGGAAGTAAGGAAGAATTATTTCATAAGTTAGATGTAAGAAGAACTTTATTACATAGAAAAAACAAGGGACTTTAGGTCTTCGGACTCTTTATTTGTTCTGTTTTCCGGCAACAGAAAAGGAAGGAAAGCTTCAAAGGGATCAATTGCCAGATGGTTAAGAATGGCTATTTCAGAAGCTTATGTCCAGTCGGGGCTGTCTCCTCCTCAGGGAGTACGAGCACATTCTACCAGAGCTCTAGCAACCACATGGGCAGAAAAAGCTGGTGCCACCCCAGACCAAATTTGTAAGGCGGCTACGTGGTCAAGTTATCTTACGTTTGTCCGTCACTACAGATTGGATCTTCTGTCAGCTGGTGATAAGGCATTTGGCAGAAAGGTCCTGCAGGCTGTTGTCCCTCCCTAGTTGGTAAGTCTCGATTATCCTCTCATGTGCTGTCCTGAAAGACGATAAGGAAAATTCAAGTTAGACTTACCGGTAACTTGTTTTCCAAGAGTCTTTCAGGACAGCAAACTACCCGCCCTTCATGTTTATATATACATATTTATACGTATATGGAAGTGTGTGTGTATATATATATATGCTGTGAATTAACCGTATTATGCTTATGTGTTCCAGCTTGGGCCGGAGGTACTCTACTACAACTGACGAGCTGTGGAGAGGAGCCTCCTTTTAAAATGTGGTGGAGTTTGTGTTTCCTGTTTCCTAGTGGGTGGAGCCTCTCTCTCATGTGCTGTCCTGAAAGACTCTTGGAAAACAAGTTACCGGTAAGTCTAACTTGAATTTTTATCTGGAAAGCTGATCAGCAAAAGCTAAAGCTATCCACAAAAGAAAGAGTCAAAGCAGTGACAAAGGAAACTGCAGACACATCATGGAATGGCACCTTTACAGTAAAACAGAGCGGCAAGCCATGTGGCTGGTGCATAGACTCAGGAGCAACAAGCCACATGACTAGCGATGAGACCTTCTTCACAAACATTGATTACCGTGCAAAAGACAAAGTTTTCCTACCAAACGGGAAAAGTATCACTGCTGAAGGTAAAGCCCAGGGCTTTCTGAACTGCAATACACCACAAGGAGGCAAGCAGAGTATCCTTGTAAAGAAAGTGCTGTATGTTCCAGAACTAGAGGGCAGCCTTTTATCAGTGAAAAGTCTTGCAAACAACATTCTCACAGTTCATTTCTAGGGTGATAAATGCACAATTCACAACAATAAGCAATTCCTCGCAAAAGGAAAACTGGATGATCACCTATACAGGCTCATCACCACAGACCAGCAAGCCAATATAGTCTCTAATGACCTACACAGCAAATGTGTTCACTTATAGCACAGACGGCAGGGGCACAGAAGTCCAGAAGCTATACAGGACATTATAAAGAGAGGTTTATCAGAAGATTTGACAATAGTGCCTTGCAAAGTGCTCATAAAATGCAAGTTATGCATTGAAGTAAAAGCCACACATGCTCTCATCCCACAGGCCTCTCAAAGAAAAACCACCCACCCCCTGCAGCTTATACACAGAAACATATGCGGTCCAATGAAAATTTCCACGTCAGGTGGGAACAGATATCTACCAACTTTCATTGATGATTATTCCAGGTGCACAACCACTTATCTGATAAAACACAAGAATGAAACATCAGAGAAACTTCAAGAGTTTGTTGCCATGTCTAGCAACAAATTCCAACAGAAACCAGGAATAATACGCACTGACAATTGTGGAGAATACACAAGCAAAAAAGTGGCACTCTTATAGAAATGGCCAGGTGCATGTTGTCGGATGCCAACCTACCTCACAAGTACTGGGGAGAAGCAGTCATGACTGCAACCTACCTACAGAACAGACTACCCTCAAGAGCCATTAAAAGTACTCCATTCGAAATGTGGCATGGATCAAAACCTAATATAGGGCACATCAGAGTGCTTGGATGTAAAGCATATGTTGATATTTCAAGTGAAAAGTGATCCAAGCTGGAGAACAGAGCCATAGAGGTTATTTTAGTAGACTACAGTGAGCAAACTAAGGATTACAGAATCCTACACCCAAAGACTAAGAAAGTGACAATAAGCCAAAGTGTTCATTTTGATGAGAGCCCATCAGCAGAAACACTGACCCCTGAAAGCTGTGAAGTGAATATGCCAAGCAAACCAGAAGAAGAGGTCGACCAAAGCGAACCTGTGCAGGAGTCAGAACAAGAGATGGAACTCACAATGCCTAAATCAAGTTCCTTACCAGATCCTGCTGAACTGCCTGAAGTCAGAAGATCCACTCAGACTACAAAGGGGATAACACCCCACAAGCTGTTATACACTGTCACAACACACAGCATACTTGAACCAACATCCTTGGAAGACATAGAAAAACTGCCAAAACATGAAGACAATAAATGTATAAAGGCAGCAGAAGAAGAATTAGTCATTTCAAGAAAAGAAACCCTGGACACTCACTGAGCTCCCTCCTAAACGCAAAACTATAAGAAGTAAGTGGACTTTCAATGTAAAGTCAGGCCCAGAAGGTAATATCCACAAATACAAAGCCCGACTAGTTGTCAAGGGTTACTCCCACAAATTTGGTGACTATTACGATGAAACAATTGCTCCCATCGTAAAACACTCCACCATCAGAGCGCAAACACCTAGACGTTAAAACTGCTTTCCTATATGGAGACATTAGGGAAGACCTCTACATGGAGCAACCACCAGGGTTTGAACAAGGAGACAACCTTGTGTGTAAACTTCAGAAGAGTATCTTAAGCAATCTGCAAGGATGTGGAATGAGCAAGTGAACAAAGTACTTACCAGAGAGGGATTCTCAAGAAGTAAAGCAGACCCCTCTCTACTCCAAGAATCAAGGAGACAGATGGATATACATCCTTCTCTATGTTGATGACATTATATTGTTTTGAACAAGAAGGGGATTATAATCAGATGGTTCACAAGCTGAAAGAAAATTTTGAAATCAAAGAGATAGGAAACATTAGCTACTATCTGGGAATCCAAACAGAGAGAGAAGATGGAAGTTATCTTCTTAATCAATCTCAGAAAATCTCAGAAATCTTGGAACAATTCCATAGAGCAGAGCAATTGGTAAACTGCTATATGTTGTCACTGTGACAAGACCAGACATAGCCGCAGCAGTGGGCATACTATGCAGGAAAGTTTCAGCTCCCTGTCAGCGTGACTGGAATGCAGTAAAAAGAGTGATGCAATACCTCAAAAAGAACAATTCAGATGAAGTACGGTTACAAGCAACATCAAAGCCAAAACTGGTCAGATTTGTGGATGCTGATTGGGCTGGTGACAGCACAGACTGCAAATTCACAAGTGGACTCATCTTCCACTATGGGGAAGGGACCATAAGTTGGCCTAGTCAAAAGTAAGCAACTATCACTCTATCTTCAACTGAAGCACAGTACATTGCAGCAGCACACACGTGTCAAGAAACGATATGGATTCATCAACTTTTTGTAGACATTGGGATAGGCATGTCAAAACCAATTCCCATTTTTTGAAGACAACCAGAGATGTATAAAGCTTACACAATCAGAAAGGGTCAATCCTAGGACCAAACAGATTGACGTCAAGTATCACCTACTGAGGGATAATCAAGAGCAAGGTGTTATTGACATTCAATATTGCCCATCAGAGGAGATGACTGCCAATGCACTCACCAAGCCTTTGTTGAAGGAACATCATAATTATATCCAGAAGAAGCTGAATGTAATTTGAAAAAGCACATGCTGTTGAGAAGGGGTGTTGGAAAGAACAACAACATGCTTGATAATAAACTGACAATATTGTATGCATTATACCTACCTATGCAGCAAGAGGCGCTGTAGTATTATAATGTAAAGGTGGTGTATTCTATGATATAAAAGGATGTATTGTCTATCTATGTTCAATGCACTTGTTTGTATCCTGTTCCTGTTTCATGTTTCTCATGATGTAAAGACATGTTCTGATATTTCTCCATGAAAGTAAAGCACATTTGTCAGGGCTGGGCTCAGCCCTTCCTTCTCTGAGCTGGCCGCTCAGCTGTCAGCTAATTGCCAGCTCCTATCTCTCTCCACAGTTACCCAGCTGTTGATGATCCTGCTCGTCAGTCCTGCCTACTTAAGCCATCCAGTTCAGAGGAGCTCTGTCTTCGCCTTGGTCACATGACAAGAAACTATCTCCTGCATTCCTGTTTAAAGACTAGCTTTGCTGACATCCCTTCTGGCTCTAGATCCTGCTTGCTGTTCCACTACTTTGATCCCTGACTTCTGCTTGGCTGACTATCCGTTCCGGTTACTGAACTTTGGCTGTTTTGATGACGTTTGTTCTTTTTACTTTTATTATTAAACAAGTGTGATTTAACCGTACTTCTGTCTCGGTCTGATTTCATAGTTTCTGACAGTATTGCTGTATACAAGGAGCTTCCAGAGCATTAATTCAATACTCTGCATAACAAGGGGCATCCTGTATTTTTATAAATACTAATTTTTATAAATACTAAGAAAGACGTTATTTTAACAAAAGTTAAAAATTTAAACATGGCCAAAACCATGATTTAAAGGGCAAGCGCAAGCCAAACTATATTTAATTATGAGTAGAGGATACAGAATGTGTCCTTCCTGGAATCAGTCCCCAACCACTACAACTTTGGCAAAGATTTATTTAACTAAAATTCCACACTTAATTGTGTGTGCTAAGCTGCAGCCTCCCTGAAAAAAACTTCACAATTGAAGTCCAATTACAGTAAAACCTTGGTTTGAGAGTAATTTGGTTTGAGGGTGTTTTGCAAGACAAGCAAAATGTTTTAATAAATTTTGCCTTGATATACAAGCAATATCTTAAAATAAGAGTAGCGTCATGTCACAACTGAGTATAAAAAAGAAGAGAGGAGCCTCTAAGTGTAGCAATATGGTTACATTTAATGAAGGTACAACATTTAGCAACGTATTGCTACACTTAGAGGTGCCTCTCTTCTCTTTTATACCCTGTAAAAAATGCTTTGGTATACAAGTGCTTTGGATTACAAGCATGTTTCTGGAACAAATTATGCTTGCAAACCAAGGTTTTACTGTAGTTAATTATAAAAGGAAGGGAATTTGGCGGTGCTTACAACAAATATTTGAAAATCATCTATCATATATATTTTTTTATATAAAATGTGCGTGAATATCCCAAATCTCCTTATATTGTAACTAAAAGTAAAAGCAAACTGAAAAAAGTATGAACTTGTGTCTGTTGTATCCAGTATATGATACCTGCAAAAATAAATCAAGTAACATAAAAAATGCACAAACCAAAACCAATGTGTAAAAAACAAACAAACAAAAAAACAATATATAAGTCCAAATCTGTGATAAAGAGCTATCCGCAATAAATGTCCATAATTCAAAAAATCCCAACATGACTTGTGCAGAATCCAGGTGATGACACTTTATCACAATTTCTGTGCAGAGAAATAAGGTGACCTTTCCATGCTCCCTCTTTGTTTTATGCACTCACCAGAAAACCCTACCCCGTGTAGTCAGATATGCCTCTGGTTCTGGTGCCCCAATGATCAATATGACCTCCTGCTCCATGGTGTTGCTTGTGTAATAGGGTATCCACATAAAATGGGAACTCATAGCATAAATCCGATATAAACAAAATTTATTTTCCAAAAGTAAAATCTTTTAAGAGGAAGGAGCTTCAATTGCCCCAATTCGTAAAGGCATACAAACAGTTTCCTGGGTCTGGACGGCGTGTGTTCCACAGACCACAGCGCAAAAGCCACGTAAATGCGTACCAAGGCCCGCCTTACGCGTTTTGTTATTGGACGTCACCATGTCTGTAACTCCGATACTTGTATTACCAACTCTACCTTTTACCAGATACTGCGTGCTAATGCCCTGGACTTGCCTTCCAATCATCCACTTCCAGTATTGCATAAACAGCTATACCTATTGTATTTGTAAAGCTGTAGGTGATCACCTTATGCAGCCATATTCTATACATACACATCACAAGGAAAATGTCCAAAAAACTACTGTCTGAACCAGCCCACTGCAGTTGTAGGGTGTATTTGAAATTATGGCCATTGGCATTTTGCAGTCACCCATTTAACTAGCAGTGCCAAATGCAGTATGTGCAAGCTGCATGTGTTCTACAAAATTACATGTAGAAGGGGTTGAGAACTCGTTGGGACATTATATAGAGAGGGCACAATGACCTGCTATATGTGGAAGTATCAGTGAAGCTACAAACCATGACAGAGTTGCACAATAAGTTTCCTGCAGGACAGCTTCCTCGACAGCTTTACAGCATCTAGCAGTTTGGTTATTGTTTGAATGTTAAATAATTTTGAGGCGTTCTGCAATGAATACAATTGCTAAGAAGAAATATTGTCTTTGTTTTTTGATAGCCAATAAGGCTCAGAACCAGGACAGCCAGGCCGTTCAGGACAAAAGCTAGTATATTATGCAGGCACATGCTTCTGAACAAAACAAGTTTTGCATGGAGATACACATTTGAAAAGCAACAATTTCTCAAGGAGTATGTTGGCAAAGCAAATAATCTTGCCGCAGGAAGAAAAGGACATAGAAAGCGCAGGAATGCACTTGCTGAGATTGTAGTACGACTACGCGGTACATCAATCCTTCCACATCAGTTTACTGTAATCCATGCCAGACAATTCTATCAGGTGCAAAGGACCTGACAACTGGCATTTAAATTCAGTGGAGAGACTCACAGTCACTGGCTCCATAAGCCTTTGACATAACAATTGAGAAACAGATTACAGATGCACAGAAAGGCATCAATCAATCAAATTGACATCAAAATTGAATCTAAATCAGGCTGCCTCTTAATGCACAAAGTATATACGACCTCTGCCCACTGACAGAAAAACTACAGAGATTTTCAAACACCTGATACAGATTTGGCACCGAAGACACACAGACTCTAAACAGTAGCACAATTATGAGGTGATCAGGCCCAAGTTTTATTTTATCACATTGCAACTTTAGGGCAGCAGAGGCTTAAATGTATGCAGCTTGCTTCAACCCTCTAGTAAGTCTGTCTTATATCAGGGATCATTGCTCCTGTTTTACATTACATTGCAGTTGGTGAGGAAAATGCTTTTGATGTTTAAGGCAACAATAGGCTTTAGGGCATCAATGGTAGTCTACTATTTGCATTCAGTAGAGGCTTTGTGCAGGACTCGTTGCACATTTTATTCTTACAGTTTGCTGCTGCAGCTGACAAACAATGACCATGTTGTATCTTGGCATTAACCAATTAAGGAACCCAACTGCCATTCTGTCAATAATATTAGTGACAACTCGATCCAGCTCAGTGTCTCAGGTTGCTACAGCTTCTTATGTATATATCTTTAACAACTTCAGAACTGACATGCTATACCCTCTTCCTGTCCAGGACATTTTTTAGTTTTCATTGCTGTGATAGTTTGACTGACAAATACTCCATCATTCAACCCTGTACGCAAATGCATTCTATACCTTTTTTGAAACATAAAGAGTTTTCTTTTGGTCGTGTTTAATAACTTTTTATTTTTTGTATTTTTACCAAACATTTTAATAATAAAAAAAAGTTTCCCCTATTTTCTAGTATAAGAAGGTATGGAGAGTCAAAAGGATGAAACTGCATTGTTTGCAATGGCTTGATGTCATGGATAAATATAACCCCCCTCCCTATCCCCCAGAAACCCCACAATTGTCCCAGATGGGTATACATCTTCATATTTAAAAAAAACTTTGAGGAATTCTAATGCCTTATTTTCAGGCATATATGAACACTATTGGGGGAGGTACAGAAATGCGTCCAGAAGCTTTAATGGACAACATATCAGTCCTCCTTAAGGAGGGGAAAGACCCAGTGTCTTACTTTAGCTGTAGGCCAATATCATTAATAGTGAAACAAATGTGAACAAATATCTGCGCTAACTAGAAAAAAGGGTTAGCAGCCAGCATAGTTTGTTGACTCATCAAACGCACATAAAAAAGGTCAAAATGCAGCGCTAAATTAAAACAAAGTTACCAGGTGATGATAATAGTCTATAAGAACTTTTTGAAGAGTAAAGATGACGTGAAGCCTCCACCAAACTTCAGTGTGCACAAAGAAAGCACACCACACCCATGTGCTGCCAATCTGTTTACCAGAAAAATATGAAAAGCATGTGATGTAATCATAAGATGCCAAGGCTCAACAGTAACTAAGAATGACACACTCCATCACAGAGGCACCTCTGATGATATCCACATAGGATGAAACATGTCAGGCTGGCCGATGCAAGCACGCTGTAAGCCGCTGATCATTTTCTTTCTGTGATGATGTACATTTTATACTTGTAATTAGACTACAATAAATGCCTATGTTTTACCTATACGGGCTTCACTATTATTGCTCTCTCCCTACTGGGTTATCCTGCTGGTGACTGCATAATCCACTCATCTTACCATGTAAACCTTGATGTCCTGATGATATGTGACTACCTGGCTTTTCCCATTTTCTGGCTGTCTGTGATGGAGTGTGTCATTTGGAGTTACTGTTGAGCCTTGGCATCTTATGATTACATCGCATGCTTTTCATATTTTTTTGGTAAGCAGATTGGCAGCACGTGGGTGTGGTGTGCTTTCTTTGTGCACACTGAAGTTTGGTGGAGGCTTCACATCATCTTTACTCTTCAAAAAGTTCTTATGGACTATTATATTCACCTGATAACTTTGTTTTAATTTAGCACTGCATTTTGACCTTTTCAATATCATTAATAAATTAAGACATTAAATTAAATGCGAAAATATTGGCCAAGAGGCTGAAGCACTATATGCCAGATTGGACAGAGAAAGTTCAAGTAAGCTTGAGCTTTCTGTTTAACTCTCCGTTTAATACATAGAGCTAAGAAAAGCAAAAAAACAGTCCTTTTCCTGTCATTTAATGCCAAAAAGGCATTTGACAGGATGGATTGGGATTACATGCTTTCAACATTAGGACATCTAGGTTTAGGCCCACATATGCATAAATGCATAGAGGCATTATATTCCAAACCTTCTGCCCAAGTCCGAGTGAACGGGACTCTGTCGCAACCATTTGTTTTACACAATGCAACATGGCAGGGATGCCCACTCTCTCCCTTACTATTTGTACTGTCCCTGGAATCCTTCTTAGCAACAATTCCAGCAAATCAATAGATGCAGGACATACAAACATAAAGTATCTGCATTTGCAGATGATATTATGCTCTATGTATCTAATCCAAGCCAAATGCTGCCCTGTTATCCTAAATTTAAAGGTTAAAGGGGTTGTAAAGGTAAAAATTTTTTCACCTTAATGCATTCTATGCATTAAGGTGAAAAAACTTCTGACAATACCGCCGCCCCCAGCCCCCCCGTTTTACTTACCTGACGCCTCGAAAGTCAGCTTCGCGTTCCCGACAGCTATTCCTCCGCTCACCCTGGTCGCTGATTGGCTACAGTGGATGGATTGGAAGCAGCGCAGCCATTGGCTCGCGCTGCTGTCAATTACATCCAATGACGCGGCGCGCTGGGGGGCGGGGCCGAGTGATACAGTGAGCGGCTATAGCCGCCGGCTGTATCACGGGAGCGCGCCCGCAAGCACTCATCACCATGCGAGGGAGCTCGCATTAAGGTGGTTAATGCTTGCGGGGAGGAGCTGAAACAGCCGCCGAGGGACCCCAGAAGACCAGGTTCGGGGCCACTCTGTGCAGAACGAGCTGCACAGTGAAGGTAAGTATAACATGTTTGTTATTTTTAAAAAAAAAAAATCTTACCTTTACAACCCCTTTAATGTGGAAAAGTTTGAAATATTAAACATCTCTCTTCCCCAAGGAGGACTCAAGGCTCTTAGACTTTAATACCCATTTGAATGGAAACAGAAGTGATTGAAATACCTGGGCATAACTCTATCTCCTTTAGTGAAGGATTTATATCAAGATAATTATATACCTCTTCTTAATAATATTAAACAGTGTTTGAATGGCTACCCTATCGGCAGATTATCCTGGTTGGGTAGGATAAACATGAATATAATGGTGATTTTTCTGAAGGCTCTCAATGTATTTCAGGCTCTTCTGATAAATATATAAGAAGCCTACTTTAAAATCCTTAGGCTATTGTTAAGGATATTTATTTGGAAACATCGAGGTCCCTGTGTTGAATATAAAGTGCTTGTTAGACCTAAGTCAAATGGAGGACTATCCCTGCCAGACTTTGAGACCGATCATAAAGCAGAAGTTCTGGGAAGAATAGTTGACTGTTTGCATAGTACCCCCTTGAAAAACTGGGTACAATTGGAAGAAATTATAAGTGAAACACCTCTAGGCCGGATTACTGTATATGGTTGCAAAGTCAGTACAGAGGTCTGTCTAAAGACTTGGCTTGTATTACAGGAGAAACTTTAAGAGTTTGGGATAATCTCTATAAAAGTATGAAATGGCAGTATAATAGTCCCTTAATACCACTTTTGGGTACAAACTATTTTCTGCCTGGGAAAGAGAATAAGGCCTATTTAAATTTGACAACCTCAGATTGTCTGAGATCAAAAGATGTTATTCAAATTAAGAGCCAGATATCGCTCTTCATTATGGGATGTTTAGAAATTTAGGCAACTTCAGCATTTTGTGGACTCTCTGCGAAGACCCCTAGATTCTATCCACTAGTTTAAACAATGGAGAGACTCATGGATCAGATGGGGACAACTAGACATTGTATTTCAAATATATACAGGATGCTGGTGGCATCCTTGGATTCAGGGGTCTCATGCTTTTTTGAATGGATGGGAGCATTAACTAAATCAAAATATCTTAAGAGTTCCAAAGTGTAAAGTCATAGACTATGTACCCTCTACCTCAATAGATATGGGGATAAAAGAAATTAATTATAAATTATTATAAATTGTTGATTAGGTGGTATTATGTTCCATCAAAATTACATAAGGTTAATTCAGGGCTCTCATCGGAATGTTGGAGAGAATGCATAGAAGAAGGAACGCATGCCCACATTTGGTGGCATTGTCCAATCATCCAGTTAAATTAGGAAAAAGTTTTAAATATAATTAAGATGATTAGTAACTCTGAAATTAGGCAAGACCCTTGGCAATGTTTATTTCATGCTATTAGTGAGTCAAGGAAATTATATAACAAGTCAATTATTTTGATTTTTGTTGAACTCAATGAAGGCATTAATGCCAAAATACTGGAAATCAAAGAAAATACCAACTATATCGGAATGGGTTTAAAGAAATAGACAGAACAAGATTAATGTAAGAGTTGATACATTTACAAATTGATTCCTATACAAGATTTTATGGAACCTGGAGAAGTTGATTTGAATTTAAACAGTCTTTAGTTTATATGAGATATGTAGGTAATGAAAATGCAGTGGAGGAGGAGAGAGAAAGAATGGTGGAGGAACCCCTATAATATGGGAAAGTGCTAGGGGATGGGAAAAGGAAAAAGGTCAGCACAGGTAACTGATCCCTTTTTAGAAAGTTTGCTTATCCTGTGCTCTCAATGTTGAGGTATACCCCCCCCCCCCCCCCATGATCTCCTTTATGGTGTGGGGTGAAAGGGTGGGAGAAAATATACATTTTTTTTTTTTTTTAGTGTACACAGATATATACTCACATTTTATGGAATAGTGATTTTTAATTCACTGAATATAGAATGGATAAGGAGGGAGGGAGGGAGGGAGGGAGGGAAAAGGGGAATAGCAGGTGTGTATTATGGAGGGAGAGATGGGAAGGAGGAAGGAAAGGGAAGGTTTATAAGGAGAAGGATGAAAGTAATTTTCTTTTTCTTCTCCCTAAATACTGTATAACAATTTGATTGCTTTTCCTTTGTTTTTCTTTTTTGCTCACGCCACAACACACAAAGTAAAGAGTGAAATGGACATGATGAAGGGGGGAGAAGAAAGAGGGTGGGGGAGTGAGGTTGTGAGAGACGAGGATTAGGTAGAGGGGTTTGGTAGTCACTACACCTATTTTGGTTAAGATCAGCTGGGTTATTTACATTTAGATGTGGGGAGCCTCCACCTCTCCTGTTGTCTCTTTCCTCCTCTTTGGGGAATAATTATGGTTGCCATGATATTTGAACAGGGTCCTGGGTTATACATCTTTATTATATGTTTGTTATAGGTTTTCTTTTCTGTTGTGTCATGTAGGAGTTGAAAATTCTCTTCTCTTTATGAATGCTGTTTTGTTGGGGGTTTCTTTGTGCTGCATTTATTTGTAAATGATTTAAAATGAATAAAAAGAATTTAAAATAAAAACAAACAATTCCACAATTATTGGTGGTTAGTGCCATTTTAATACCCAAGCTTTCAATTGGTGGCAAGTGGCACTTTAGACTTCCCCTATTCCAAAACTCTCCGACAGTATTGGTGGCCCAATAAATTCATTCAAATTGCATTAATTCATGAAATCCTCTGTTCCCCCTTACTCTGTTGTGAGGGCTCATACATGTAAACCATACTATACTGGTTGTATTTGGTTATTGCTTTTATCTGAAACCCTCCCCTGTCTGCATGCACAAAGGTAAACAAACAGGATGTATAGGTAAGGGTAAAGGTATCATCCATCCATGGGTTATTAAAGCTGGATGTAAGGAGGTAATACAAATATTGTAACATCATTGTTTTAATGTATTTACACTAGTATGTATGCTAGTGTTATACACACTACTATGTCATCTGTATCTTACACTAAGTTATAATTAATTTATTGATAAATCAATTAGCCCACAGCTGACATGTAAAATGTAAAATTTTACATGTCAGCTGTCTGGCCAGCTTCTTTTGAACAAGCATGCTGGAAAACTAGCAGCCGACTGTCTCCTGATCAGCACTCTCAGCCAATGGCTGACAGTGCTAACCAGACTGTTATGGCGTGATCAGACAATAGAACAGCAGGGGGTATTGCTGTACTAACATCGGATTGTTAGTACAGCGGCTCTGAGCAAAGCTGTCAGTTTTTTTCATTGAATGGAAAAAAACTAGTGGTGTGTACTAGGCTTAAGGCTAGGTTTAGATGTGAGACAAACATTGCCACCCAGCGATCCACAGTTGATCACTTTTAGGAGGTGCTTGACAGGCAGAAAAAAGGTGATATTTTGTCCTCCCACCACCTGTTTTAACACTATAAATGCTGCACCGCCCTGTTGCAACCATGTGTATTACACACAGTTGCAGGGTGATTGAAGCACAGCCCATTAACTTGAATGGGTCATGGTTGGCAGCGGTACTGCCCCCTAAACAAGATAGGAGTATAATTTTTGCCATGGCACATGTACAACCCCTTTCGGCTGCTTTTGCAGCTTAAAGAAGAGCTCCAGGCTCCTTCCGAAAAAAGTAAAAGTCAACAGCTACAAATACTGCAGCTGCTGACTTTTAATATTAGGGCACTTACCTGTCCAGGAATCCAGCAATGTCAGCACCTCAGCAGATGTTTCGGCTCTCAGGTTCTGCAGCCACCTTTGCCTGTAAGGGAAACCGGCAGGGAAGCCTTGCGGCAGCAGAGGGGGTGGGAGGAGGAGGCAGACAAGAGCTTCCCCTTTAAAGTAGAGCTCCGCTTTAAGAGAGGGGCAGTAAAAGCACAGCTCATCTACCCCTTAACTGCAGGTGTAAACAAAGGGTATACAGGTGTGCAGCTGAAGTGGTTAAGCAATATTAGTGGCTAGAAATATTTGAGGCTTGACTGACTTGCTCTGCTTTCATACCATAAAACCTTTCCCTGATTTAATCAATTAGTTGCCGCACAACTGTAATGAATAAAACACCATCTTGCGCTTTCTGAAATATACCAGATGTTTTGTGTTGTCATTGTTACACAGTTACACTAAAGGTACATGCACTCTGGGCATAAAAAATGCTGCTTGTAGGCATTTTACGTTGTTCCTTTTTCAGCCTGTTGAAGCAGCTCTATGTTAGCATACTGTATGTGTCCATTCATATTAACCACTTCAATACAGGGCACTTTCACCCCCTTTCTGCCCAGGCCAATTTTCAGCTTTCAGCGCCGTCACACTTTGAATGACAATTACTCAGGCATGCAACACTAAATTAAATTGTTATCATTTGTTTCACACAAATAGAGCATTCTTTTGCTGGTATTTAATCCCCACTTGTTGATTTTATTTTTTGCTAAATAAACGAAAAAAGAACAAAAATTAAAAAAAAAAAATAAATAAATAATCTTTCTTCATAAATTTTTAACCCAAATTGTATTCTGCTACACTTCTTTGGTGAAAATAACCCAAATCCATGTATATTATTTAGTCTGTAGGAAAGCTATAGAGTCCACAAACTATAGTATATATTAGTATATATATTATTATTATTATACGCAATTTATATAGTGCCAACAGTTTACGCAGCGCTTTACAATGTATAGGGGGACAACACAATTAAAGTACAGTTCAATACAAAAGGTACAGGAGGGCCCTGCTCATAGAGCATACATTCTAAAAGGGAGGGGGTGGTGGTACAAAAGGTAATAGCTGCAGACAATGATTTGATGGGGGTGGCTTGGGGATAGTTGTTATGTGGGTGTGGGATAGGCTTCCCCGAATAAATTAGTTTTCAGGGATCTCCTAAAGGTGGACAGGGTAGGGGCTGATCGCACATACTGTGGCAGGGAGTTCCAGAGGATGGGAGAGGCTCTGGAGAAGTCCTGAAGACATGGGAGGAGGTAACAAGGGAGCTAGAGAGGAGGTCCTGGGAGGAGTGGAGGGGATGATTTGGGCAATATCTGCAAATGAGGTTGGTGATGTAGCGATGGGAGCGATGTTGGGAATGGCCTTGTATGTTATGGTTAGCATTCTGAATTTTAGACGGTGGGGTAGGAGAAGCCAGTGAAGAGATTGGCAGAGAGGGGCGACAGTCATGGATCGATTAGTGAGGTGTATTAGTCTAGCAGCAGCATTCATAATAGACTGAAGGGAGGATAGCCTGCTTAAGGGTAGGCCATTAAGGAGAGAGTTGCAGTAGTCAAGGCTGGAAATAATTAAGGAGTGAATAAGTTGCTTTGTGGTGTCATTAGTCAGGAAGGGTCAAATTCTGGAGATGTTGCGGAGGTTAAGGCGGCAGGATTTAGCCAGTGATTGGATATAGGGGCTGAAGGAGAGTCAGAGTCAAGGATTACACCCAGGACCCTGGCATGTGTGGAGGGACTACTGGTTGTGTTGTTGATATTACTGGTGAAGTCAGGGGGGGGGGGCGTGAAGGAGGAAATATAACAAGCTCAGTTTTAGAAAGATTAAGTTTGAGGAAGTGGTGTGACATCCATACCGATATGTCATTCAGTAGTTTTGAGATCCGTGAGGAGATCGAGGGGGTGAGTTGAGGAGTGGAGAGATAGATCTGGGTTATTAAGTTATTCAAACAGGTGGGGTCTAGTGGGGGTTTTTTGAGTATGGGGGTAACCAGTGCATGTTTGAGCGGGGAAGGAAAAGTGCCGAAGGCAAGGGTGAGGTTGAAGATGTGGGTTAGGGAGTTGAGGATAGAGTGGGAAGGTGGTCGCAGTAATTGAGAGGGGACAGGGTTCAGGGGACAGGTAGTGAGGTGGGCCATGGAGAGGAGTTTATCAACTTCATCTGTGGTAACTGGGCAAAAGGAGGAGAGTATTGAGTGTGGTGTTGGACCTGATATGTTGGGTAGGGGAGGAATTTGAATGATGAATATCTCCTTGCGAATTGTGTCGATTTTGTTCTTGAAGTGGTTGCCAATCTGTTGAGCAGTAAGCAAGTTGGTGGGTGGGGGCAGTGGGGGGTGAAGTAAGCAATTAAGGGTAGAAAAGAGTTGACAAGGTTTGGATGAGAGGGTTTTCATGAGAGTGTTGTAATACATACATTTATAGTGGGAAGGTGTGGGGGGAAGATTCAAAATTATTCAATTAGAAGCTGATAAAACCAGGCTTGTGGGGGGTGGGGTTTTACAACTGGCCTGGACAGATTGCAGTGCAAGAGTGGGCAACAGAATAAGGTTAAATGTTTGATCTTGTTCAGGGCAGCATAATACAAAATAAGTGACACTTTCAAAAACAAACAAGTATAGACAGTAGTTTCAAATTCTTAGTAAGGCAGAATTAAAGCTCAGATATATATGAAAATGAATCGGTCCTGATGTACTAATGGCCTTTCTCATTTCTTGAGGCTTCAAAATGCCAGAACAGTACAACTATCCCCCAAATAACCCCTTTTTTCAGATGGTGTTAACCCCGTCATTGAGGCGCGCTGGACATCCTCAGCTCAGCTCGGCTCCCCTGGTCTCCCCATTGGCTTCCTCTCTATCAGCAAAGCTCCATCTGGTGGACTCCCTGGGCCCCAAGCTTGGCCTAGGTCAGCCCCATGTCCTCCGGCAGCCCGCGGCACCACCATCTCCTGGACATGGCCTGTCCCTGCCTTCAGCCAACAGCCATCGGGTGCTTCACCTCCAGACCGGGTTCCCATCCCTCCAGCATGGATATTGGTGCCCTTCCATGCTCCACCAACAAGCCCTCCGGATGGTGTTAACCCCTCCATGCCTGTAGGCTTCCAGTGGTATCATTGGCCTTTATTCTTTTACCTTTTAATTTTTCTTCTATGACTTTGCATTTTCAATTGTTTATTCATGACTCTGCTATTGGTGCAATAAACTATTGTTTTTTATGGTCCCACTGACTGCTTTTATAAATTTTTTGGATCCAGCGCTGCCTATCAGTTTCCTTTGTTTATGTTACATTTTTCCAATGTGTTGTCAGCTGCACTGGTTCTGGTCCACTATATTCCTTGGATTGCCACATTACATCTCAGTTATTGTAGCGCTAAAGGACCTATGTGTTTTTTTTATAGTGAAAAATGAGCAGAAGGAAATGTTTTAGGAAAAAACGCTTGTAAAAGCAAATGTCCATAAAAATGCTCATAAACTATTGTGCAATATGAGCCACTATAAACATATTTGTGCAGCTTTTTCTGCCAGAGGTTCTGGCATTTTTTTGCCCCTAGTGTGCATTGTCCCTTAAACATGAAGTAAACATGAACAATTAATTGAACAATTAAAAAGCACATAAAACTTTGTGACCTCATTTAGAAAGGACCAAAACACAGCACCACCTGCCAGTAACAGTGACATGATGGTTAATCTACGTGATGGTTAGTCCTCTTTTCTCCCCAAAATTGTATTTCCTTTGTTTGATTACATTTTAAAATGTGCAATGTGAGCTTAAATTATTTTTTACAATATGAAATCTTCATTGCATTTTTATTGACTTTCCATTATGATACAAATACAAATAATAGACTTTATTGGCTTTTTCAATTGTTTCTGTATTCCTCCTGCTTTCAGTAAGTCTATTATTTTTCATAGATTTATGAGACTGCTTCTTGTGTAATAGAAAATATATGTCAATGTAAATGTGTATGTGTATTTGCCGGCGCAAATAAAACCATGTCTAGGATAAAAGATGCCATGGTTGTAATGTATTGTTTGTTTGCATGAGTGAAATGTGAACAGATGGTATCATTACTACATTTTTAACAAGATATTCATCATATTGTTCAGCTAAAAACAAGGCACTTTTTAGATCTTGCAGTCCTCTGCAGTAATTAAAGAACAGCATATGCAATATTTGCAGCTACAAATATACAACTAAAGCAAACATAATTAAATATTACTTCAATTTGTCATCAGGATAGTCAATTCTTACGTTTCTAACCTCAAGCAGAAAAATTAGCACTTGTCAGCGCACATTTTAACAAAATTACCTCCTAACCAGCGGAGGCCTAAATGCTTTGCTTGTACTTCCGACATGCATGTACATAGCCTCACCATAGCTTAGGAATGTCCCATGTGTAAAATTCAGTTCATGAAAGCTCTGATTGCTTGCTGCTGCCTTCACTTAAAAGTCTACACATAACACGGTGCATATTTCAACTGTATATTGTTATAGAATAATGGCATTCTGCAAAAGATGACAAAAATCCAACATCTAACTGCACAACTTAATAAAGTACTCCCACATGCTTATTGAAGCAAATTCAAGCAGAGATAGGTGGAAGGTACCTTAAAGGGGTTGTAAAGGCAGAAGATTTTTTATCTTAATGCATTCTATGTATTAATATAAAAAGCCTTCTGTGTGCTGCAGCCCCCTCAGCCCCCCTAACACTTACCTGTGGTCTCTCTCTGTCCTGCGATGTCCACGAGTGTCTCAGCCATCCAGATTCTCCTTCCTGATTGGCTGAGACACAGCAGCTGCGCCATTGTCTCTCACTGATGTCAGTCAAAGTCAGCTAGCCAATCAGGGGAAAGAGGGGGTGGGGGCGGGTCGGGGCTCCGTGTCTGAATGGACACAGGGAGCTGTGACTCGGCTCGGGTGCCCCCATAGCAAGCTGCTTGCTGTGGAGGCACTGAACAGGAGGGAGGAGCCAGGAGAGCCAAAGAGAGACACGAGAAGAGGAAGATCTGGGCTGCTCTGTGCAAACCCACTGCAACAGAGCAGGTAAGTATAACATGTTTGTTATTTTTATAGGAAAAAAAACAAGACTTTCCAATCACTTTACCAATCACAAAGGATTTCCCAGAATGGGATCTGCAAATTGTTTTTCCTGGCTATCTACCATATTCCTAAAATTGACAAAGTGTGCCATAATCGATTCTTAAAAATAATCTGTAATCATGAAAAGGCACTTGCCTGCTCAGTCTTTACAAAGTAAAACTACAATGTAATACAGGAGTCTCATTTCTGTAATGCCCAATATTAAATAATTATCTGAAATACCCAGAGCTCTACAGTGACAAATATGAAATTTACTGCTACATCATCCACAGTTTAATGCCTAACTGAAGTCAACAAAATAAATAGTCAGATAAACATTGTGTTGACAACCCCCCCTACCTATGACTGTGCAATCCAAAAGACACTAGACTTTTACTTAGTGCACTTGGTAATCTAACAGACCCAGCTAGGCTCACTGGGGAGATTTATTAAAACTAGAGAGTGCAAAATCTGGTGCAGCTCTGCATAGAAACTAGGGATGAGTTTGACTCGAACATTGGGTGTTCGCCCGTTCTCTGAAGAACGAACATTATGGGGCGTTCACGGGAAATTCAAGTACCCGCGGAACGCACCACAATGCACTGCGAGGACACAGTGCATTGTTGTGTGATGATTGGCCAAAGCATGCACCTGACCTGCATGCTTTGGCCAATCCCAGCGCCCTCTGCTAAGAGAGCCATAATTGGCCAAAGGCAGAGTGCCTTTGGCCAATCATGGCTCAGGGGGACTAAGTCCATGCCCCACATTATATAAGGCTGTCTACAGGGCGGCCCTGTGTAGTGTTGTTGGCGTGGACGGAGAGATAGCGTGGTTTAGATTAAGCAGACAGGTTATTCAGTTAGTGGTAGTGTATTATATATTATATATATATATATATATATATAGAAAAAGAGTCCAAGAGGTTGCTGCACTTAAAAATTTTCTTTGCTTTATTTCACAAATTGTTCAGTAGGGATTTACAAAGCAAGTATAATCCAAAATCACAGGCACGAAATGCCTACACAGTTTCAGACACAGGTAGATTCAGATATGGATGGATTACGTCTCGGGCTAGTCAGCTTACGCCCTTCCTAAGATCCATTGAAGCACATCTGAGGGTTTCAATCCAATCATTCATTTAAATACAGGTTAAGTGAAGTACTTCACATATGGAATCAATATGGCTAATTAGTTCAAATCGCATACCATTTAACATCTATATATGCATATATTTATCTATAGCATGCCATTAAAACAAGGATAAGCAACAGGTGTCGAATCTCTCATTCTCTTCACTCTCATTATAGAATATTTGAAATACCTATAAAAACGCAGGGAAATGTTGCATTCATGAGTAAATACAAAAACAAAAAGAAAAAACAAAAAAGATATCCCCATCATGAAGTTATTTTATCTGACTACTTTCATATACTCATTCCAACAGTTAAACAAATAAATAAAGATCCAAGTCAACATTTAAGCCATATGGAGCAATTGTATTCAAAAAATGTATCCAGTATACTTCTCTTTTTCTTAGAATCAATTCACGGTTGCCCCCTCTCCTATTTTTCTCAATACCTTCTAGGACCATATACTTTAGTTGTGATACATTGTGGCCAAATTCCAAAAAGTGTCTCGCCAGCGGTAATTGGGTTAATTTATCTCGTATTGAGTATTTGTGTCTCGCTATCCTATCTTTGATTTTTTGTGTAGTCTCCCCTACATAGACTAAACCGCACGGGCACTTTATGGCGTAAATTACATATGAAGATTGGCATGTGTAGTAACCCCGTATGGGGATGTTGAAACCCCTATGTGGATGTGTAAAGTATTTACCTTTAATCATAGAGTTACATTGTATGCATGACAAGCAGGGATACGATCCCAGATTTTTAGGTCCCAGGAAGGTTAGTTTGGCTGCAAGTATATGGTCCTAGAAGGTATTGAGAAAAATAGGAGAGGGGGCAACCGTGAATTGATTCTAAGAAAAAGAGAAGTATACTGGATACATTTTTTGAATACAATTGCTCCATATGGCTTAAATGTTGATTTGGATCTTTATTTATTTGTTTAACTGTTGGAATGAGTATATGAAAGTAGTCAGATAAAATAACTTCATGATGGGGATATCTTTTTTGTTTTTTCTTTTTGTTTTTGTATTTACTCATGAATGCAACATTTCCCTGCGTTTTTATAGGTATTTCAAATATTCTATAATGAGAGTGAAGAGAATGAGAGATTCGACACCTGTTGCTTATCCTTGTTTTAATGGCATGCTATAGATAAATATATACATATATAGATGTTAAATGGTATGCGATTTGAACTAATTAGCCATATTGATTCCATATGTGAAGTACTTCACTTAACCTGTATTTAAATGAATGATTGGATTGAAACCCTCAGATGTGCTTCAATGGATCTTAGGAAGGGCGTAAGCTGACTAGCCCGAGACGTAATCCATCCATATCTGAATCTACCTGTGTCTGAAACTGTGTAGGCATTTCGTGCCTGTGATTTTGGATTATACTTGCTTTGTAAATCCCTACTGAACAATTTGTGAAATAAAGCAAAGAAAATTTTTAAGTGCAGCAACCTCTTGGACTCTTTTTCTATATACAAGGTCGGTGGGAAGACCTGATTGCTGGCACTAAATCGTAAGCAGAGTGCGGTTCTCCTCCACAAGTGATATATATATATATATATATATATATATATATATATATATATATATATATATATATATATATATATATATATATATATATATATATATATATATATATATATATATATATATATACTCTGCATCCAGTGTAGCCTATATCTACAGTTCTTTCCGTGGTGTACTATTTCTAATACAATAATATACTTCAGGCGGTGTATTAATATATATATATATAGTAGGGATGAGCTTCGCGTTCGAGTCGAACCCATGTTCGACTCGAACATCGTCTGTTCGCCCGTTCGCCGAATTGCGAACGATATGGGCTGTTCGCGCCAAATTCGTGTGGCGCGTCACGGCCCATAATTCACTGCGGCATCACAGTGCATTGCTGGCTGATGATTGGCCAAGCATGCACTATGACCCGCATGCTTGGCCAATCACAGCGCAGTCTGAACAGAGAGCCATAATTGGCCAAAGCCAAGGAGGCTTTGGCCAATTATGGCTCAGGGGATTTAGTACACGCCCCACACTATATAAGGCCACCTGCACGGCGGCCCTGTGTAGTGTGTGTTCCGGTGTTGAAAGAGATAGACAGAGAGACAGTGTCATTTGATTTAAGTTAGATAGATAATGCAGGACAGTGAGTTAGCTGCACTTACAGTGTATTGTGTATATATATATGCATCCCAGGTGTTGTATATATATATATATATATATATATATATATATACTGATTTTCCAATGGAAAATGTCCGATCGGAGCGTGTTGTCGGAAATTCTGACCGTGTGTGGGCTCCATCAGACATTTTCCATCGGATTTTCCGACACACAAAGTTTGAGAGCAGGCTATAAAATTTTCCGACAACAAAATCCATTGTCGGAAATTTCGATCGTGTGTACACAAATCCGACGGACAAAGTGCCACGCATGCTCAGAATAAATAAAGAGATGAAAGCTATTGGCCACTGCCCCGTTTATAGGCCCGACGTACGTGTTTTACGTCACCGCGTTTAGAACTATCGGATTTTCCGACAACTTTGTGTGACCGTGTGTATGCAAGACAAGTTTGAGCCAACATCCGTCGGTAAAAATCCTCCTCACAGTGTTCAGCTAAAGCTACAAGTTAGTGTAGTGCGTCCTCCTCACAGTGTTCAGCTAAAACTAGAAGTTAGTGTAGTGCGACCTCTGCACAATGTTCAGCTAAAGCTACCTGTAGAAGGTTGGTGGTGTTTTCCTGATCCTATCACTATCGCAGGCAGCTAAATAAGCTACAAGTTAGTTTTTTGCGAGCTCTGCACAATGTTCACCTAAAGCTACCTGTAGAAGGTTGGTGGTGTTTTCCTGATCCTATCACTACCGCAGGCAGCTAAATAAGCTTCAAGTTATTTTTTTGCGAGCTATGCACAGTGTTCACCTAAATTTAGGTGTAGAAGGTTGGTAGTGTTTTCCTGATCCTATCACTACCGCAGGCAGCTAAATAAGCTACAAGTTAGTTTTTTGCGAGCTCTGCACAGTGTTCACCTAAAGCTACCAGTAGAAGGTTGGTGGTGTTTTCCTGATCCTATCACCACAGAAGGCAGCTAAATAAGCTACAAGTTCGTTTTTTGCGAGCTCTGCACAGTGTTCAGCTAAAACTACCTGTAGAAGGTTGGTGGTATTTTCCTGATCCTATCACTACCGCAGGCAGCTAAATAAGCTACAAGTTAGTGTAGTGCGAGCTCTGCACAGTGTTCAGCTAAAGCTACCTGTAGAAGGTTGGAGGTGATTTCCTGATCCTATCACTACCGCTGGCAGCTAAATAAGCTACAAGTTATTTTTTTGCGAGCTCTGCACAGTGTTCAGCTAAAGCTACTTGTAGAAGGTTGGTGGTGTTTTCCTGATCCTATCACTACCGCAGGAAGCTAAATAAGCTACAAGTTAGTTTTTTGCAAAGTCTGCACAGTGTTCAGCTAAAGTTACCTGTAGAAGGTTGGTGGTGTTCTCATACTACAGGCAGGCAGTTGATTTTGCTAGCTGCAGTATCAGTATATATATATATATATATATATATATATATATATATATATATATATATATCCCAGCTTAGTGCAGCTACAGGCCATTAGTATGTCTGGAAGGCCAACAAGGAGAGGCAGACAGTCACAAGCCAATAAAAGAGGGCAAGCAGGCTCTGTGTCTTGGAGACGGTGCATCCTCATCAGCACGTGGCCGTGGGACATGCTTGGCCTTTTTTTTGGCAGCTGGCCGTGTTGAGCCGCAACATGCGGAAGACTTGGTCAAGTGGATGACCAAGCCGTCCTCATCCTCCTCATCCTCTCTCACCCATGCTCAGGGTACTTTGTCTGGCAAAGTAGCTTCCAATGCGGCCTCTTCTCTCGACTCAATGGCATCAGTGACTCCTTCCCTAGCCCCACCATGTCCTCCTGAGGAGTCCCTCGAACTGTTTGACCACAGTGTTGGGTACATGCTCCAGGGGGATGTCCAGCGTTTAGAAGGCTCTGATGATGATACTGAGCTATATGAAGGCAGTAACGTGAGCACGGACAGAGGGGGTGCCCAAGAAGGACAGCAATCTGGCAGTCATGCTCCCCCTGCTGCAGCATACTGCCAGGTTTGCTTCAGTGATGAGGAGGGAGGGGATGATGAGGTCACTGACTCAATGTGGGTGCCTGATAGGAGAGAGGAGGAGGAGGCACATCACCAACGAGGCAGGATGCCCTCCAGGGGCCAGCCTAAGGGCAGCACACTGACTGCATCACACCCCAAAGTTCCGCATGTGCAGGGCGCTGCTGTCTCTGCTCGTTATTCCAAAAGTTCTTTGGTGTGGGCCTTTTTTGAGACGAGTGCATCAGATCGCACCGCTGCTATTTGCAACATATGTCTCAAGCGTATCTCGCGTGGCCAAAACATCTCCCGCTTGGGCGCCACATGCTTGACCAGACATGTGTTGACCTGCCATGCAGTTTGTTGGCAAGCGTATCTAAAAGACCCACACCAAAGAACAAAGAGGACCTCTCCTTGCTCCTCATCAGCTGAGATCTCCAACCCCACTATACCTTCAGTCCTCTCTGAGACCTGCACTGAGAGGAATGAAGGTGTAGAATTAGGTGTGTCACAGCCAAGTACTTGTGGGCAACCTGCTTTCTGTACACCGACGTCAGATTGTACCAGGCAAATTTCCCTGCCCCAGCTGCTGCACCGCCGAAAGAAGTTCGCTCCCAGACATCCACATGCCCAGTGGTTGAATGCTAGCTTGGCAAAATTGCTAGCACTTCAATTGCTGCCTTTTCAGTTGGTAGACTCTGCCCCCTTCCGTCGGTCTTTGTAATGTGCGGTTCCTCAGTGGCAGGTACCCAAACGCCTTTTTTTCTCACGGAAGGCGATTCCGGCTCTCTACCGGCATGTGGAAGGCAATGTCAATGCCTCGCTGCACAGGGCGGTCAGCGGTAAGGTGCATATTACCGCTGCCTCATGGTCCAGCAGGCATGGACAGGGACGTTACCTAAGTTTCACTGTGCATTGGGTGACTCTGCTGGCAGCTGGGAAGGATGCAGGACAAGGTGCAGTAATGTTGGAGGTTGTTCCGCCACCATGCCTCCAAAATGCCACTACTAATGATTGTGACACACCTCTCTCCTCCACCCCCTCCTCTTCTTCTTCCTCCATGGCCTCTTCCTGTGCTTGGTCCTCGGAACCAGCGGTGCTCTGTAGCCATTCAAGGGGCTACGCAAGTATGCAGGCCAAAAGATGCCATGTGGTGCTTGAGCTGGTGTGCTTGGGGGACAGGAGCCACACTGGGGCAGAGGTTCTGTCAGCTCTGCAGAGGCAGGTTCAGAGGTGGTTGACGCCACGCCAACTTAAGGCAGGAATGGTGGTTTGCGACAATGGCACCCACCTCCTCTCTGCCCTCCGACAGGGACAAATGACCCATGTGCCCTGTTTGGCTCACGTCCTTAACTTGGTGGTGCAGCGGTTCTTGGGCAGGTACCCGGGCTTACAGGATGTCCTGAGGCAGGCCAGGAAAGTCTGTGTGCATTTCCGCCGGTCATATAATGCCAGTGCTCAGCTGGCAGACCTCCAAAAGGAGTTTAACCTGCCCAAGAACCGCCTAATCTGTGACATGCCCACCAGGTGGAACTCAACGTTGGCCATTCTGCAGCGGCTGCACACGCAGCAGAGGGCCATCAATGAGTACCTGTGCGACTATGGCACCAGGACAGGGTCAGGGGAGCTTTGTCTTTTTTCCCCACGCCAGTGGGCCATGATGCCTGATGCATGCACTGTCCTGTCACCATTTGAGGAGGCCACGAGGATGGTGAGCAGTGACAGTGCATGCATCAGTGACACTGTCCCCCTTGTCCACCTGTTGGAGCACACGCTGCGTGGAATAATGGACAGGGCACTTGAGGGAGAACAGAGGCAGGAAGAGGAGGACTTCCTTAGCTCTCAAGGCCGCCTTTATCCAGACAGTGTTCCTGCGTGCCCACCGATCACACAGGAAGAGGGCGAGGAGGAGAAGGAGGAGGATTGTGTCAGTATGGAGGTGGAGCCTGGCACTCAGCATCAGCAGCAGTCTTTAAGGGATCAGTCCCAAGAAACACATGGACTTGTATGTGGCTGGGAGGAGGTGGCTGCGGATCATGTTGTCCTTAGTGACCCAGAGGACTCCGGACCGAATGCCTCAGCAAACCTACACTGCATGGCCTCCCTGATCCTGCAAAGCCTGCATAAGGATCCTCGTATTCGTGGTATCAAGGAGAAGGACCAATACTGGCTGGCAACTCTCCTTGATCGTGTTGCTGAGGCTTCGGTCAGTCAAAGAAGGAGCGGTGGAGAAGGTGGCCGTCTGACCGATGCGTTCAGACAATTTTTTAGTCCGCAGCCCCAAGGTATAATCAGTTCCAGCAACCATGGCCAGCGTCTGTTTTACATGGTGCAGGAATACCTAGGGGCAAGATCTGACTTGGACACCTTTCCCACCGAAAATCCTCTGGGTTACTGGGTCTTGAGGATGGATCACTGGCCAGAGCTCGCACAGTATGCAATTGAGCTACTGGCCTGTCCTGCATCCAGCGTTCTTTCGGAACGCACATTCAGTGCTGCTGGAGGCTTTGTAACCAATCACAGAGTGCGTCTGTCCACCGACTCAGTCAATCGACTGACCTTCAGAAAAATGAATCAGTCTTGGATCACCACCAGCTACTAAGCACCTGATGCTGATGTAACCGAATATTTTTTTTTTGAAATCTCAGATCCCTTCAAAGATGCCTATGCTGATGCTGAGTGACTATCCTGAGTAATTATCCTATTCCTCCTCAATGATCACGCTGATAGCTTGCAAGAACATTTTTGGTTCTGGGCGCTGCCACCAGTGCCTAAGGCCCAATTTTTCAGCCCCTATTTAACAGGGGCGTGTAATTACAATTTTTGATGCAATACTTTGCAGCAGGGCTCGTTCCTGCGTTCCAACTAGAGTATCTGTGAGGGGTTGCAGTGTTGTGGCACCAGCACCAGTGCCTAAGGCCTAATTTTTCAGCCCCTGTTTGACAGGGGCGTGTAATTACAATTTTTGATGCAATACTTTGCAGCAGGGCTCGTTCCTGCGTTCCAACTAGAGTATCTGTGAGGGGTTTCAGTGTTGTGGCACCAGCACCAGTGCCTAAGGCCCAATTTTTCAGCCCCTGTTCAACAGGGGCATGTGATTACAATTCTTGATCTAATATTTCACAGCAGGGCCCGTTTCTGCGCCCACCAAGAGCGAGTGAGGACTTACAGTGTTGTGGCATCAGCACCACCACCACCACCAAAGGCCCAATTTTTCTGCCCCTGTTTAACAGGGTATGTAATTACAATTTTTGATGCAATACTTTGCAGCAGGGCACGTTCCTGCGTTCCAACTAGAGTATCTGTGAGGGGTTGCAGTGTTGTGGCACCAGTGCCTAAGGCCCAATTTTTCAGCCCCTGTTCAACAGGGGCATGTAATTACAATTCTTGATCTAATATTTCACAACAGGGCCCATTTCTGCGCCCACCAAGAGCGAGTGAGGACTTACAGTGTTGTGGCACCAGCACCACCACCACCAAAGGCCCAGTTTTTCTGCCCCTGTTCAACAGGGGCATGTAATTACAATTCTTGATCTAATTTTTCACAGCAGGGCCCTGTGAGGGCTTACAGTGTTGTGGCCACAACAACACCTAAGGCCCAAATTTCTGCTGAGTATATAGGGCGGGCCCCTACTTTGAAACATCCAACTTACAAGCGACTCCTACTTGCAAACGGAAGGAGACAACAGGAAGTGAGATGAAATCTACGCCAGGAAGGGAAATTCTCTCCTGTAAGAGTTAATATGGGAAAAACATTTCTCCTTTTCACTGATGCTTTATCACCAATCCTTGTTTCACAAAAAAACCCAAATTTTCAAAAAACATTTGTCATTGGGACAAAAAGTGAGGTAAAATCTTCTGAAGAGGAGCACAGAGAGCAAAACAAATGTCACAGGGGTGATAACACTTCCCTATGTTTTCCAAAAAGCTTAAAATAGATTTTTTGGCTGGAGCTAAACACGTTAAAAATGTACCAGTTCAAAATTACAAACAGATTCTACTTAACAACAAACCTGTCTTGTTTGCACCGCCTGTATACTGCTGTTTCCTTTTTTAATTTGGGTGCGGGGTTCCCCTTAATATCCATACAAGACCCAAAGGGCCTGGTAATGGACTGGGGGGTACCCATGCCGTTTGTCTCACTGATTTTCATCCATATTGCCAGGACCCAACATTACATTAAAGCCGCAAACAGTTTTAAATGACTTTTTTTCCTTTAAAAATGACATTTTGTGCAGGGACTGTTCTAAGCACAGGAAACACGCGCCACTTTACAGGCATACTATAAACACCCCCCAGGTACGATATTTAAAAGAATATTTCACTTTATTTTTTTTTTACTTTAAGCATCATTAAAATCACTGCTCCCGAAAAAACGGCCGTTTTTAAAAGTTTTTTTTGCACTTTTGATTTCGAACGTTCGAGTCCCATAGACGTCAATGGGGTTCTAACGCTCCTGCGAATTTTCGGTCCGTTCGCAGGTTCTGGTGCGAATCAAACCGGGGGGTGTTCGGCTCATCCCTAATATATAGTCTAGTATATATATATATATATATATATATATATATATATACACAGTCTGATATATATAGATATAGTTATATCTATATCTATATATATATTCTGCATCCAGTGTAGCCTATGTCTACAGTGCATTCCGTGGTGTACTGTTTCTACTACACTTCTGGTGGTGTACACATTACACAATACAGTGCAGCCGTAGTGCAGTTGCCACTACTTTTCTGGTGGTGTACACAATACAGTGCAGCCGTATTGCAGTTGCTACTACACTTCTGGTGGTGTACACAGTACACAATACAGTGCAGCTGTAGTGCAGTTGCTACTACTTTTCTGGTGGTGTACACAGTACACAATACAGTGTAGTGTTGCAAAACAAAATATACATTGTGTCCAGAAGGCCACCAAGGAGAGGCAGATGCTCACAGGTCACTAAAAGAGGGCAAGCAGACTCTGTGTCTACAGTCAACGGTGCTGGTCGTGGACATGGTGCATCCTCTGCAGGTGGCCGTGGGGCACGCTTGTCCTTTTTTTCTGCTGCTGGGGCAGGGGCAGAAAAATTGGGCCTTTGGTGGTGGTGCCACAACACTGTAACCCCTGACAGATACTCTTGTTGGGCACAGGAATGGGCCGTGCTGTGAAATATTAGATCAAAAATTGTAATTCCATGCCCCTGTTAAACAGGGACAGAAAAATTGGGCCTTAGGCAGTGGTGGTGGTGGTGGCCTAAACCAAAAATATTGTTGGAAGCTAGCATTATCAAGATTGGGGAGGAATAGGATAGCCACTCAGCATAGGCAGTCTTCAAGGGATCTCACATCCATAGAAAAATCAATCAGTTACAGCAGCATCATGTGCTTGACAGCTGCTAAACCAAGACTGATTCATTTTTATGAATGTGAGCCTATCAATGGAGTCTGTGTTCAGACGCACTCTATGATCCGTTACAAAACCTCCAGCAGCACTGAATGTGCATTCAGAAAGAACGCTGGATGCAGGACAGGCCAGTAGCTCAATTGCATATTGAGCAAGTTCAGGCCAGTGGTCCATCCTCAAGACCCAGTAACCCAGTGGATGGTCTGTTGGAAAGGTCTCCAAGTCTGCTCTTGCCCCTAAATATTCCTACACCATGTAATGCAGATGCTGGCGATGGTTGCTTGTACTGATCAGACCTTCGCACTGAGGACTGAAAAAATGTCTAAAGACATCGGTCAACCGGCCACCTTCTTCACCACTCTTCCTCTGACTGAACAAAGCCTCAGCAACACGTTGTCCAGCACCAGGAAATTGTATCCTCCCAGGGTCTGGAAATGCGTTTCACAAACCTTTCTTCAAGGCCTCCTGAAGAGGTTTCATTCTCTGCTCCCTCTGGCAAGGCAGAATGAGTTCTGCAACCTTACCCTTGTAATGTGGATCAAGAAGGGTTGAGAACCAGTGATGGTCCCTCTCCTTGATACCACGAATTCTAGGGTCCTTTTACAGGCTTTGCAGAATCAGGGAGGCCATGCAGCGTAAGTTTGCAGAGGCATTTGATTCTGAGTCCTCTAGGTCACTGAGGATCACATGATCCATAACAACCTCCTCCCAGCCACATACAACTCCTTGGGTTTCTGGGGACTGAAAACCATCCCTTGAAGGCTGCTGCTGAGTGTTATCCTCCACGTCCATGCTGATACAATCCTCCTCCTCCTCTTCTTCCTGTGTGTTTGGCAGGCCTGCAGGAATACTATCTGGATAAAGGGGGAACTTGAGAGGCAAGGAAGTCCTCTTCTTCCTCCCGCTGTTCTGCCTCAAGTGCCCTGTCCTTGATTCCATGAAGCGTGTGCTCCAACAGGAAGACTAAACAGACAGTGTCACTGATACATGCATTGTCAATGCTCACCATCCTTGTGGCCTCCTCAAATGGTGACAGGACAGTGCATGCATCCTTGATCAGTAGCCACTGGCATGGCGAAAAGAAGCCAAGCTCCCCTGACCCTGTCCTGGTGCCATATTCACACAGGTACTCATTGATGGTCCTCTGCTGCATGTGCAGCTGCTGCAGCATTGCCAATGTTGAGTTCCACCTGGTGGGCATGTCACAAATGAGGTGGTTGGTGAGCAGGTTGCATTCCCTTTGAATGTCAGAAAGCCGAGCACTGGCATTGTATGACCGGCGGAAATGACCACAGACCTTTCTGGCCTGCCTCAGGAGATCCTGTAAGCCTGGGTACCTGCTCAAGAACCACTGCACCACCAAATTCAGAATGTCAAGTGTCCCTGTCGGAGGGCGGAGAGAAGTTTGGTGCCATTGTCACATACAACCATTCCTGGCTGAAGCTGGTGTGGCATCAACCACCTCTGAGCCTGCCCCTGCAGAGCTGACAGAATCTTGCGTAGGCCCTTGAACGCTTACGGAGCACCGCTGGAGGACAAATCTGCAGAAGAGGCCATAAAGGAAGAAGAAGAGGAGGGGTGGAGGAGAGAGTTGTAGCAGAATCACCACTAGCATTTTGGAGGCATGGTGGCAGAACAAGCTCCAACGATACTGAACCCTGTCCCGCATCCTTCCCAGCTGCCAGCAGAGTTACCCAGTGCGCCTTGAAGGAAAGGTAACGTCCCTGCCCTTGCCCGCTAGACCATGAGTCAGCGGTAATATGCACCGTACTGCTGACCGCCCCTGTCCAACGAGGCCAAAACATTGCCTTCCACATGCTGGTAGAGAGCCGGAATGGCCTTCCGTGAATAGAAATGCCATTTTGGAACCTGCCACTGAGGTACAGCATATTCCACAAATTCACGAAAGGGGGCAGAGTCTACCAGCTGAAAAGGCAGCATTTGCAGTGCTTGCAATTTGGCCAAGCAAGCATTTAGACGCTGAGCATGTGGATGGCTGGGACCAAATTTCTTTTTATGGTTTAGCAACTGGGGTAGGGAAATTTGCCTGCTAAAATCAGATGGTGGTGTACTGATAGCAGATTGGCTGCAAGTACTTGGGGCACTTATTGCTATATCTTCATTCCTCTCAGTGCAGGTTTTTGAGAGGACTGGAGGTATAGTGGGGTTGGAGATCCCAGATCAGGAGCAAGGAGAAGTCTTTTAAGTGCTGTTGCCAACGGACTGCATGGCAGGTCGTCATGTGTCTGGTCAAGCATGTGGTGCTCAAACGGCTGATGTTCTGGCCATGCTTGATCTGCTTCAGACATAGGTTGCAAACAGCAACGGTGCGATCTGCTGCACACGTGTCAAAAAAGGCCCACACCAAGGAACTTTTCAAAATCAGCGGGGAGTCAGCAGTGCCCTGCACTGTGGAGCTCTGCAGTGTGATGCAGTAGGGTGGCTGCCCTTAAGTTGCACCATAGAGGACATCCTGCCTCATTGGTGTTGTGCCCCCTCCTCCACCTCTTAGGCACCCAAGTACAGTTCATGACCTCATCATCCCCTCCCTCCTTGTCACTGGAACAAACTTGGCAGTATGCTGCAGCTGGGGGAACATGACTCCAGCCTTCTTGGGCACCCCTCTCTTTAGGCTCACGTTACTCCCTTCCTCAATCTGGTAACCAACATCAGAGCCTTCAAATTGCTGCGCATCCTCCAGCAGCATGTACCCGACACTGTGGAAGGAGTGACTGTGGACAAGGAGCCAGTGAAATAGGGCGCTTTGGCAGTTGCGATGGAAGGCAAACTACTCTGAGTCTGGGGGACTGAGGATGAGGAGGATGAGGATGGCTTTGTTATCCACTAAACCAACTCTTCTGCATGTTCTGGCTCAATAACATGGCCAGCAGCAGAAAAAAGGACAAGCGTGCCCCGCGGCCACCTGCAGAGGTTACATGATGTCCATAATTAGCACTGTTGACTGTAGACACAGGGCTGCTTGCCCTCTTTTAGTGGCCTGTGAGCGTCTGCCTCTCCTTGGTGGCCTTCTGGATATGGTGTATATTTTGTTTTGAAACACCACACTACACTGTATTGTGTTTGTGTACTCTGTACACCACCAGAAGTGTAGTAGCAACTGCACTATGGCTGCACTGTATTGTAATTACAATTTTTGATCAAATATTTTACAGCAGGGCCCGTTTCTGCGCCCACCAAGAGTAACTGTGAGGGCTTACAGTGTTGTGGCACCACCACCAAAGACCCAACAGGGGCATGTAATTACAATTCTTGATCTAATATTTCACAGCAGGGCCCGTTCCTGTGCCCACCAAGAGCAACGGTGAGGGCTTACAGTGTTGTGCCACCACCACCACCAGCAAAGGCCAAATTTTTCTGCCCCTGTTTAACAGGGGCATGTAATTACAATTTTTTAAATAATATTTAACAGCAGGGCCTGTTCCTGCACCCAACAAGAGTAATTGTGAGGGGTTACAGTGTACTGGCACGACCAACACCTAAGGCCCAATTTTCTGAAGAGTATATAGGGCAGGCCGTATAGTATATATACTTCTGTTCAGAGGATATAGTGCCTGGGGGCCCCCCACTCCATTTAAAAAAAAAATTTGAATGCAGGGTTCCCTTTTATATCCATATCAGACCCAAAAAGCCTGGTAATGGGCTGGGGGGGGGACCCATGCCATTTTTCTCAATGATTTTCATCTATATTGCCGGGACCCGACAATACATTACAGCCACAAGCAGTGTTAAATTACTTTTTTTCCTTTAGAAATGTCATTTTGCTGTGGTATTGTTCTAAACACGGGAAAACTGCGCCACTTTACAGGAATACTATAGACATCCCCCCAGGCATGATATTTAAAGGAATATTTCATTTTTAGTGTTTCACTTTAACCATTCTTAAAATCACTGCTCCTGAAAACACACCTGTTTTTAAAACTCTATTTTGCATTGATACATGCCCCCTGGGGCAGGACCCAGTCCCCAAACACTTTTTATGGCAATAACTTGCATATAAGCCTTTAAAATTAGCACTTTTGATTTTTCACATTCGTGTCCCATAGACTTTAACGGTGCTCGCGTGTTCGAACAAACGTTTTGCATGTTCGCATGTTCTGCTGCGAACCGAACCGGGGGGTGTTCGGCTCATCCCTAATAGAAACCAATCAGCATCCAGGTGTTATTGCCAAAGCTTAATTGAACCAGTTGAAGTTAGAAGCTGATTTGGCTACCATAGAAGAGCTGCACCAGATTCGGAGTGTTCTAGTTTTAGTAAATCAACCACACTCTCTCAGTAAGCTGTAAACTACAAGTGCTGGGGTAAGAATTGTAACCAATAGTTTACTTTAGAATGTTTATTGTATGCAATAGGGGAGATTTACTAAAACTGTTGCACACAGAATCTGGTGCAGCTGTGCATAATAACCAATCAGCTTCTAACTTCAGCTTGTTCAATTAAGCTTTGATAATAAAACCTAGAAACGGATTGGTTACTATGCACAGGTGCACCAGATTGTGTTTGCTCTAGTTTTAGTAAATCCCCCCCAATGTGTTAAGATAAAAAACACAGAGGGTTTATTACAACTTTAACATTTTTGGTGTTCTGTATGAGACAGCAAATCTTCACTTTCTTGAGGTCTGTGTTAAATGTGTTTTTTTTTGCCACTTCAGCGAGGTGTTTTCCCAGGTGGTGTTACTTCAACTTTACAGTTCAGTATCTTCCCTTATATCATCACATCATTGTGGCTTTATCATCATCTCAAAAACCAAACAATTACATTACATTCAACAATGATTCACTCCCCGAATTTTTGCACTCACCCCCGCCCCCCTAATCCACTACCTCCCCTTATCCCCCCCCTTTTAAGTCTCCCTCCTGCTTATTCATACTTCCTACTATACTTTCGCTCCTATTCTCCCTTGGCTCCTATCCAATCCTCTTCCATAAATTTTCTGTGGTCTTACCTGTCTAGTTTCTCTAATTACTATGGGGCCTCTGGCTAAATACCGCACACCTCAGCTGCTCTAATTGAGTACCTATATTTTACCCACTTTCTCCAAGTCATTTCGAAAGCTTCCAGTCCCGTCCCTTCACTGAACCTCATATATTCTAAATAATATATTTCATTGACTTTATTAAACCACTCCCGTATTGAAGGTCTTCTCTTATCCTGCCAATGTCTAGGGATAAGGCTTTTGGCCGCATTTATAAGGTGTGGTAATAGCGACTTCAAATATGTTTTTGTGGGCATTTCATTCCCATGAAATAAACATATCCGTGGGTCATCTGGGATGACGATGTTAGTAATCTCCCCTATAATACTCCTTATCTCATCCCAGTACTTCTTAATTTCCGGACAGTGCCACCAGATATGAGCCATTGTCCCAATTTCGTTACATCCCCTCCAGCATAGTTGTGAGGTTTCCCTCTGAATCCTGTGTGCTTTGTCAGGTGTAATGTACATTCTCACCATTGTAATTAATTTCCGCTATCCTACAATCCATCGAAGTGATGTTCACCCTTTTCAATATCTGCCCTGACTCTCGTTCATTAGGCTTGAAATCTAATTCCTACTCCCACTTTACCATAAATGGAGGAGTTTCAACACTCGCTAAATCCGTTAAAACTCTATATATCTTCGAGATCCCCCTTTCCCTTTTTTCTCCATGCATATTTTCTCCAGGGGTAACAAGTTCCTTGTTGACCTAATGGGCTGCGGGAGTTAATCAACGAAGTGTTTCAGTTGTTTATAACGCCAGGGATTTATAACAAACCACGTGTCCTTATCTTTTAATTCTTGGTATGTGCAAATGTTGCCCTTTCTCATGACATCTTTTAATTGGGCATCTTCCTTCAATATCCACATCCCAAACATATCTTCCTTCCCCGGAGTGAAAAATTCTGTGTCCTTAAGTGGAATTAATGGTGAATTAAATACCCATTTTTCTCTTTTATATAAATTATCCCATATTTTTAATACGTGCCTAGTGCTGTCCATTGTTCCCGTGCTCAATTTTCTACATTGTGGTGGAATCCATACTATCTTACCCAAATCCACTTCACTCTTACTATTCTCCATTTTCACCCATTGTTTTTCTCTGTTATTTTTTACCCACTCTAATATACGTGATAAGGTAATTGCCTCATAGTATTTCCAAATATCCGGTGCCCCCCACCCCCCTTTCGTCTTATCTTTAGTTAGTTGTGTAAAATTTATACAAGGTTTTTTCCCTCTCCAGATAAACATCGTCAACATAGTGCACAAACTTTTAAAATAACCCTGTGGGAGTGCAATTGGAAGCATTTGCATTTTGTAAATAATCTTTGGAAGGATTATCATCTTGTATATATTTATTCCCCCCCCCCCCATGATAGCTGTCCTCTTGAAATTTTGTTCAATTCTTTCTTTATCTCATTGAGGAGTGGTATAAAGTTAGCCTAGAATATTGACTATTGTTGGGGTAATTTTAACTCCTAAGTAATTAAGTTCTTCTAATCTCCACCTAAAGGGGAAATATTTTTGATATGTAGTATCCCCATATCTATTTTTATTGATCTCTAACGTTTCGGATTTATCTGGGTTAATTCGGAAGTTGGAGAGCTTCCCAAATTCTTTTAAAACCAATATCAGGTTTGGGAAGGTGGTCCTTGGGCAGGTGACATAGAACAATATGTCATCTGCGTAGGCGGCTAGCTTATACTCCTCATTGCCCACCTTAACACCGCCAATGTCTGGGCACCTCCTTATCTTATTTAACAGGGGTTCCAAGGCTAACACAAACAGTAGCGAGGAAAGTGGGCACCCCTGCCTAGTGCCGTTATTCATTTCAAATATGTCTGAGAAGGTGCCGTTTACTTTTACTTTTGCAGTGGGGTGGGTATATAAGGCCTTGATACAATTAAGCATTCTCTCTCCCAGACCGATCTCCTCAAGAGTGCCCCTCATGAAGCCCCAGTCTACCCTGTCAAAAGCTTTTTCAGCATCAATTGACAGGAGTCGACCTGGGGCTCCACTCTTCTTAATTTCCTGGACCACCAGTAACGTTTTAATACCATTGTCCCGCCCCTCTCTTCCTGGTACAAAACCTACCTGGTCTGGGTGAATGGTCTCGTTGATTATCACTTTCATTCTTTCAGCTAGTATTTTGGCAAATAGTTTTATGTCTACATTTAGGAGTGACATGGGCCTATAACTGGAGCATAACGTGTTATCTTTACCTTCTTTCAGAATGATGGCTATGTGAGGAGGGGGGGTTCCACACCCCAGATGATGGCTTCTCAGCTGAAACATGTCGGGTGGACCCCTCACGATTGCCGCTATATGATGTTTAAGCTGTTTTTTGATCTTCCAATATGTGAGTTTGTTTTTTAATTATTTTAATAAACCAGTGTTTTAAATGTTATCACGCTATGTGAGTTTCTTTACTCCTTGCATAGCATGTGAATTATTTGTTTGGCCTGTGTCGGATTGCCTATGGATGTGGAAGCTGTGATGTTACCTCCCCTTCCCACTGTATGCTGACGACATCTGACAAGTTATATTGCTCTGACCAGGCGGTCAACAAGCATTTTTGACTTGTATGACGTATGTCATTTCAGGTCATTTATTTTTGGTAAGCCTCTTGATGTTCTTGGTGATGGCCCCGCACCGATCTAGATCTTCCGTTCACTTGTGGTTTTCCCAGTATTGACTTACCTGTTAGATTCTGCAATTAATCATCCACTCACCTGTGAACCTGGGAGTCATTTTTCCATCTTTTGTTACGTGCAACCTCCATAGACTTTTGGTGGCGTTTTCTCACAAATCTCTTTACAAATTTATATTATGGACTGTCACGTTTTAAGTTCTTTTTATAATTAATTTAGGACTTTTTGGAACTGTCACTGTTTTTATTTTCAGTCACTGTTTTTACCAATTAGGTTTATTATTTATTGTTTCACTTATTTTTTTTTTTTTTTGCAGATTAACACTGCATATTTATATTGTGTAATCCATATTTATGGTCATACTTAGTTCATTCTAGGTTTATTCATTGTGTATATGCACTTAATTTTTATGTTTGCCAGTTTGTAGCGCTACACTTTTATATATATTTTTTAATTTCCTGGACCACCAGTAACGTTTTAATACCAATGTCCCGCCCCTCTCTTCCTGGTACAAAACCTACCTGGTCTGGGTGAATGGTCTCGTTGATTATCACTTTTATTCTTTCAGCTAGTATTTTGGCAAACAGTTTTATGTCTACATTTAGGAGTGACATGGGCCTATAACTGGAGCATAACGTGTTAACTTTACCTTCTTTCAGAATGATGGCTATGTTGGCTTCTAATGCTTCCCTTCTTATCTCCCACTTTCCCCAATCCCGTTCATATATGAACACATTTTGGGAACAAGTAGATCCTGGTATTTTTTGTAATATATAACCGTCAACCCATCAGGCCCTGGGCTTTTACCTACTGGGGTTTCCTGCAGTGCTTTTCTAATCTCCTCTTCAGTGATGGGGGCCTCTAATATGTTCTTTTCCTTATCCGTGATTTTATATAATCGAGCCTCTTTTAGAGCCTCTTTTTGTTTCTTTAGCCTCTTGTGAATCCTTTTTGTCTATTGCATATAGCCCACCATAGTACTTTTGAAAGACTTTCGCGATGTCACTGGTTTTATACCTAAATTCTCCCGAATTTGTATTTATTTTTTCAATAAAGTTAATAGATTTCTTTTTTCTCACGACCCTTGCCAGGAATTTGCCTGGTTTGTTACCGCTTATATATGTTTCTTTCTTCGTTAGGTTGAAGACCTTACGTGTTTCTTGCTCTACTAGGTCTCGCATCTCCTCTCTCTTCCTATGAAGGCTTCCCAACACCGCCCCGTCCCACGATATTTTATGTTGTTGTTCTAACTCATACATTTCTTTTGTCAAAGCTATCTTGTCTTTCAGCATTCTTCTCTTTTTCTCTGCGCCCACCATCATAATAATATATAGGCTTTGTGAGCCTCCCAAACCGTTGCCTCGGCAACCTCCCTGGACCCATTTATTTTAAAGTACAGCTCTAGTTCTTCCTTAATTCTCTTGGCTATTTCTTTATCTTGAAGTAGGTCTTCATTTAATCTCCAACTATTGCCTTGTTTCTGTCGCTCTCCTATTTTTATCTGTAGGCTCAACGGCGCTTGATCTGAGAGGGTCACAGTGCCAATACTTGTACGAGTGACCACTTCCAGTAATCTATGATCCATTAAGAAAAAGTCTCATCTCGAGTATGTCGCATGCATGGGGGAATAATATGTGTAGTCACCTACTTTCTCATGCTGCATCCTCCAGACATCGACCAATTGGTACTGGTGCAACTTCTTTTTTAATTTTTTCACCCAACCCTCCTCTGTCCCCCGTGCCTGGGACGTACTATCTCTCACTGGGTCCAGACAAAAATTAAAATCCCCTGCAATTATGGCCCCCCCCTCTCTTAAATTCTTCAAACTTCGCCAGAACACCTATTACAAATCTATTTTTCTTTTTATTTGGTTCATAGATGTTTGCCAATGAGCATTCAAAGCCGTTTAGCTTACCTCTCAGAAAGAGGTATCGCCCCTCGGAGTTGGTCAATCTAGTCTCCAGCTCGAACTTTACTTCCTTGGCAAACCCTATGGCGACCCCTTTAGCACCCCTAGTCGGAGAGTCACCGTAAAACCAGACTGGAGAATCTTTAGAGTAAATTTTTTGACAGTTGCCCAACCACAGATGTGTCTCCTGTAGCAGTGCCACGTCGGCCTTCAGGAACTTCAACTCTAGCAGTATATTAGCCCGTTTACTGGGGGCATTCAACCCCCTAACATTGTATGTTATTATATTTACACTAGACATTGTTTTTTTTCTTCTTTTTTCTCTCCTCTTTTCTTCTATTTTTTATAGCGCAATCAAGGGAGAAGGAGTCATTATTCTGAGCCCTCGTGCTACCCTGTTTCCCCCTTTCACCCCCCTCCCCCACCCCTCCCTCACCCCCTCCCGCCCATCCACTCCCCCCCAGCCCCAACCCCCTCTTAGGGTAACTAGATCTCCCCATGATTCAATTTACCAAGGTCCCACCTACTCCTCCTGGACCCCCGGTCGGCCCCCTAGAAGTTGGACTCGGCTAGGCCGTGATCTGAGCTGACTTTCCCCCCTTGATGTTTTGGGGGGTACCCCAGCCCGTTCCCCTCCCCCCAGTCCCACTTTCCCCCACCACCAACCCCCACCCACGCCCACCCCACCGCAAGCACAGATTTATTATTCACTAATGGACTGAGAAAGAGGGAAAATAGAAAAAAAGAGAAAGAAAAAAAAATCTGTCCTTTCTCTTTCCACTTCTACAGTCCAAGATATATTATTTATTTCTCCATGACCCTCTGGATTCTTAGTCCACTCCCACCATCCTGGAATCTCTGTAGTAGGTACATTTAGACGCTCGCAAAAGTTTGATGTATCCTCTGGAAATCTTAGCACAGCAGAGCGTCCATCTTTGCGTCCTGGTAAGCACGTGGGGAAGCCCCAAGAGTATTGGACATTACTTGCTTAAAGTTGAACCAGCAAGGGCTGTAGGATTCTTCTTCTGGCTAAAGTTTCAGCTGCCAGATCTGGGAAGATCTGCAAGGTGGTTTCTCCATACTTCGCCACTTGATTGTTTCTTCAGGCATATTCTAATCTGCTCTTTATCTTGGAAGTTATGGAATCTGGCAATGACATCTCTTGGTACATCCCCAGCGATCTCAGGGGGTTTTCTGATCTGGTGTATTCTTTCAAATTTGATTTTACTGGTTTTACTCCCTCTCCTTACCATATGCCCAAAAATGCCCTCCATTTTTTCTTGTAGGTCCTCCTTTTCTCCTTGTATCTCTGGTAAGCCTCTTATCCTGAGACTCTTCCTTCTGTTCCGGTTCTCTTGGTCTTCAATTTTATATAATATGTGTTTTTGATCCTGTTGGATCCTATTTACTTGAACCTTGAGATTTTTTATCTCCTCCCCCTGCGTGTCTAGCCTGCCCTCGGTGTCCTCAACTCTTTTTATTATATGGTGCATATCTTCATGTAGAGTTGCAATCTCTCCTTTTATAAATGTTTCCAGCCTCGTAAACATTTCTGCCATTTCACTTAGTTGGAAGCTGTTTTTTTTTGTTTAGAGTCCATTTTGACTTCCTCTTCCACTGCCACTAGCATCTCACTGCCCACCAGGTTGGTTTCGGTAACTCCTAGCTGTTTTCTTACCACCGATTTTTGAGTGCCCTCTATGTTTCTGCTTTTGCCAATCCCCTGTTTATTTGGGCTTTCTTTGCTCCCTTCTTGCACCATGTACTTTTTAATGGTACCTGGACTTGCGATTGTCCTGGGCTGGATAGTAGAGTGGGATAGATTCACTGCAGCCCCTCTCCCAGTTTTACCTCTCATTTCTCATTGATACATGTGTACTTACTGCAGTGTTTCAGTTAGATGACTCCATCTTCGTTCTCTCCTATCCAATACAAAAGTCTATATTCTCCTGGGGTTTTAGTCAGAGCTAATTAGCCCTCCTTCCCCCTGGCAGAGCCCTACCGTTGTTGCTGTCCCTGACCACCATATACCCCTACCCATCGGGGGGAGCCTTCTTTACTGGGAGCCGCACTTCTTCTAATATACTGTGCACTGGTCGTTCTAATGTGAACATTGCCCCTCTTTTGTTTTTACTATCCCGTTCAGCCATATATTTTTCCCTTCCCCTGCACATTTATGGACTCCAGCAGATCTTAGCAGCCCTATCCGCTTAAAGCCCTTATAGAGACACTCAACTTAGTGACAATCTATATATCAACATATGTACATGACCGGAAATCACTATAATCGTTAATTCACCTGCAACAGAAAACCTATAATATACCAGGATCACCTCTTATCACACGTTGTTATCTATACTTCTTGTAATGGCATAATTTTTAGCAACTCTTAACAGTTTTAGGGTTACACAATCTGGTCCCTCAGTCAGTGTGTAATACCCCTAGTACTTGCGGTTTGTGGGTAGTGGAATTTCCATCTCGCTCCAGCTTCTCTCGCTCTCCTTTGCTTCTGGAGGCTCCCGCCTCAGTAGCCGCGTCTTGTCAGCCATATCCCGGCCGGCTCTCCCTGCTTGCTGTTAGAATCAAAGGTTGAACAAGCGTTCAGAGTCCCAGGAGAGTGGGGATCTTCCTCCCATCCTGGTAGCGATTCCCGTCACACAAGGGGCAGCAAAGTGGTCCGGGCCAGTGGCGGGGGCGGGAGTACTTGTCATGTACCGAGGGGGGAATCCCGATCAGGGAGTGGAGGGGGATCGCCGTCCCTTCCCTAGTCGGGCATCTCATGAGGGAAGGATCCCGGGCTTCACGGGCTCAGCTGCGGCTCTTACACAGCTTCTGCATCCGGTCCCTCCCTCCTGCCTGGGTGCAGTCTGTGTTAAATGTTAAGCTTAGTGTGAGGTTAGGTGTTAGTGTGGTTATGTTTTATGATTATGATTATGCTATTAATATTTTTGGTAATTGTCTCCTATCTCCTATCCAACTGTACATCCCTACTGAACTGGCTTTGCTGAGTCTGCTATTAATATTTTTGGTAATTGTCTCCTATCTCCTATCCAACTGTACATCCCTACTGAACTGGCTTTGCTGAGTCTGCTATTAATATTTTTGGTAATTGTCTCCTATCTCCTATCCAACTGTACATCCCTACTGAACTGGCTTTGCTGAGTCTGCTATTAATATTTTTGGTAATTGTCTCCTATCTCCTATCCAACTGTACATCCCTACTGAACTGGCTTTGCTGAGTCTGCTATTAATATTTTTGGTAATTGTCTCCTATCTCCTATCCAACTGTACATACCTACTGAACTGGCTTTGCTGAGTCTGCTATTAATATTTTTGGTAATTGTCTCCTGCTGCCATATCTTTAAACTTCCATATTTACTGCTAGCTCTATAACAAACACACTGCAATAGCAATATTACTGGTGATTGATTCTCAACTCCATGTGGCTTGAGTGATCAAGAGAGGTAATTAGCTTTACGACCCTAGCCTGTGTCTGGCCTGGCCCTGGCCATCTCCTCCCCATATTCAGGTGTCTCACATCAGACCCAATAATGACCAACTGAGAAATGCATCCCAGCTTAGGCTGTCTATAAATTTATGGCAGCTTATGGGGTGGCGCAGACAGGGGCATGGCGCAGACATCATGGCTCTTTCCTGAGTGGCTCTGTCACGATTGATGCGCAGTTTCACCGACGCAGTTTAACGAAAGCAGGATAACTAAAGCTGCATGAACAACAGGAACTCTGCTCCACTCTGCAAGACGACAAGCAAGCCAACTTTGAAATTTATTTTATATTAGGTTAGTTTCCCACTCTCTAGCCACTAACATGCTCCTTATTCTCTTCCTTCTCACATTGGTGTCTTCTATCCTCAAATTATCTTTACTCTACCCCTCCTCTCTTCCCTGCAGCATGCACATATCACCCTCACTCCTACCCTCTCCCTACTATGGCACCCATCATCTCCTGCATTTGCTGCACCCACATGCTGACATAAACACCAGGGCCACTAGACATGTGCGCTCATGCACATCCCACTCCCACCTTGCCTTCCTCACCCTCCTCCTTCTCCTAGTCTCAGGTGATATTTCTCCTAATCCCGGTCCGCCATTTTCCAAATGCAAGCCACATATCCAATACCCCTCCCCCTCTGGCAACCATCGCAATCCACTCAGTTTAATTTCTATCCCCCTACTTCCTCAAAGCACCCCACCAATCTCATGTGCCCTGTGGAACGCCCGCTCCATCTGTAACAAGCTAACATCTGTACATGACCTCTTCATCTCTCATGGCTTGAACATACTGGCCATAACAGAAACCTGGCTGCAAAATTTTGACTCGGCTTCTCCTGCTGCCCTCTCCCATGGTGGTCTCCATTGGACTCACTCCTCCAGACCCAACAGACAGAAAGGAGGTGGAGTTGGCTTCCTTCTGTCCCCACAAAGCACCTTCCAAGTCCTTACTGTCCCTCCTTCTCTATCCCTCTCTTCTTTTGAGATGCACTGTATTCGTCTGTTTTCTCCCATTTCCCTGAGGATTGCAGCAATTTATAGGCCTCCAGGACCGGCATCACGCTTCCTTGATGACTTTGCTGCCTGGCTACCCTACTTTCTCTCCTCTGAAATAACCACCATTATTCTTGGTGACTTTAACATTCCTGTCAATGTCAACAGCCCAACTACAGCTAAACTTCTCAACTTAACCTCATCTTTTGACCTAACCCAATGGACACATACTTCCACTCACTCCAATGGTAATACCCTTGACCTTGTATTCTCCCATCTCTGCAACCCTGGCAACCTCACTAACACCCCCTTTCCTCTATCTGATCACAACCTCATTACTTTCACTGTATCCTTGCCTCCAACTACCCATCCCTCCAAGCAGCAAACAATTACTTGTAGAAACCTTCGTCACGTTAACCCTTCTCTTCTCTATTCTGCTACTGACAACCTATATGACATAATCTCTCCCCTGTCCTGTCCTGACCTGGCCACTTCTGTCTACAACAGTTCACTCTCATCATCACTAGATGCACTTGCTCCCCTAACCACACGCAGAATTAGGCCCCGACCGTTACAACCCTGGCAAACTGACAACACTAGAAATCTCAAGAGACATTGCCGTGCTCTTGAACGACTGTGGCGTAAAACCAAATGCCTGCAAGACTTCACCCTATATAAATCTGCCCTTCTAAAATACAATTCATGCCTCCATGCTGCCAAACAAGCCTACTTTGTCTCTCTTATTAATTCCTTGTCATCCAGTCCCCGTCGGCTCTTCTCAACCTTTAACTCTCTGCTTCGTCCACCACCCCCTCTACCCACTAACTCACTCACTGCCCAAGAGATTGCCAATCACTTCAAAGACAAGATCAATGCAATTCGTGAGGACATCTCCACTGTGCGTACATCTTCCCCACCCATCATACCTTGCCCAGCAGCACATTCAACCCTCTCCTCTTTTGAATTGGCTACTACGGAAGAGGTTACAAAAATTTTCTCGAATGCCCACCTAACCAATTGTCCCTTGGATCCTGTTCCCTCACAACTACTACGGTCACCCTCTTCTTCTATCCTATGCTCCCTCACCCACATCTTCAATCTCTCCCTTTCTAGTGGCATTTTCCCCTCCCCTCTAAAACATGCACAGATCACTCCCATTCTTAAAAAGCCCTCACTGGACCCTACCGACCTGAACAACTTAAGACCCATCTCATTACTCCCATTCACCTCTAAACTTCTAGAACGCTTAGTCTACAACTGTCTTAGCTCCTACCTCAATGAAAATAACCTTCTTGACCCCTTACAGTCTGGCTTTCGCTCGCAACACTCCACGGAAACTACCTTACTAAAACTCACTAACGATTTACTAACTGCTAAAACCAACAGCCAGTACTCCATACTCCTACTACTTGACCTCTCTGCGGCCTTTGATACTGTTGACCACCCGCTCCTTCTCAATAAACTACATTCCCTTGGCCTCCAAGATTCTGCTCTATCCTGGTTCTCTGGCTATTTATCACAGCGCTCCTTCAGTGTCACCTACAACTCTGTCTCCTCCTCTCCATTGCCCCTTTCTGTGGGGGTCCCCCAAGGCTCGGTTCTTGGACCCCTTCTCTTCTCTATCTACACCTCCTCCCTTGGTCACCTAATAACTGCCCACGGCTTCCAATACCACTTATACGCTGATGACACCCAAATCTATCTGTCTACTCCTCACCTCACTCCTTCAGTCTCCTCTCGCATTACTAACTTACTAACTGACATATCAGCATGGATGTCGCACCACTTCCTTAAACTAAATCTCTCTAAAACTGAGCTATTAATATTCCCCCCCGCCCATGCCCCCCTCCATGACTTTTCCGTCAAAATCAACAATGCAACCATCAGTCCCTCCCCTCACGCCAGGGTACTAGGTGTAATCCTAGACTCCGACTTGTCATTTCAGCCTCAAATCCAATCGCTGTCAAAAGTTTGTAGAATTCACCTCCGTAACATCTCTAAAATTCGCCCTTTTCTAACAAATGAAACCACCAAGCTCCTCATTCACTCCCTTGTTATCTCTCGCCTTGACTATTGCAACTCCCTTCTCATTGGCCTACCGCTCCATAGGCTATCCCCTCTTCAGTCGATCATGAATGCTGCTGTCAGACTTATCCACCTTACCAACCGCTCAGTGTCTGCCAACCCTCTACTTCAATCCCTACACTGGCTCCCAATCACCCAGCGAATTAAATTCAAAATTCTAACCACAACATACAAAGCCATTCACAACTCTGCCCCAAGCTACATCACTAATCTTGTCTCCAAATATCACCCAAATCGTCCTCTCCGCTCTTCTCAAGACCTCCTGCTTTCAAGCTCTCTCATCTCCTCCTCCCATGCTCGTGTCCAGGATTTCTCCAGAGCCTCTCCCATCCTCTGGAACTCGCTACCTCCATCTATCCGGCTATCCCCTACTCTTGCTACCTTCAGGCAATCCCTGAAAACTCATCTCTTCAGGAACGCCTATCACGTCTCCAACTAATCTCCTACCACTTCCACCAGCTCATTCCCCACAGTTACAACCTTTTGTACCACCTGCCCCACCCTATTAGATTGTAAGCTCTTCTGAGCAGGGCCCTCTTAATCCTATTGTATTGTATTGTATTATATTATAACTGTATTGTCTCCCTTTTATATTGTAAAGCGCTGCGTAAACTGTTGGCGCTATATAAATCCTGAATAATAATAATAATAATAATAATAATAATAATGATTAGGAGTGAGATGAAATGTTTTTTGGGGGAAAGATTGAAATTTTGGGAAAGGTTATTTTCTAGAGGGTAGGTTAGAAGGTAGATGCTTCTGTGCCATATTTTCCCTAGTTGTTTTCTACACTGAAAGGCTCTACAGCAATGACTATCATTGTTGGGCTTACAGGACTGAAAGCCAGTTTACCATAATTATTTTTCAGGTTTTCTGGTAACAATTCATAAAATGTTCTGCTATGTTTACTCATTCCTAAAATCAAAGTGTATTTACGGTATGTACTGAACACTGCCTGTATACAGCACAATCCATTCATATTTTTAATGACATTTTAATTTCATATTGAAATAATTATAATCAGATAATTTAAAATATAATTCTAGGCAAACAGCCTAGTTAATGGATTTGTGATTCTGCCCAGGCAATCTTGTGTTTAACACACTTCAGCAACACTGCACAGACAGAGAGGTAACAGATACTTTAGAAATGCAGCTTCCTTATAGTATTGATGGTATATCAAGTCATTTGTCTGATTTTAAACCACTTTAAATGTTGGGTCAAATATTTTAGCCAAAAGATTCATAATTTTGGATGATGAATATAAGAATGCATTCAAACATACAGTATATATTTTAAAACATAAATACACGGAAATTAATTCTCAGAATGACAAATTTTCATTTGTCTGAATATGTGGATTCAGATTTGCAGAGAATCATGAAATTCAAGGCCATCAGGATTTATGATTACCAGCAAATCAGAAAAAAAACCCTGCAATGTGCAAAGTACTTATTCAGGTGAATGTAAAATGTGTGACTCATTAGAAAATAAGGGGTCCAACATATCTGTTCACCTTTGATAAAAATACAAAGTTCAAAACATATTGAGCATATGTTATGACGGACACTGGAGATTACTTTGCTAATTAAAAAATAGGGATACAAATTGTTATTTTTATTGAGTGAACTAATTAAATATACTCACGGGAGTAATTTTGGATCTTGGAAGTGTTACTTGAAATTCCACTGACAATTCATTAGCCTTTTGGCTAATTAAAAAAGACATTTTCACAAAAAAAGATTCCACACTCAATTTTATCACAAAAAAGTACAAGCAAAATACACTTGAGTCCTAAAGGACAAAAGTTAATGCTGTATTTTCATATCTAATTCTCCTAAGTCATTACATTCTCATTAACAATTAGCCCCTTAAGTAATTCAACAGTAAAATAAAGGGGTAAATGGCTAACAGTGACATACATTCATCATAGATGTTTGTGCTATATTTTGTTTAGATTTTAGGTTTAGGATGAAACTGTTTTAAACTGATATGATTTGCAAAGGACATGGGAAGTTGAGCACTGCCATGAGAGAGAGACATGCACCGATGCAAAAAAAAGATTTTCAAAAATACTGTTTAGCAGGGAGAGGGTTTTTTTTCATCCAGCTTAAGAGACAACATTGAAAAAAAAAAATCTTTTAAATACCATGCTTGGGGGATGCCTTTAAGTAGCGTATGCTGATACAGAACAGTATGATGTAATCCTTTAAAAGAGACACAAAAAAAAGGAAGAGGGGGGAAAAGGGCATGGAGGGCCTGTTAAAATTTCAATTAGGCCCTTTTATTCAGGCATGCAGCGTGGGTGGCCAGTGAGTGTGCACCCCCTATCCTTCTTGAACCACACCAGGCTATACAGTATGCCTTTTAACACTGGGGGGGTACCCTGCAAGCCTCCTTGTCCCAGTGTTGAGGAACAAGGGTCTCTTCCCCATATCCACTCCCCAGGAGGATGGGTTGTGGGGGCCTTAAGGAGGCCATAAAGCTGTAGTAAGATAAGCACAGGTTTAGGGATCCTTGCTAACATCATTTGGTCATGGCAAAATATAGTCAATGACATCACAGAGCATCGCTGTTCCTGTATTTACATTACCACATCACCTGGAATCTGCCATTTAATGATAGGAGTGAAGAGGGAATGCCCTGTCGGGTTGTCGTGGTGGGGGACAAAACATAATTGGGAAGGCTAGTCATTGTGATTGACAACAGATCCACATCGATAACAATTTGATTTTTTTTTACATTATCTCTTTAACTTTTTCAAGGTGCATGTTTATTAACATATGACTTTTTTGGGGGGAATGGGTAATTTGCATCTCTGCATTCATTCCCCTGGAGGGGGTCAAATATCTGGGGTATTTTAAAGAGGTCTTCCAGATTTCTGTAAGTCCACCTTAAACATTTTTGAGGAACAGATGTGGGGAAGAGATCCTGGATAAGGATCAGGTTAGATTAATAAGGGTAACCCTACAGTTTAATGCTTACTGTTCCTTTAAAAAGAAAAAGAAGAAAAAGTGGGGTACTTCCTTAACTGCTTTAGCCCCGGAAGATTTTACCCCCTTCCTGACCAGAGCACTTTTTGCGATTCGGCACTGCGTTGCTTTAACTGACAATTGCGCGGTCGTGCTACGTTGCACCCAAACAAAATTGATGTCCTTTTTTCCCACAAATAGAGCTTTCTTTTGCTGGTATTTGATCACCTCTGCGGTTTTTATTTTTTTGCGCTATGAACAAAAAAAAGCGTCAATTTTGAAAAAAACGCATTATTATTTACTTTTTGCTATAATAAATATACCCAAAAATATATAAAGAAAAATGTTTTTCCTCAGTTTAGGCCAATATGTATTCTTCTACATATTTTTGGTAAAAAAAATCACAAAAAGCGTATATTGATTGGTTTGCGCAAAAGTTATAGCGTATACAAAATAGGGGATAGTTTTATGGCATTTTTATTTTTAATTTTTTTCTATTAGTAATGGCAGCGATCTGCGATTATTATCAAGACTGCGACATTATGGCGGACACGTCGGACACTTATGACACTATTTTGGGACCATTGTCATTTATACAACTGTCAGTGCTATAAAAATGCACTGATTACCGTGTAAATGACCCTGGCAGTGAAGCGGTTAACCACTAGGGGGCAATGAAGGGGTTAATTGTGTCCTAGTGAGTGATTCTAACTGTGGGGGGATGGGCTACTAGTCACATGACAGCGATCACCGCTCCCTGTCATAACAGGAAGTGGGGATCTCTGTCATGACACAAGCTGCCCCGTTCTGAGGCTCCGTGACACGATCGCCGGGAGACCGGTGGACATCAAGTCCGCCGCTCCTGCGGGCACGGTCATGCTGTACCTGCGCACGTGCGTGCACCTGCTATCCCCGGCTCTTAAAGGGGACATACAGGTATGCCCATTTGCCCAGCGCTGCCATTGTGCCGACGTATATCGGCGTGCAGCGGTTGGAAAGTGGTTAATTAAAACCTTCAGGTGACCAGGAAAGAGATTTTAAGGAGCATGCATTCCCCCTTCCTGTACCATACCATACATGCCTTTCAGTGTTGGGGTAGGTCTCATGCAAAAGGGAATGGTGAAGCCTTCCCTTTTGCATGTCATCTTGTCCCAGTGTTGAGGACAAGGGTCTCTTCACTACAGCCTATTGTGAAAGTAATTTTAAATTCTGTATAAAACTTTATTAATTTTTTTTATGCTTTGCTTATGTATTGCACACTGCACTCATTGTGCACAGGTCACTAATAGGGATGAGCCCACGGTTTAAGTTAATCATAAGTTCGACTTGAACATCAGGTGTTTGTTCTAAAACAAACCAAACGTATGGGGCGTTTGCAGGAAATTCCATCGCCACAGAATGACCCATAATGCACTGCGAGATCGCAGTGCATTGCTGTATGATGATTGGCCAAGCATGCACCTGACCTGCATGCTTTGGCCAATCACAGCACGCTCTGCTGAGAGAGCCATAACTGGCCAAAGGCAGGGTGCTTTTGGCCAATCATGGCTCAGAGGGACTATGTCCCCACCCCACACTATATAAGGCTGCTTACATAACGGCCATGTAAAGTGTGTAGACGGAGATAGATTGGGCTAGATTAGGCAGGCAGGTTAGTTAGTGGCAGTGTATTTGATATATACATATCTCACAAAAGTGAGTACACCCCTCACATTTTCATAAATGTTTTATTATATCTTTTCATGTGACAACACTGAAGAAATGACACTTTGCTACAATGTAAAGTAGTGAGTGTACAGCTTATATAACAGTGTCAATTTTCTTTCCCCTCAAAATAACTCAACACACAGCCATTAATGTCTAAACCACTGGTAACAAAAGTGAGTACACCCCTAAGTGAAAATGTCCAAATTGGGCCCAAAGTGTCAATATTTTGTGCTGCCGCCATTATTTTCCAGCGCTGCCTTAACCCTCTTGGGCATGGAGTTCACAAGAGCTTCACAGGTTGCCACTGGAGTGCTCTTACACTCCTCCATGATGACATCACGGAGCTGGTGCATGTTACAGACCTTGCGCTCCTCCACCTTCCGTTTGAGGATGCCCCACAGATGCTCAATAGGGTTTAGGTCTGGAGACATGCTTGGTCAGTCCATCACCTTTACCCTCAGTTTCTTTAGCAAGGCAGTGATCGTCTTGGAGGTGTGTTTGGGGTGGTTATCATGTTGGAATACTGCCATGCGGCCCAATCTCCGAAAGGAGGGGATCATGCTTTGCTTCAGTATGTCACAGTACATGTTGGTATTCATGGTTCCCTCAATGAACTGTAACTTCCCAGTGCCGGCAGCACTCATGCAGCCCCAGACCATGACACTCCTACTAGGGATGAGCTTCGTGTTCGAGTCGAGCACGTGTTCGACTCGAACATCGTGTGTTCGGCAGTTCGCCAAATTACGACCGTTGTGGGCCGTTCGCGCCAAATTCGAGTGGCGCGTCACGGCCCATAATTCACTGCAGCATCTCAGTGCATTGCTGGCTGATGATTGGCCAAGCATGCACTATGACCCGCATGCTTGGCCAATGACAGCGCCGTGTGTACAGAGAGCCGTAATTGGCCAAAGCCAGGGAGGCTTTTGCCAATATTGGCTCAGGGAATTTAGTACACGTCCCACACTATATAAGGCCGCCTGCGTGGCGGCCTTGTGTAGTGTATTGCGGCGGAGAGAGATAGATAGACAGAGAGACAGTGTCATTTGATTTAAGTTAGAGTAGGCAGGTCGAGTCAGTTAGTGGCACTTACAGTGTATTGTGTATATATATGCATCCCAGGTGTTGTATGTATATATATATATATATATATATATATATATATATATATATATATATATATATATATATATATATATACACACTGTATTCAGTTTAGCTAGATCCATTCCTATTATTCTCTTCCTAATATACTGACAGGCAGGCAGGTGTTTTTACAGTATTTCCAGTTAGTGTGCTGAGTACCCTGCACAGTTGCACCTACAGTATAGCTACCCGAAGACAAGTGCTTGTGTGCTTCTTCTGATCCTATTAATAGCACAGGCAGGCTCTTGAAGTATTTCCAGTTAGTGTACTGTGTAACCCTGCAGAGTTGCACCTACCGTATAGCTACCTGAAGCCAAGTGCTTGTGTGCTTCTTCTGATCCTATTAATAGCACAGGCAGGCTCTTGAAGTATTTCCAGTTAGTGTACTGTGTACCCTGCACAGTTGCACCTACATGTATAGCTACCTGAAGACAAGTGCAGGTGTCCTCATACTAATAATACTACAGGCAGGCAGTTGATTCTGCTAGCTGCAGTTTAATCGGTATATATATACATCCCAGTTTTGTGCAGCTACATCTTACTTTTTTTCGGCAGCTGGCCATGTTGAGCTGAAACATGCGGAAGACTTGGTCGAGTGGATGACCAAGCCGTCCTCATCCTCCTCATCCTCTCTCACCCAGGCTCGGGGTACTTTGGCAAAGCAGCTGCCAATGCGGCCTCTTCCCTCAGCTCAATGGCATCAGTCACTCCTTCCCGAGCACACCATGTCCTCCTGAGGAGTCCCCCGAACTGTTTGACCACAGTGTTGGGTACATGTTCCAGGAGGATGCCCAGCGTTTTGAAGGCTCTGATGATGGTACTCAGCTAGAGGAAGGCAGTAACGTGAGCCCAGACAGAGGGGGTGCCCAAGAAGGACAGCAATCTGGCAGTCATGTTTGCCTTGCTGCAGATACTGCCAGGTTTGCTCCAGTGATGAGTAGGGAGGGGATGATGAGGTCACTGACTCCACGTGGGTGCCTGATAGGAGAGAGGAGGAGGAGGCACATCACCAACGAGGCAGGATGCCCTCCAGGGGCCAGCTTAAGGGCAGCACACTGACTGCATCACACCGCAGAGCTCCGCATGTGCAGGGCGCTGCTGTCTCTGTGCCTTATTCCAAAAGTTCTTTGGTGTGGGCCTTTTTTGAGACGAGTGCATCAGATCGCACCGCTGCTATTTGCAACATATGTCTCAAGTGTATCTCGCGTGGCCAAAACATCTCCCGCTTGGGCACCACATGCTTGACCAGACATATGTTGACCTGCCATGCAGTTTGTTAGCAAGCGTACCTAAAGACTCACACCAAAGAACAAAGAGGACCTCTCCTTGCTCCTCATCAGCTGGGATCTTCAACCCCACTATACCTTTAGTCCTCTCTGAGACCTGCTCTGAGAGGAATGAAGGTGAAGAATTAGGTGTGTCATAGCCAAGTACTTGCGGGCAACCTGCTAATCGGTACACCGACCAGGCAAATTTCCCTGCTCCAGTTGCTGCACTGCAGAAAGTAGTTCGCTCCCAGCCATCCACATGCCCAGCGGTTGAATGCTAGCTTGGCAAAATTGCTAGCACTTCAACTGCTATCTTTTCAGTTGGTAGACTCTGCCCCCTTCCGTAAGTTTGTGGAATGTGCGGTTCCTCAGTGGCAGGTTCCCAAACGCCACTTTTTCTCACGAAAGGCGATTCCGGCTCTCTACCGGCATGTGGAAGGCAATGTCTTGGCCTTGCTGGACAGGGCGGTCAGCAGTAAGGTGCATATTACCGCTGACTCATGGTCTAGCAGTCATGGACAGGGATGTTACCTAAGTTTCACGGCGCATTGGGTGACTCTGCTGGCAGCTGGGATAGATACAAGTCAAGGTGCAGTAGTTTTGCAGGTTGTTTCACCACCACGCCTTCAAAATGCTACTACTAATTCTGATACACCTCTCTCCTCCACACCCTCCTCTTCTTCTTCCTCCATGGCCTCTTCCTGTGCTTTGTCCTCGGAACCAGCGGTGCTCCGTAGGCGTTCAAGGACTACGCAAGTACGCAGGCCAAAAGATGCCATACGGTGCTTGAGCTGGTGTGCTTGGGGGACAGGAGCCACACTGGGGCAGAGATTCTGTCAGCTCTGCAGGGGCAGGTTCAGTGTTGGTTGACGCCCCGCCAGCTGAAGCCAGGAATGGTGGTTTGCGACAATGGCACCAACTTCCTCTCCGCCCTCCGACAGGGACAACTGACCCATGTGCCCTGTTTGGCTCACGTCCTTAACTTGGTGGTGCAGCGGTTCTTGGGCAGGTACCTGGGCTTACAGGATGTCCTGAGGCAGGCCAGGAAAGTCTGTGTGCATTTCCGCCGGTCGTATAATGCCAGTGCTCGGCTGGCTGACCTCCAAAAGGAATTTAACCTGCCCAAGAACCGCCTAATCTGTAACATGCCCACCAGGTGGAACTCAACGTTTGCCATGCTGCAGCAGCTGCACACGAAGCAGAGGGCCATCAAGGAGTACCTGTGCAACTATGGCACCAGGACAGAATCAGGGGAGCTTGTTTTTTTTTTTCCCACGCCAGTGAGCCATGATCATGGATGTATGCACTGTCCTGCCACCATTTGAGGAGGCCACAAGGATGGTGAGCAGTGACAGTGCATGCATCAGTGACACTGTCCCCCTTGTCCACCTGTTGGAGCACACACTGCGTGGAATAATGGACAGGGCACTTGAGGCAGAACAGAGGGAAACTCATGCTGCACAGCCTCCCTGATCCAGCAAAGCCTGCGGAAGGATCCTCGTATTCATGGTATCAAGGAGAGGGAACGTTACTGGCTGGCAACCCTCCTTGATCCACATTACAAGGGTAAGGTTGCAGACCTTATCTTGCCGTCGCAGAGGGAGGAGAGGATTAAACATCTTCGGGAGGCCTTGCAGAAAGGTCTGTGCAATGCGTTCCCAGAGACTGGGAGGTTACAAACTCCTGTTTCTGGACAACGTGTTGCTGAGGCTTCGGTCAGTCAAAGAAGGAGCGGTGGAGAAGGTGGCTGTCTGACCGATGCGTTCAGACAATTTTTTAGTCCGCAGCCCCAAGGTATGATCGGTTCCAGCAACCATCGCCAGCATCTGTTTTTCATGGTGCAGGAATACCTAGGGGCAAGATCTGACTTGGACACCTTTCCCATCGAAAATCCTCCGGGTTACTGGGTCTTGAGGATGGATCACTGGCCAGAGCTTGCACAGTATGTAATTGAGCTACTGGCCTGTCCTGCATCCGGTGTTCGTTCAGAACACACATTCAGTGCTGCTGGAGGCTTTGTAACCGATCACAGGGTGCGCCTGTCCACCGACTCGGTCGATCAACTGACCTTCATTAAAATGAATCAGTCTTGGATCACCACCAGATACCAACACCTGATGCTGATGTAACCAAATATTTTTTTTGGAAATGTCAGCTTCCTTCAAGACTCCCTATGCTGATGCTGAATGACTATTCTGTTATGCTGAGTGACTATCCTCTTCCTCCTCAATGATCACGCTGATAGCTTGCAAGAACATTTTTGGTTCTGGGTGCTGCCACCAGTGCCTAAGGCCCAATTTTTCTGCCCCTATTTAACAGGGGCATGTAATTACAATTTTTGATGCAATACTTGGCAGCAGGGCTCATTTCTGTGCTCCAACTAGAGTATCTGTGAAAGGTTGCAGTGTTGTGGCACCAGTGCCTAAGGCCCAATTTGTCAGCCCCTGTTTAACAGGGGCGTATAATTACAATTTTTGATGCAATACTTGGCAGCAGGGCTTGTTCCTGCACTCCAACTAGAGTATTTGTGAGGGGTTGCAGTGTTGTGGCACCGGTGCCTAAGGGCCCAATTTGTATGCCCCTGTTCAACAGGGACATGTAATTACAATTCTTGATCTAATATTTCACAGCAGGGCCCGTTTCTTCACCCACCAAGACTAAATGTGAGGACTTACAGTGTTGTGGCACCAGCACCACCACCACCATCACCAAAGGCCCAATTTTTTTGGCCCTGTTCAACAGGGGCATGTAATTACAATTCTTGATCTAATATTTCACAGCAGGGCCCTGTGAGGGCTTACAGTGTTCTGGCAACACCAACACCTAAGGCCCCAATTTCTGCAGAATATATAGGCAGGCCCCTACTTTCAAACATCCAACTTACAAATGACTCCTACTTGTTAACAGAAGGAGACAACAGGAAGTGAGATGAAATCTACCCCATAGGAAGGAAAATTCTCTCCTGTAAGAGTTAATATGGGAAAAACGTTTCTCCTTTCCACTGATGCTTTATCACCAATCCTTGTTTCACTAAAAAAAAACAAATTTTCAAAAAACATTTTTTCATTGGGACAGAAAGTGAGGTAAAATCTTCTGGAGCAAAGAGGAGCACAGACAGCAAAACAAATGTCACAGGGGTGATAACCCTTCCCTATGTTTTGCAAAAAGCTTAAAATAATTTTTTTTTGGCTGGAGCTAAACACTTTAAAAATGTACCAGTTCGAGCGGTGAGAAGGAAGTGATGGAGATGGTGGCGGCGGGCAGAGTGTTGCTGGTGGCCGGGATGATCCTCATCCTGTGCGGGGCGGTGTCCGAGGGACAGAAGAAGAAGGAGATGTTGCTATCGGAGAAGGTCGGTCAGCTGATGGATTGGGCCAGTAAGAGACCCGTCATCCGTATGAATGGCGATAAATTCCGACGGCTCATCAAAGCTCCACCCAGAAATTATTCCGTCATTGTCATGTTCACAGCTCTGCAGTCCCACCGACAGTGTGTAGTGTGCAAACAAGCTGATGAAGAATACCAAATCCTGGCCAATTCCTGGCGCTACTCCAGTGCCTTCACCAACCGAATATTCTTCGCCATGGTGGACTTTGATGAAGGATCCGATGTTTTCCAAATGCTAAACATGAACTCCGCCCCGACCTTCATTCATTTCCCCCCCAAAGGGAAACCCAAACGAGGCGACACGTATGAGCTGCAGGTCCGAGGATTTGCTGCAGAGCAGATCGCTCGATGGATCGCAGACCGCACCGATGTCAATATCCGTGTAATAAGACCTCCGAGTTATGCTGGTCCGCTCATGCTGGGCTTGCTGTTGGCTGTGATTGGTGGATTGGTGTATTTACGGAGAAGTAACCTCGACTTCCTCTATAACAAGACTGGATGGGCCTTGGCTGCTTTGTGTTTTGTGTTGGCGATGACTTCTGGACAAATGTGGAATCACATCCGGGGACCGCCGTATGCGCACAAGAACCCACATAATGGCCAAGTGAGTTACATACATGGAAGCAGCCAAGCCCAGTTTGTGGCAGAGACGCACATTGTCTTGTTGTTTAATGGCGGAGTCACGCTGGGGATGGTTCTTCTACACGAAGCCGCCACTTCTGATATGGATGTAGGGAAGCGAAAAATAATGTGTATGGCTGGAATGGGTCTGGTGGTACTTTTCTTTAGCTGGCTGCTGTCTGTGTTCCGATCCAAATATCACGGCTACCCATACAGCTTCCTGATGACATAGAAGGACTGGGAAGCGGCTGTGATGGAACTGGGAAGACTGGGAACGGTTCATGCGGGGGCTCGTCTTTTGCTGACAGAGATTTGGGGGGCGGACGGTCCCGGCGGGACATTTTCTGCTCCTCTATTAGGAATGAGATTTGTTTTTCTTGGTGTCTGTGAACCAAAGATTTCATGCAGTGCCTTAGTCAGATGCAGTGAGATCCTCGTACTCCCACTATTCTAATGTCCTCCTCTCCTGATCCTTCCAGCGAGGTCACCTCTAGAAGATCTCTTCATCGCGTGGTCACCGCGCTCCAGCCATGGGTGCCGACATTCGCACAGCACTGGGTTCATTATGGGATTTCACCTCTTTATATTTCAGATAATAAAATGAGTTGGAAAAGTTAAAAAAAAAAAAAAAAATGTACCAGTTCAAAATTACAAACAAATTCTACTTAACAACAAACCTACAGTCCCTGTCTTGTTTGCACCCCATGTATACTGCTGTTCAGAGGGCCTGGGGCCGCACGCCTTTCCTTTTATTAATTTGGGTGCGTGGTTCCTCTTAATATCAATACAAGACCCAAAGGGCCTGGTAAAGGACTGGGGGGGGGGTACCCATGCCGTTTGTATCACTGATTTTTATCCATATTACCGGTACTGGACATTACATTAAAGCCGTCAGCAGTTGTAAATGACTTTTATTACTTTAAAAATGTAATTTTGTGCAGGGACTGTTCTAAGCAGGGGAAACATGCACCACTTTACAGGCATACCATAGACACCCCCCAGGTACAATATTTAAAGGAATATTTCACTTTTTTTTTACTTTAAGCATCATTAAAATCACTGCTCCCAAAAAAAAAGGTCCTTTTTAAAACTTTTTTTGCATTGATACATGTCCCGTGGGGCAGGACCAGGGTCACCAAACCCTTTTTAGGACAATACCATGCAAATTAGCCTTTAAAATAAGCACTTTTGATTTCAAACATTCGAGTCCCATAGACTTCAATGGGGTTCTAACGTTTGTGTGAAGTTTCAGTCCGTTCGCAGGTTCTGGTGCAAGACTGTAGGCAAGACTTGGTCTCATAAGACCACAGGACATGGTTCCAGTAATCCATGTCCTTAGTCTGCTCGTCTTCAGCAAAAGAACCTGAGACCTTGTAACAATGAGTCACATGACACAGTGGAGGGAAAATGGCTAATTGGGCCCAATTTGGACATTTTCACTTAGGGGTGTGCTCACTTTTGCTGCCAGTGGTTTAGACATTAATGGCTGTTTGCTGAGTTATTTTGAGGGGACAGCAAATTTACACTGTTATACAAGCTGTACATTCACTACTTTACATTGTAGTATAATGTAATTTCTTCAGTGTTGTCACATGAAAAGATGCAATGAAATATTTACAAAACTGTGAGGGTTGTACTCACTTTTGTGAGATACTGTTTACATATATATATACACACACATACACTCTGCATTTAGTATAGACTAGATATTCAGTGTATACTCTATATTCAGTCAATGGAGGCAGTGTAGTTTATGTAACACAGTGCATTGAAGTGGTTAAGGAGAACCATGCACCAAAATGTAAAAAAAAAAAATGGGATGGGGGTTTACGTCACCGGGTGGCCCTGCCCTTGCCTATTTAACAGCTGTCAAAGTGAAAAGACGGCAGACAGTGGGACGCCTCCCATAGAGGCAGAGTTTTTCCTTTTTTTTTAATGAGAACACAAAAACTTTTATTTCACATCAACTGTGTTTACTCTTTTTAAATCATAATGGCAACAAAAGCTACCCAAATGACCCTGATCAAAAGTTTACATACGTTAGTTATTAATACCTTGTATTGCCCCATTTAACATCAATGATAGCTTGAAGTCTTTTGTGGTATTTGTGAATGAGGCTCTTTGTCTTCTCAGATGGTAAATCTGCCCATTCCTCTTGGCAAAAAGCATCCAGTTCCTGGAAATTCTTGGGCTGTTTTGCATGAACTGCACGTTTGAGATCTCCTCAGAGTGGCTCAATGATATTGAGGTCAGGAGACTGAGATGGCCACTGCAGAACCTTCACTTTATTCTGCTGTAGCTAATGACAGGTCGACTTGTGTTTTGGATCATTGTCATGTTGGAATGTTCAAGTACAAAGGCGTATGCGCGGAGTCTAGCGCAGCGGACATGTCCTGCTAGAGCTCCGCTCTGTGAAAAGGGAGAACCACTGTATAAAGGCAGCCCGCCAACGTTTCTCATTTCAAAAACGAGACATTATACTCCTGAGAGGTGAGAGAAAACTTTGAAAACAAAATGGTATTAGGGGGAGCCCGGAATAAATATAAAAATGCCCCCAGCGGAGGCACACAGGCTAAGACTGCAGTGAAAATGGCGCCAGTCTCCTCAGTCTCCTCAGCCTCAGACATAATCACCTCAGAGCGCAGGAGAAAGACAAAGCTGTCACAGCAAATCTCCTCAGATGAATCTGACACAGAATTATTTCTGTCACAGAAATCTTCACAAGAACCAACAGCAACTCCAAACCTTATTAAACAATTTGAGAAAATGCTACACAAAGCATTAAAGATTACCTCAGAACAAATAACCAATAATCTTACTAAAGAAATCAGAGAATTGGGAAACCGTACAGCAGCGCTGGAAATTAAAATTGAAGAATTAGAAAACACAACACAGGAATTCATGACTGAAATAGATCTTCTTAAAGAGGATAATATAATCCTACAAAATAAACTGGAAGATTATGAGAATCGCGCAAGAAGGTCTAATTTGCATTTCAGAGGCATTCCTGAATCGATCGTTGACCTATCTTCTACAATAACAGCTTTATGCCAAGAATTACAACCAGGAATACCGATCGAAAGGTTGGAAATGGATAGGGTACACAGGGCCCTCATGCCTAAAAAAACAGATGGACCCCCTCGTGACATCATAGCAAAGTTCCATTTTTATCGAACGAAAGAACAAATTTTACTTGCGGCCAGAGAGAAAAAAAACGTAACCTTCCAAGGTCACAATTTTCAGATTTTCGCAGATCTCTCTCAAGTTACCATCTCCAAAAGACGTGCTATGAAAATACATCTGCTGGAACTGCAAAGAAACAATATCACATACCAATGGGGTTTTCCATTCTCCATACGTTTTACTTACAAAGGAAACAGGCATATTTGTAGATCTCCGAACGAACTACAACAAGCTCTACAAGATCTTAAATTGATCGATGGAACATCTGCAATCAATACCTCACGAAGATGAACAGCATCCGCTTCTTCCATACCAAATTCATCCCCTGCTGTAGGGAAAAACGGCAACCAGCATGTCCACAAGAGAGGCCGCTATGTATCCCCTCCACAGGACCAAGAAGTAGATCCAATGGACTAAAAGACTGTTTTTCCAGGAACATGAATTTAAATATAAAATATAAAATATAAATTAGCTAAGAAGATATGTTCTCGATGAACATACAGCATATTGGACGCATTCACTATGCAATTCTTACATGAATTTATATCCCATACTTGTATTCTAACAAATAGAATACAATATGGATAAGGGTAAATCCCAGATTCAAGTAACAATGCTTAACATAATCATCTAAAAACATTGATCTTCTCAGGTCTATATTTATTCCCAAAACATAAAACCAGGGTTTTTTTATTTTATTTTTTTTTCTCTTTTCTTTTTTCCTAAATGGAATGGTTTAAAGTATCTCTCCTTATTTATTATATGCAGCATTGAGTTGCTTACTAATATAATCAAATAAATAAGGAAATTCAGTCATGACAGAAGAAATATAATTTTATTTCTTTAACTGTATTGTTATATAGATTATATAAACATAGTTTTAATTTTTTTTTTATACAGAATCTATAGCCCATACTATTTTTCTAATAAATGAAATATAAGATGGGTTAGACTAATTCTTTACTCAGATGTTATCTGAGTATGTTGAATAAAATCATACGAGAACACCATTCCTATCAGTTCTATACTTACTTCATATTTTGAAACTAAATAGCTTTTTCTTTTCCCCTAACCAGATTGGTTAAAATACCTTTTTTTTTATCTTTATTGCAACTTTGAGTTATACACTAATATTATCAAAAGTAGACCTAGTCATGACTGAAATGATACAAATTTACTTCTATAGTTAATATATTTATGTAAATTACTGAAACAAAGTTTAGTAGTAAGTCTAAACACTAGTCACAAGACATATTCCCTTTTTTATATTATTTTTTTTTTCCAGACTAGATAGTTTACGCTTCCTAAATAACAGAGAATTTCAATAACCTTTATTTCATAAGTGTTAAGTCTTTCTTTAAAATATATTAGATAATATAGATATGTTTCGTACCAAGCCTTAAGGGCTAAAAGCTTACATCCTAGTGATGTTTTTTTTTCTTTTTTTCACAAAGTGGTTCTCCTGCTCACGGAAGTTCCGTGCGCCTCACCTAGTCTTCCTCGAATTCCCCCTGCTTAATATGGGGAGACCTGACAAAGGCCTTCGATCCCCTGTTGAGAGGTTTTACCCCTCACCACGGGCAAATTCTGAACACCTTAGTATTTTATTCTTAAGCTTATGTAATGAAATCTTACCTGTCTTCTTCTTCTTCCCTAAACTAGATCACACAGGATTCTTTTTTCTCTTTTCCCTTTTCAAGTCCGTATGGGTTGAGTCGAGCGTTCTCCAAACTAGAAAAATTGGTAAGTGCTGCATACTGACTCAATTACCATGGCTCCTTTAAACATTTTATCCTTCAATGTGCCGGGGCTCAATGTACCACAGAAACGTACTAAAGCGTTTAGATCATTCCAAGCAAAAAAGGCACACATTGTGTGTATTCAGGAGACTCATTTTACAACAAACTCAACACCTACATTTTTTAGTTCATTCTATCCACAAGTATTTACTGCCTCGGCCAATACCAAAAAACGCGGAACTCTAGTGGCATTCCACCGTTCCACTCCAATCACAGTGCACTGGGAAATTAAAGACCCAGAAGGACGTTATTTAATCCTGACGGGACACATTTTAGATACAGAAGTAACTGTGGTCTCTTATTATGCTCCAAACAATCAGCCAATTCCATTTTTAACACATCTCTTGCAAGTAGTTAATGCACATAAAATGGGAACAATTATAGTATGTGGTGATTCCAACCAGGTTCTCCTTCCATTTCTGGACAAAACACCATATACTCCACCTCGAAACCAATCTAAATTATCCCTCTCTCAACTTCTTTCGAAACACAATCTAGTTGATTCCTGGAGGGAGAGTAATCCAACAAAAAGAAACTACACATATTTCTCACACCCTCACCAAACATTCAGTCGTATAGATCACATTTTTCTCACCACAGGGATGATACCAGAAATTCTATCATCAAATATAATCCCCATCCCATGGTCTGAACACAATGCAGTCCTAACCACCATTGCATCCACTATACCTAAAACTCAAGATAAAACATGGTATCTACTAGAAATATTACTCAAACAACCTATATATAGAAACAAAATTGAGGGGGGGCGTGGCTTAGCAATGGCCGAGTGAGGTCGCATTTGAAGAGAGCTCCTGACCACCCCGCTATATCCCGCTGAACCGACGGTGATCCGCGTATGTCAGAGCGGCATGATAACTCCTAGACCCTACCGGACAAGATCGTCAGCTGGAGGTAACCGACCCTCAGTCCCGAGCAGCGGTATCCAGCGATACTTCCGAGGCTCACGGGGAGTGTCGCCGGGCGACATTATAGCAGCCCCACGTGTCAGCAGCCTAACGGCGGATAGTGCCCTGGACTCACTGAGACCTACTGCACCGTCAGATGATATAGACACAACCTCAGAGTCCTCTATTACCGGCCCCGTAACCATGTCTGACACCTCCCCTAAATCAAGGGACATGCCGGACGATATCCGAGCTATCCTGCAATCCTTACCGACCAAAGCAGATATTGAAGGCCTCATCCTCCGTATTGAAGAGGCACACAGTAGGGACATCCAGGAGGTGAGATCAGACCTGCATGCCCTCACAGACAGGGTTGACTCAGGGGAGGCTACGATCTCGTCTTTAACGAACAGAATTGAAGCACTGGAGCGATCTCAGGAATCCCAAGATGCCACGGCAATCGACCTACAGCTTCATTTAGAAGACCTTGAGGACCGTAGCCGACGCAACAACCTTCGGCTACGAGGTATCCCGGAGGCAACCGGCGCAGAGGACCTGGCTGCTACTGTTTCAGCCATTTTTCAGATCATACTGGGCCCTACCCCACCGTCCGTGGAAATGGACTGGGTACATAGAACTCTGGGACCTAAATCGACCGATCCCGCCAGACCAAGAGATGTGCTGTGCAGGATACATCAATATAATCAAAAAGAACTTATCCTGCGCAGAGCATGGGAGCAAGGGACCGTTGAATTTGATGGTGCTACAATTAAGGTTCTCCTGGATCTTTCCAGGGCCACGTTGCAAAGAAGGGCCATGTTAAGACCCCTTCTGGACTTGTCTAGGAGACAGGACTGCACTTACCGGTGGGGATACCCCCTGGCGGTCAGTTTTCGCAAAATGAATGCAACCTTCACGCTGCGTACACCCGCGGACCTACCAGCCTTCTTTGCCTTCCTGGAAGCAGAGCCTATACCTGTTCAGAACTGGTTGACCATCCTACCCCATACCTCAAACCGCCCAGGATACTCTACGCAACGACATTCTCAACCTCCTCGCCGACAACGGAACAGAAGAAGAGCACGCTCTCCCTCTGCTGAAGATACACGGGAGGCATGAGCTGTGTCCCGGTGAGCTACTCCATTTTGTTCTCCACACACATCTAATTATGTTAGTTCTGAATGTTGGATTCTGTTGCCCCCTACTTTAAGCGGTCCTGAGGCATTCCTCCTTCCCCTTACCACACCAGGGAGGTCTACGATCTAACTCAGAAGCAACCACTCCACACTTCCTTACTCTGCCTTACCGCAGTGCATGTGATCAATCTGGCACCAAGCAGCGGTACTTAACGAGTGAACAGTGACCACGGGGGCCGGGGATTTGGAGACAGGTGAGACCCAACCTGAAGACTGGAGGTATGCATGCTCAGATATGTTGGCAACTTCACTATCACAAGTGTTTCAGGTGAACTCTATACACACCGAACTAATACCTGGGCATAGTGTTTTGTACTTCACACCTATCGTGGAACTTTGAGCCTAGTTGACGTCCTATTATATAGAAGCACCTTACTAACTGCCATTGAGGAGGGTTGCCGAGACGGGAGATTGGGGAGAATACTTCTGTGCTCTCTAGAGGGAATTCCAGATCCTGGAGAGGATATGAACTCAGGCTCCTCCTACGGGGGTGGCCTCTCGGACTTTGCTGAGCGGGTCCTCCTTGCCTCCCCACCATGAATGTTAAGTTCATCCTGTACTACTATATCGGGTGGGAATCGTAGACCCTATAGAGTGATGATAAATAAATGTTTATGTATGTGTCTCCAACCCTCACAGAAGGAACATAAGATGGCTCATGGAGGGTGTTTATCGGGGTGGGCTGTCTCCCCCTTCTTGCTGGGACACTCGTCTTGGGGGGGGGGGGGAGACGTCCCTGCTCTGTTGGCATAGAGCTCAGTAGGAGGCATGCATTTCAGGAGGATGGGTTAAATATTAAAGGGGATGGATCGGGAATAGGCTTGATGCCGCACACATTTTAGTTAGTTAGATTGGTGACCTGACGACACTCACGGGTGTCACCCTGGTATCCCCCACAATTATATGGGGGTTGCCATCCCTGCTACAACCTGGTGGTGCCAGTGGTGGGCAACTGGAAATAACCAGAAATTACCTACTCGCACCTAACACACATAGGGGGTGGGCAGAATCCATTTCTTGGTTGTTGTTATTATTTTCCTTCTGTGTTTTAACTGTTCCTTAATTGAGATGTGTGGGAGCACAGGTTAATGGTTCCCTCTTAGAACGGGTAAATGTTAGATACATGTTATTATGCCATAGCATAGCTTAAACATGTTTTAAATCACCTTCCTTGATTTATTGGTACGTTTCTCTGTATTCACCGTCAACACATTTTTTCTCTCTTTATATGATATATTATGATGCGGGTCAGGGGAAAGGTTAGTGAGCGTCTCACTGGTCATTGCTTTCTACAACCCCACCTAGGTCTGCGCTCGATAACCAGAATCTCTCTGGTGAGCGTCTTAGCTCTTTAAATTTAGTATTACAATACCTTTATTGGGGTTCTTGTACGCATATTTCTATCTGCTGCTTTTTTCTCTTCTTTCTCCACTGCAATCAATCTTCCCCCCTCCTACTCTCACTATCTACTAGTCTCCCGCCTCACCACTCCCCCTTATTCTCCTTCCCTCCCTCCTGCCCCCCCTTTTTTCCCCCTCTCCCCCTTTTTAAGAAGGTCGCAGGTCATGGAGGTGGTGCGCGTGCTCTCGCTTAATGCGAGAGGACTAAATGTCCCGGAAAAAAGGCGTATGTTATTTCAAGATTTACAACGACTAAAGTCTGATCTGGCGTTCATTCAGGAGACACATTTTAAGGAATGTAGTTTCCCTTTGTTGCAAAACAAATTCTTTCCGAAGGTATATCACTCTACTAATCGAAATGGCAAATCTCGAGGGGTTTCCATTCTCATCTCCCGCTCCGTCCCCTGGATCCTAGAAGACATGAGGGCTGACCCAGAGGGACGCTATCTGTTCCTTAGAGGAACAATCGGAGGAGTGGAGGTGACTCTTGTCAATGTTTATGTTCCGAACAGTGGACAGGAACAGTTTATTTCCAAAGTAACTGACACCCTGCTAGAATTTGCCAAAGGTCAGATAATACTGGGAGGTGATTTCAATGTTCCACTGATCCCGTCAGAAGATACATCGGTGGGGCATTCCTCAATTACTCCCTGTGTTAGGAAACGTATTGCGCGTACCCTACATAAAGCTCAGCTAATTGATGCCTGGAGACTCACTCATCCCACTGAAAGGGACTACACCTTTTATTCAACAGCACACAAACAATACTCAAGAATCGACTACTTCTTAATCCCCCACTCCCAACTACATTCCATTAGAGAGACATCCATTGGCTCTATTACATGGTCTGACCATGCCCCTGTTCTATTGACCTATGCCCTGACTGACCTTTCTACCTCCAAAACAAGAACTTGGAGATTAAATGAAAGCCTCCTACAGGATAAGGAGGTACTTCGGGATGTAGTTAGGGAGCTGGACTTTTACTTCCAAACAAACGATACCTCTGATAGCAACCCCGGCATCGTCTGGGAAGCCCATAAGGCTGTAATCCGAGGTGTCCTTATCAAGCATGGTTCACGCATTAAAAAACAACGCTCGGAGGAGTTGGCTTCGCTCCTGACACAACTGAACCATGCTGAAGCCCGACACAAACATGCCCAAAGTCAATCTCTGGAGGCCGAAATTTTGACACTTCGTCACAAAATTACCGACCTTATGCAATTTAGAGCTAAAGCCGCGATTCAGATTTGTCGTCGGATTTCATATGAGTCAGGTAACAAGTGTGGCAAACTTCTGGCCAGGTCACTAAAAGAGCAAGTCTTAGCTAATTATATACCACATATCAAGACCTCTAAAGGCCAGAAGACCTCGCTCCCCCGCAACATAGTCGGGGAATTTAAGGAGTTTTATGCGTCTCTCTACAACCTGCAGGCTCCAGCTCCCCAGCTCTCTCGAATTGAAGAATACCTCACTAACTCAGGCACACCCAAACTCTCAGATGAAATAAGGGATCTACTTGACGAACCAATCTCCACAGAAGAAATACAATTAGCAGTTAAGGCGTCTAAGTTAGGGAAAGCCCCAGGACCGGACGGACTTACCGCACAATATTTTAAAACTTTACTCCCCTCCCTTGTACAATTCATGCACAAATTCTTCAACTATATAGGCCCCGATATAAACTTCCCCCATGACTCTCTGTCGGCACACATCACAGTGATCCCTAAAGAAGGGAAAGATTCATCCCTGTGCGGGAGTTACAGACCAATTTCCCTCCTAAATACTGATTTGAAAATTTTTACCAAAATACTTTCCACTAGGATCCAATCCCACCTCCCCTCCTTAATTCACCTAGACCAAGTTGGTTTTGTCCCAACCAGGGAGGCTAGGGACAACACCACTAAAGTACTGAATCTCCTACATGTGGTCAATAAGGAAAAAATTCCCTGCATTCTTCTAAGCACGGACGCGGAGAAGGCCTTTGACAGGGTGAATTGGCAGTTTATGATAGCTATTTTGAAACACATAGGCCTGGGAAGTAACATGTTAGGATGGATCAAATCGTTATATGGGGCCCCCTCAGCGTGTGTCCGGGCCAATGGGATACTGTCAGATTCCTTTGAAATCAAGAATGGAACGCGCCAGGGATGTCCCCTGTCCCCACTTCTCTTCGCCCTGTCGTTGGAACCTTTTCTGCGTACCGTGAGAGCCAATCCGGACATCTCTGGGGTGAATATGGGAGACTCACAACAGAAAATTGCTGCATATGCGGATGATATGTTGTTCTCCCTCACCAACCCTCTGATCTCTCTCCCAAACCTCCTCAGAGAATTCAAAACATATGGTGACCTTTCAAACCTGAAGATTAATTTCAATAAGTCTGAAGCTATGAGCATAGGAATTCCCACACAACACCTCACAGTCCTCCAATCCAGCTTCAAATTCAGATGGACCACCTCTGCTTTGAAATACCTAGGTGCATATATTCCTACAAAATTTTCGCAACTCTTCCCTCTGAACTTCCCCCCTTTGCTGGCCAAAGTTAGAGCTCTCCTTACCAAATGGCAAACAGGTCTTCATTCATGGTTCGGGAGGTGCAATATTATCAAGATGTGCATCCTACCTAAATTCCTCTATCTTCTTCAAGCACTCCCGATCCAGATTCCCTCTAGCTATTTCGACCAAGTCGGAGCGGTGTTCTTCGACTTCATTTGGGCCCATAAAAGACCTAGACTGAATAGACGACAGATTATGTTACCTAAGCAATATGGGGGTTTGGCAGTCCCAGACCTCCGTAAGTATTACCAAGCAATCCACCTAACAAGGTTAGTCGACTGGAACCGACACCAATCCACAAAATTATGGACCACCTTAGAGCAGACTCAATGTGAGATACCACTAAACAGAGCTCCTTGGTGTCATAATTCTCTACCAAGAGACGTAAAAAACCACCCACTAATAGGTACTACCACACAATTATGCTCTGCTCTCTTTGCGCGTACGGACCTGGTGTCATTAAGATCTCCTCTTCATCCGGTACTGGGAAACCCAGAGTTTGCCCCAGGTTATTCAGACCCTGTCTTCCGGGCAATGAGAGCAGCAGGTCGCTTCCAAGCCTCCCACTTTATGATTAATGGTAGATGGCCGACACGGTTAGAACTCATGGATTTAGACGGTCCCTTCCATTTAGATTTTTGGAGAGCACAGCAGCTCAGCCATTTTCTTAAATCATTACCTCTCCCAAGTGGCCCTGATCAGAATCTAACCATCCTAGAGACATACTGCACAGAAGAGGGTGCTGTGTCCCATATGCTCTCGGCCATCTATAAGTTGCTGATTGCCCCATTAGACGGTCATCGTCTACGCTGCCTGGATAAATGGGAAAAGGACCTACATTGCACATTCTCAACACGACAAAAACAAAATATCCTCCAATTTACTTTTAAATCTTCAATCTGCTCGAAAACGCAAGAGACTAACTATAAAATAATTACTAGGTGGTATAACACTCCGGCAAAGCTGCAAAAGATTTTCCCCGGGGTCACAAACCAGTGCTGGAGATGTCAGAGAGAATGTGGAACGATTCTCCACATCTTCTGGTCCTGCCCTCTGTTGGAGGGGTTTTGGAAAACCATCCAGCAGATGATGCAGAAGTTCACTGAATACCCAATTCAGGCAGACCCAGCTCTATTTCTGTTACACGCGTCCGACAAATCCCAGAAAGCATACAAACGATCACTAATACCTCATTTACTCGACGCAGCGAAAGCCTGCATCCCCTTGTACTGGAAATCCACTCAACCCCCTCCTATTAGTTTATGGGTTAAGAAGGTAGAAGAAATCAAAACAATGGAGGACCTAATCCTCTCAGCCCACCACCAGAATGAACGCTTTACCAAGAAATGGTCCATTTGGAATGTTTTCTTCTTTTCAGACGAAGGTCAGACACTTCTGGGGAGAGATACGATTGACTGATTAATATAGTCCTACCTTGCTATACAAGTATATTATCCTAATGAGGTTAATTGGCTTTGCCACCCTGTCCTTCAACTCGCGGAGGGGCGCGTGTACTGCCTCGATGTACCACGGTGGTCCCACACCCTACCTTCCCTATGCTCTTATTCCTCCCTCCCCCTTGTCCCCCCTCCACGCTGTCCCCCTTCCTTTCTCTCCCTTCTTTTCTCCACTTCCTTCTCTCTGTTTCTTACTAGGACTGCAATGGTTGCAGGGGGTAATTATTGATGCCCCGTGACCTATATAGTCCTATTCTTTTATTAAACTGGAAAATTAGGGGCAAGACTTGCGGAATATCCTGGCAATTCTAGTGCAGCCCAGAAGCGGGTTGCCTTCCTGTTCCAAATGAGGTCAGGACCAGGCACAGTCCTAATGTCAAGATAGTAATATTCTGTTTACTGTTGGGTTGAACATGACACGGGACTTCGTCCATACCAGTGTATGTTATATTGTGCATATATGATCTCGAGATGTTATGTTTCGCTTGTCTTGTGCCCTTTCTTTAAATAAAGAATTTGGAAAAAAGAAACAAAATTGAACATGCATTGAAAGAATATTTCATACTCAACAAAAGCTCAGAAATTTCTCCAATAACACTTTGGGAAGCTCATAAAACGTTGTTGAGAGGGATTTTTCAGCAATACGTTCAAAAAAGAACGTAGAAATCTTGCACGAAAATTAGAAACACAATTTAATTCCCACTTCTTAGCCTTCCAAAACAATCCTAACCCAATTACTAAAAGTGAATTAGAGAAGGCACGCCTGGAATATGATCTTTTTCTAACAGAATCAACTGATAAAATATTACGTCGTTCCAGGCATGCCTTCTATATGAAATCTAATAAACCAGGCACATACTTGGCACATGCACTCAAAACAATAAATAAATCTTATAAACCAATTAAGCTGAAGATATCTAAAAATATATATACTAGTAATCCCCTTAAAATTGTCCATAAATTCCGTTCCCACTTAAAAACACTATACACGGAATCAAATTCGTTTAATTTAAACGAAGCAGATTCTTTTTTCTCAAAAATTAATTTACCTGAATTATCTGATTCACAAAAAGCGCAATTAGAGGAACCTATCAAGGCAGAAGATGTAGCAAAAGTCATCAAAGAATTAAAAATTAATAAAAGACCAGGACCTGATGGTTATTCAGCATTATATTACCGTACCTTTTCAGACTCTATTTCCCCCACATTAGCAGAGACATTTAATGCTTTACTTGAAAATAATTCATTTAGACAGGAATCCCTAACGGCAATCATATGCATGATTCCTAAGCCCCATGCAAATGATACATCCTGTACTAACTACCGACCTATCTCGATGCTTAATATTGACATCAAAATTCTTGCAAAAATTTTAGCATCCCGTCTTGGTGAGTTCATTGGCACTCTTATAAATCGTGATCAGGTTGGCTTTATGCCAACTCGCCAAGCAGGCGATAATGTAAGACGAGCGGTTCTTTTAGCACAAATTGCCAAAACTCGACGTATTCCCTCCTGCTTTCTTTCACTTGATGTTCAAAAAGCCTTTGATTCCATATCTTGGCCATACTTGCATTATATGTTACAAAAATGGGGTTTTGGCCCGAACTTTATAAACTGGATCAAAGCTTTATATAATAAACCTAAAGCATACGTTAAATATGCAGGGTATAAATCTGAGGCCTTTAACATTGAGAGAGGCACTAGACAGGGGTGCCCACTTTCACCCCTGTTGTTTGCCCTGCTCATAGAACCACTTGCCCAACGGATTAGATCAGAACCAACCATAACTGGAATTGAGATAAGGGGATTTCATCACAAACTCTGTCTATTTGCGGATGACATCCTCTTGTTTCTTTCATCACCGCAAATTTCAGGCCCCAATTTGTTGCCAATACTTGATGACTTTGCTGCCTTTTCGGGTCTTTTCATTAAATCTAAAAAATGTATAGCATTAAACATATCCCTCTCAACCTTGGAATTAAATTCAGCTAAAATCGGTCTCCCATTTACTTGTGCAGATAAATCTATCCCATATCTAGGAATACATCTCACTGCATCCTATTTGGATCTTTTTTCAGCTAACTACCCTCCAATGGTAAAAAATATAACAAATATGCTGAATTCTTGGAATCACCTCCCTCTATCATGGTTTGGAAAAATTAATACAATAAAAATGACAATCTTACCCAAATTATTATATTTATTCAGAGTTTTACCTATCCCAATTCCTGCCTATTACTTAAGAATTATACAGAGGAAAGCAAACTCATTTATTTGGGGCTCCTCTAGACCTCGTACGAAACAACATACATTATATCTCCCTAAGTTGAATAGTGGTCTAAGGTGTCCCAATTTTGCCACTTACTATAGGGGGACTCATATAGCAACATTAACTAAATACCATACACAACATGAATCCCCTCTTTGGGTGTTGATTGAAGCAGCTGACTGCGATCCCTTATCAATCGCAAATTTGCTCTGGCTTTCACCAAGAGATTGTAGAGGGTTAGGTAACCCAATTACCAAACATTTTGTCTCCATGTGGGACAAATACAAACTCAGAAATCAATTACAATCTTTGCATAACCCTCTATTATCTTTCTATAAAAACCCTGCATTCTACCCAACATGGGTCTCACCTAGATCTTTTAAAGCGTGGATTACTCATGATGTACTAAACATGCACAAATTTGTAAATTCCTCATCCTTTATTTCCTTCCCAACCCTCTGCGATAACTCTGGATTACCTCAATCTGGGTTATTTAGATATCTTCAGATTAAACATTTCTTTATGCCCCTTTTAAACACAAACTCTCCAATGACTCAATTTACTGGATTTGAAAAATTTTGTAAAAATGATCCTCATGCTAAAGGCATGATTTCGGTCCTTTATGCTCAATTAGTAAACCAACCTGAAATGGAGAAACCATCGTATGTACAGAAATGGGAGGTCGATTTAGAACGAACACTGGAAACAACAGAATGGAATCAAATTTGGTTAACAACCAAATCAGCCTCCCCAAACATACTAGCAATAGAGGCTAACTATAAAGTCTTAATAAGATGGTACCTTGTACCGGTTAGAATAGCGAAATATGTGCATAATTACTCGACAGATTGTTATCGTTGGATGCTCTGACCCAGGTACTCACTTTCATATTTGGTGGTCATGCCCCAAAGCACAAATTTTTTGGAAGGCTATCTTTACTATTGCATCTAAAATGTTAGGAATATCCATCACCCCTGATCCTGCAATGGCTCTCATTAATCGAAAACCAGAATTTTTAACACACAACCAATTTAAATTACTTATCCAACTATTTACAGCAGCGAAACAAACACTGGCAAGAGCCTGGAGATCTCCTTCATTGAGGTGGAAGAGGTAGTAAATCGAATGAACGTCACCATGACTCAAGCTAAAATGGTAGCCCTTGAAAATGACTCGTTTGCCAAATTTGAGAAAATATGGCAACCATGGATTAGCAATTATTTGCCTTCAACTTTCAACAAAGAAGTTTTACTACCATGGTAGCTGACTCAGTGAACTAATGAATTATATAATCTTTAGTGACTGTGACAGACCTCGCCTCTACTCAACCCTACGGACTCTTCTTTCTATTCTTTCTAGTACTTCCCCTTTCTATCTCTCCTTTCTTCCCTACTTACTCCTTTTTTTGTTTTATTCGGAAGCTCATATTAAACATATAACACAATTCCTCTTATAACCGACATCATTTGTATGTATTAGTAATACCATAATAACTTATAATTTAATATACAATTTACACTGTTTGAATATGTATTTCTGAGCTTCATTCCCTTTATTGTATAACTTGTACTCACTGTAATGGCAAGTACCTCGTTGTATGTACAATAAAATCTTTTCACAAGGAATGTTCAAGTACGTCCCATGCGCAGCTTCCTGGCTGATGAATGCAAATGTTCCTGCAGTAATTTTTGATACCATAGTGCATTCATCTTGCCATCAATTTTGACCAAATTTTCTGTGCCTTTGTAGCTCACACATCCCCAAAACATCAGCGATCTACCTCCATGTTTCACAGTAGGAATGCTGTACCTTTCATCATAGTAGGTGTATGGGGTAAATCCGCGCAATGAATTGGGTATTTTTTGTTTTCAAAAGGTTTTATTGAGAGTATTGAAGCAAAAACCTGTACATATCAGGTATCATTAGGAACAATATCCTACATTGACATAAGATAAACATAAGAAGTCAAATCTAGAATGTACATTCACAGTGAATTTTTAACAATGTAGAGAATAAATCGTAACTAAAATTAGTTGAATTACATTCTGTATTGGTAGGTAATCATATTCAGCTAAATAAACATAAATAAAACCAGGGGGGGGGGACCAATAGCAAATTATAAAGAAAGAAAAAAAAAAGAAAAAAAAAGGGGGGGGGGGAAAAGTGAAGACAAATAATATACAGAAAAAACGTAACAGAGATATCAGGTATAAGGTGTAGCATAGTCGTATACAATGTTACATGGTCAATCAGGTAGCCTGAACAGGAACCAGGGGTTCCATTTAGCATCAAAGATAGGCATGGAGTCATGAAGGGTGTGAAAAAATTTTTCAGTTTTCTTCATAGAATCAATACGAGCAATAATTTGCGCAAAAGGTATTGAGGGAGATTTCCAGTGAAGAGCAATACACCAGAGCGTAGCAATACATATTGAGTGGATTAACCTCAGCTGGGGTTTGGTGATCTCAGGTACATCTTGAAAAAGGAGGCAATGGTGGATGGTGAGATTGACAGGGTTTCCCACTAATTTGTCTATCAGTGTAAGTACCTCTTTCCAGGTGGGTTGTAATTTTTCACACTCCCAGAAAGTGTGTAGGTAGGTGCCTAATTGGGTGCAGCCCCTGAAGCATTGGGGAGATGATTGTGGGTAGATCTTTTGAATGCGGGTAGGGGTATAATACCATCTCGTCGTGAGTTTAATGGCTGTTTCTTTTATGGAAAGGGATTTCGAGCTTTTACAAATGTTCACCCAACCTCTGTCCCAGTCTATGGTGTCCCGATCAAGTGCCAGATCTTGTTCCCATTGTGATCTGTACCTCAGGGGAGGAGAATCTTCCGTTGCGACCAGGGAACTATGGATCTGTGAGATAAGGCCCCTTTGGCGAGGAGCAGTATGACACAAATCTTCATATAGTGTCGAGTGATCGGAGGGGGGGGTGGGATAGTGGTTTTGAAAGAAATGTCTTATCTGGAGGAAGTGATAGAATTCCCTATCAGGGATAAAATGACGAGATTTGAGGGACGCAAATGAGGTAAATTTAGAGTTTGTCAAGAAGTCGTTTAAGGTGATCAGGTTTTGTTGGGTCCACAACTCAAATACTTCCGGGTGGGAGAAGGCAGTGGGGAATTTTGGGTCACCTATATAGGAAGCCCCTAGGGATGGTTGAGAGATGAGGTTATATTTGTCTTTATACGTGTTCCAGAGTGCTAAGCCAGCCGTGACTATTAGATTTTTGTTAGAGACTTCTGTAAGTAGGGGGCCGGAAGACCACATCAGGCCTGGTAGATATAATGGGAAGATAGAGTCTTGTTCGAACTTTACCCAAGGGACCTTGGAGTCTCTGATGTTCCACTGGGCTTGTTGTGCAAGTCTACAAGCAATATAGTAAAGCCAGATGCGGGGGACCCCTAAGCCCCCCCTTTTAGAGGAACGGTAGAGGACCTCTTTAGCAATTCTAGGTGATTTATTTTGCCAGATGAATTTATTCATAAATGCTTGAATGGTGAGGAGGTAAGATTTAGATACTCTGATTGGGAGGGACCGAAAGAGATACAACAATCTGGGCAGTATCACCATTCTAAGAGCTGTGATTCTACCCAAGAAGGAAATACAAAGCTGAGACCAGGAATGGAGTGTTTTCTTCAGTTTAGATATCATGGGGGGGTAATTGTAGTCAAAGAGTTTGCTGAAGTCACCAGCCAGATCAATGCCCAGATATGATAGACTGGATCCCTTCCATGCAAAATGGAAAGTCTGTTTAAATTGTTGTACTTCTGTTGGAGAAAAGCCCAGTGGGAGGGCGATCGATTTCGAGACATTGATCTTGATGCCAGAAATCCCAGCAAAATAAGATAGCGTTTGGAGTAAGTTTGGTAGGGAAATGTGAGGGTTTGTTAAGAACAAAAGGACGTCGTCTGCGTACATACAGAACTTATAGGACGAGGGGCCCTTGGTGTAACCAGAAATGTTTTGATTATTCAGAATCGCTATGGCCAGGGGTTCTAGGGCAAGGGCAAAGATTAGGGGGGAAAGTGGGCAACCTTGGCGCGTGCCTCTACCTATTGGGAAGAACTCAGAGTTACAACCTGGGATTTTAATGCGGGTTTTTGGGTTTACATAAAGGGCACGGAACCCCTGTAAAAACTCTTCTCGGAATCCCATACGTTGAAGGAGCGAGTTAAGATAGTTCCAGGAAACACTATCGAACGCCTTGTGTATGTCTAGGCTGAGTAAAAATAATTTACGGGAATTTAAATTGGAATCTTGGTTAATGTTAGTGGCTAGTCTAATGTTATCCGTTATGAATCTGTGTGGGATGAAACCTGACTGGAAGGGTGAGATTAGAGTGGAAATTATAGAAGCTAATCTGTCTGCGAGGATTCTGCTAAAGATTTTTACATCAATGTTCATGACTGAGATCGGCCTATAATTTTGTGGGAGTAAATGATTTTTGTTGGGTTTGGGGATCAGGGACATATTTGCCAGTAACATCTCCTCTGGGAAATCACCACCTTGTAGGATCCAGTTAAATAATTGGACTAGGCTAGGGGAAAGTAAAGAGGCGAATTTTTTGTAATAGATGGCTGAAAAGCCATCAGGGCCTGGGGCAGATCCTGATCTTAGGGATTTAATAACATTGAGAACCTCGGAGGTGGTGACAGGGGCATTGAGTTTCTCAACTTGTGGGGCAGAGAGAGAGGGGATGTGCAGGTCCTGAAACCATGCGTCATCAGCTAGGGAAGGGCGATTCGGATTTGGAGAGAGTAGGGAGGAGTAAAATTGTTCGAATATTTGGAGTACTTCCTTGGGGTGGGAGGTGGGAAGGCCTGTACTGGAAGAAAGTTTATATACATGAGTGGGTCGAGTTGACTGATTTAGCTTTCTGGCGAATAAGGTGGAGGAGGTGTTATTATGTAATAAGATTTTAGCTTTGGACCAACGGAGGTCTTTTTCAATTTTAGAGGATAGAAGGGAATCTAGTTCAAGGCGTTTTTGGTCTATTGTTTTTCTAGTAGATTCTAAGTCTAGCGATTTAGTGTCTTTGTATATTTGGTCCAGTTCAGTGGTAAGGGTCAAAATCCTTTGTCTATGATTCTTGTTGTGGGATGAGGCGATGCTGATTAATTTACCCCTTATAACGGCTTTGTGGGCTGTCCATAGAATAGAGGGGGGGGTGTCTGGGAGAGCATTAAGGGAGAAGTATTCCTCTATCGATTTAGCGGTTTCAGATTCGGCTAGGATGTCTGACAGCAATGCTTCATTCAATCTCCAAATGTATGGTGTCGGAGCCAAACCTATAAATTCAGTGGTGAAAGAGGTCACATGGTGGTCAGACCAAACACAAGGGTAAATCTTTGCTTTGCTGGAGTTCACTAATATTATCGGGGTGGTGTATATGTAATCTAACCTAGCGTAACTATTGTGAGGATAAGAGTAAAAGGTGAACTCCTTGTGACCGATATTGTGGGCTCTCCAAGAATCAACCAGCTGGTGGTCCAAGAGGCCTTGGGTGAGAGACCTGGGGAACGCTTTTGAGATCTTAGTGGAAGAGGATCTATCCAGAGTGGGGTTGGCCACTAAGTTGAAGTCTCCTCCTATTATAATATGAGGAGAGTTCAAGCAGGTCAGTTTATCAAAGAAGGTTTTAAAAAAGGAGGCGGGAGCATCGTTAGGAGCGTAAACACTGGCAATAGTGATTTCCTTATTATGTAGTAAGCCCTTTATGATCACAAATCTGCTATCTTTGTCTTTGAAACAATGTGTGACTTCCATGGGAAGGGAAGTATGTAAGAAGATGGCGGCACCCCTGCTTTTGGATGAATAGAGGGTATAGAATGATTGTGGGTAGTTTCTATGGAAGAATTTAGGGTGTGAGAGATGGGCGAAATGTGTCTCCTGTAAGAGGAGAATCTTAGCACCGATCTTCCCATACATATCGAAGGCTTTGCGCCTCTTCACAGGGGAATTAAATCCCTTCACATTATGTGAAATGCATGTAATAGTCATTTTTTATAATTTGGGTCCTATTTGGTGTATGAGGGCTACGAAAAAAAAACCCTCCTAGGAAGCAGTAGTGTAAATTTAAACTAGAAAGCAGCTCATCCAGCAGGGGTACCTCCACATATCCACCCAGCCAACCACCCGCCCCAAAAACATGCATTACAGGTTGAAGAACATCTAAAGCATTATTGGTATTTTCATAGAAGCGCCATAGATTGGGAAAAAGTTTCAGGCTGTGATTTGTCTGACCAGCTAAAAAATAAGAACTATTATCACTTGAAAACCAAAACGACAAAAAAAAGGAAAAAAAAATAACAGAAATGATAAAGAAAAAGGGATATGGAATACCACATCCAACCCGGGTCAGGTAGAGTGAAAAAACAAAAAAAAAGTACTCTTCCTGACACATAAATCAGCAACTAGCGAGACAACTGGGTCTCGATCCCAGCAAAACAGTGAGAAAAAAAAAGATTTCTCTTGCTGGGAGGGGAACACATCGAACAGCTCCAAGGGACAGTCGCATTAAAAAATGCGGAGTGGATTAGGTGCAGGGTGATCAGAGCTTATGTGAGGTAGCAGTTCATCAGCGTGGTGGAGCGATGGGATTTTCTCCGATGTCGTATCGAATCCTTCTTCTATCTCTTCTGGGTGGTGGTGTTTGCCAGATTGGTGCTTGGCGAGGTGTAGCAGGAGGGCGTCTGATTGCAGCAGCGTCCATGAGACCCAGTTTTACCAGGATCTCATGTCCTTCATGTAGGGTGGTAGCAGAAAGAGTGGTGCCGTTATGAGGAACTTGTAATTTAAATGGAAAGCCCCACCTATATCGAATGTGTGCAGATTGTAGTGCAGTGGTGATTTCCTTCAGGCCTCTTCTTCTGTCCAGGGTTGTCGGGGAAATGTCCGGGTAGATCTGGATAAGATGGTCATCCAGCGTTATCCGTGGCTTGTTCCGAGCAGCTCTTAAGATTTCCTCCTTGATGAGAAAGTCCTTCATGCAGAGGACAATATCCCTGGGGGGTTTATCATCTGGGGGCTTCGGGCGAAGGGCCCTGTGAATACGGTCGCATTTAAAAGCGGCAGAGTCCCAGTCTGGCAGGAGTGACTTAAAGAGTCTGATAACAGTTGGTATCAGGTCGGTCTCTGTCTCAGGGATGCCTCTCAGACGCAGATTATTGCGCCTATTTCTGTTGTCGAGATCCTCGACTTGCGTTTGAATAGCTGACAGGGTCAGGGTCAGGGATTCATGCTCTCGACTTAGGTCATTGTATGCTAAAGCTAGCTCGTCATGTTTTGTTTCCAGGAGCTCCGTCCGTGAGCCTAAGGCCGCGATTTCCTGGGATAGTGTGTGGGAAGTCTTATGAAGCTCCGTTTGGAATTTCATGGCCAGTCTATTATACATTGCTTCTAGGCTGACATCCAAATCTGCCTTAGAGAGAGTAGTAGGGGACTCACCCATCGAATCTGCAGAGGGAGTGGGACTCGATCGAGTCGGAGAGGTTGGAGTAGGAGGTTTTCCCTTCCCGGCGGCGCCATCTTGAGACATGCTGAGCCGTTCCCTCGTACGGAGGAGGTAGTGGGTTAGGGTGTTTTGCGAAGCTCCTCTGGATTTCTCTTTCTTTGAAGGCATGCACCGAGTGTTGTTGGCTCGAGGGGTGCAAAATTGGGGGTAGTTATCGCTGTGTAAGGCCCTCAGGAAGCCGTTATAGTCCCAAGCGGAGCGGAGCTACAGATTCAAGCGTCCATCTTCCCTGAAGCCGCGCATGCGCCTGAATTGGGTATTTTAGTTGTGGATATGGCTGCTGCCTCTACACATACAATACCACCTAAGTAGAAAGTATTAGAAAATGGTAAAAAAGCAGGAGTATTATGGCGCTGCCCTTATGGAGACAAAAAAGATATTTTTCTTCTTGGTAGTAAATGTGTTACCTAGTGACCTTATTCCTAAAGAATTGCTTCTAAAACCTGTATGTGTCAAAAGGTTGAATAAAAACTGTGACTGGTGACGGATTTTTTCTATTAAAAGTGGAAAATGCAACATATGGTGCTCCAATTATTCAGCAAAGGTGCATTGTGCGCTTTAAATTAGGTAATAAATTAGGTAGATAGTTGTGGATATGGATACAAAACCACCTAAGTAGAAAGTATAAAAAGGAAAAAAGAAAAAAAGAAAATGATAAAAAAGCAGGGGTATTATGGCGCCGTCCTTATGGAGACAAAAAGATATTTTTCTTCTTGGTAGTAAATGTGTTACCTAGTGACCTTATTCCTAAAGAATTGCTTCTAAAACCTGTATGTGTCAAAAGGTTGAATAAAAACTGTGACTGGTGACGGATTTTTTTTTTAAAGTGAAAAATGCAACATATGGTGCTCCAATTATTCAGCAAAGGTGCATTGTGCGCTTTAAATTAGATAATAAATTAGGTAGATCATTGTGGATATGGGTACAAAACCACCTAAGTGGAAAGTATAAAAAAAAAAAAAAAAAAAAAAAAAGAAAAAAGAAAAAAAAAGTAGTAGTATGGCGCTGCCCTTATGGAGACAAAAGGACTTTTCCTTTAAAATAAACAATAGCTCTATAATTCCTAAAGTATAGCTTCTAAGCCTGTGTGCGCCAAATAATTAAATAAAATCTAAATAAAACCAATAGGAAAATATCAACATTCAGATCAGCAAATAATGGCAAAGAATATAACATAAAAGACCTCATAACCTGCAACAGTACCCATGTGACCTATGTACTGGAATGCCCGTGCCATATACAATACGTGGGCCGGACGACAAGACAGCTACACGTTAGAATCAGGGAACACGTAACAAACATCAAAAACGGATATCCTAAACACAGCGTCTCAAGACATTTTAAAGACTATCACAATAAGGACACGTCATGTATGGTATTCTATGGGATCGATAAAATTAAAGGACATTGGAGGGGTGAGAATAAAAAAATCAAAATCTCACAAAATGAGACCAAATGGATCTTTCTGCTGGACACCCTCCAACCGGCAGGAATGAACATAGACGTTTCCTCACAAATTTCTAGAACTATAATTTTTTATAATTTTTAACAATCAAAAAAAAAAATGTTTTAATTATATCTACATTTTTTATTTTTAATGTCCCATTGATTGTCTATTTCTCACTGTCCATGAGTTCTGAAACATGCACTTTAACTTTCTAAGAAATTCCTCAACTCCCACTCTAATTCAAATTAAGGTCACTTAGGTAACACATTTACTACCAAGAAGAAGAATATCTTTTTGTCTCCATAAGGGCAGCGCCATACTACTCCTGCTTAGGGATGAGCTTCGAACTCATGTTTGACTCGAACATTGGCTGTTCGCAAGTTCGCCGAACAGCGAACAATTTGGGGTGTTCGCAGCAAATTCGAATGCCACGGAACACCCTTTAAAAGTTTATGGGAGAAATCAAAAGTGCTAATTTTAAAGGCTTATATGCAAGTTATTGTCATAAAAAGTGTTTGGGGACCCGGGTCCTGCCCCAGGGGACATGTATCAATGCAAAAAAAAGTTTTAAAAACTGAAGTTTTTTCAGGAGCAGTGATTTTAATAATGCTTAAAGTCAAACAATAAAAGTGTAATATCCCTTTAAATTTTGTACCTGGGGGGTGTCTATAGTATGCCTGTAAAGGGGCGCATGTTTCCCGTGTTTAGAACAGTCTGACAGCAAAATGACATTTCGAAGGAAAAAACTCATTTAAAACTAGCCGCGGCTATTAATGAATTGCCGGTCCGACAATACATATAAAAGTTCATTGATAAAAACGGCATGGGAATTCCCCACAGGGAAACCCCGAACCAAAATTAAAAAAAAAAAATGACGTGGGGGGGTCCCCCTAAATTCCATACCAGGCCCTTCAGGTCTGGTATGGATATTAAGGGGAACCCCGGCCAAAAAAAAAAACAAAAACGGTGTGGGGTTCCCCCAAAAATCCATACCAGACCCTTATCCTAGCACGCAACCTGCCAGGCCGCAGGAAAAGAGGGGGGGACGAGAGTGCGCCCCCCCCTCCTGAACCGTACCAGGCTACATGCCCTCAACATTGGGAGGGTGCTTTGGGGTATCCCCCCAAAACACCTTGTCCCCATGTTGATGAGGACAAGGGCCTCATCCCCACAACCGTGGCCGGTGGTTGTGGGGGTCTGCGGGCGGGGGGCTTATCGGAATCTGGAAGCCCCCTTTAACAAGGGGACCCCCAGATCCCGCCCCCCCCCTGTGTGAAATGGTAAGGGGGTACTTACCCCTACCATTTCACTAAAAAAGTGTCAAAATAGTTAAAAATGACAAGAGACAGTTTTTGACAATTCCTTTATTTAAATGCTTCTTCTATCTTCCTTCATCTTCTTCTTCTTCTGGTTCTTCTGGCTCTTCTGGTTCTTCCTCCGGCGTTCTCGTCCAGCATCTCCTCCGCGGCGTCTTCTAGCTACCCCAAAGCACCCTCCCAATGTTGAGGGCATGTGGCCTGGTACGGTTCAGGAGGGGGGGGGCCGCACTCTCGTCCCCCCCTCTTCTCCTGCGGCCTGCCAGGTTGCGTGCTCGGATAAGGGTCTGGTATGGATTTTTGGGGGAACCCCACGCGGTTTTTTTTTTTTTTTTTTTTGGCACGGGGTTCCCCTTAAAATCCATACCAGACCTGAAGGGTCTGGTATGGAATTTAGGGGGAACCCCACGTCATTTTTTTAAAAAATTTTGGCCGGGGTTCCCCTTAATATCCATACCAGACCTGAAGGGCCTGGTATGGAATTTAGGGGGACTCCCACTTCATTGTTTTTTTTTTTAATTTTGGTTCGGGGTTTCCCTGTGGGGAATTCCCATGCCGTTTTTATCAATGAACTTCTATGTGTATTGTCGGCAATGCAATAGCCGCGGGTAGTTTTAAATGGCTTTTTTTCCTTCGAAATGTCATTTTGCTGTCAGGCTGTTCTAAACACGGGAAACATGCGCCTTTTTACAGGCATACTATAGACACCCCCCAGGTACGAAATTTAAAGGGATATTACACTTTTATTGTTTGACTTTAAGCATTATTAAAATCACTGCTCCTGAAAAAACGGCCGTTTTTAAAACTTTTTTTTGCATTGATCCATGTCCCCTGGGGCAGGACCCAGGTCCCCAAACACTTTTTGTGACAATAACTTGCATATAAGCCTTTAAAATTAGCACTTTTGATTATTCATGTTCGTGTCCCATAGACTTTATCTGGCAGGCTTGCTGGGAAGATACTGTTTAAATGACAAACAGCCATAAAAATTAATCAGGTATTCATGAACACAGACAACTTGATCGGGAGTAAACAAGGCTGCAAATTGTTGGCTGAAGTGGTTTACGAGAGGCCGAATTTTGTAGAGCCGATCAAATTCAGGGTCACCCCAAGTACAACAGAGTTTATTATCATTGAAGTGCATGAACTGCAAGATCTGCTCGTATCGTGTCCTGGTCATGGAGCTGCAACTCACTCTTTTTAGTTATGCCCATGAGGAGGGATAGGCCCAGGAAGGTCTTAAATTCGGAAACTGTAATTGGTTTTCATTCTCTGGCAAGGGTCAGCTGGGGATTAGTGGTGATGAATTGACCAGCATATAAATTGCTTTGGTCCACTATAGAGATCTTCCATGAAAAACAGCAAATAAAAATCAAGTGACGTAAAATCAACTGTTCCACTTGAATTCCAGGTTGGCCAGTGAATGAGGGAAGTACGGGTGCTGCAGAAGTGGCAGGCTCCCAATTAGGATTGGCGAATGCAGCTGGAAGGGCGCTATGGGCTTGACGGGCCTGTATTTGTCTTCTTGGTGACTGCAGGACTCTACTCATGCTAGCCACCTCGCCAGCTTGAACTGCACTTATGGGACTCGCCACATCACCACGTGATACTGCAGAGCTGGATGTACTAGGCCGCTGGTGCTTGCCAGTTCACCAGGATGAGCGGCACTAGTAATGACTCTCTGCTCCATATGAGAGCCCTGTGGTTCTTGCACCTCAACGACAGCAGAAGAATGGGATCTGGTACGCCTGACCTTGGCAGGGACCACAACTCCATCATCAGAGCTATCTGTCAGGGTGCCGCTGCTGTCTACTGGTTGGTATTCTGAGCCCAAATCTGAGAGATGACTGACTTCCTCTTCACTATCTGTCATGCTCAGAAACATGTAGGCCTGTTCACTAGTGTACCTTCAATTTGCCATTTTGGTCTCTAAATTTACTGGTACACTAGTGAGACTCACAGGGAAAAAAAAGCTCCTGACTGTCAGCGACTAATTCAAATGCTACCAAAAAAACAGTTAGCATTCAGGCCTGACTCTGTGAACACTGCAGTTATGTGTGTTGTGTTTTTGTAAGTGACAGTGATCAATTGATACTGCACTTGGGTGGGATGGGCTGGGCAGAGGGGCTAAACGCAGGTGCTAGCAGGTATCTGAGCTGGTTCCGCTAACGCTGCATTTTTTTGGAACCCTAAACTGCTGGGGACGCTAATATAGTTCTGATCAGATCAGATATTGGCCTGTTCAGACACTATACTACTAAGGGAGGTGTATGGTGCGTGCATGGATGTTAGCACTACTGGCACTAATCTAACACTGCCTGGGGCAACGCAGACCCTTTCTGACACTAAAACCTAATTGATATCACCAGCCGGGTGATCAGGGGGTTAAACCTTTATTCAGGTAAAATGCGGCGGGTGCCCTGACACTATAAAAAAATAAACTAGCTGACCAGCGTCACCCGTGACACTTATACAGTGATCACTGGTGAGAGGGGGTGATCAAGGGGTTAAACCTTTATTAGGGGGGGTCCCTAGGCCTATCTGGGCCTAATACTAATTACCCTAACGCTGATTTTTGTCACTAATGACACCAGTACAGCGATCAAAAAAAAAAAATCTGAATGCTACACTGAGTGACACAGTGACAGGGGGTGAAGGGGTTAACTGGGGTGGGGTGATCAGGGGGTGGCAAGTGTACCTACGTGGACTGGTGTTACTGTGAGATGTCTCCTCTCCTCTGTCTGGAATGGAAAAAAGACCGACACGAGGAGAGATGACATCAATTTCCCTGCTGTGTTTACACTTACACATGCAGGGGAAGGATCTCATTCACCAGGAGCGATCACCGGGTCCAGGCCAGATTTCATTGGCCTGGGCCTGGGTAAAACTGCGGCAGCTGGTCAGGAAGCGGTTAACGAAATTAAATTTTCCAAATAATTTGAAAATTCTAAAATTTGGAAATTTTAAAATTCAAAAATTTGGAAATTTTAAAATCCAAAAATAAGAATGAAAATCTGAAAATTCAAAAGAATGAAAATCTGAAATAATAACTAATAACTATTACATTATAGGTATTGTAATTTCCTTTTATTATTATTATTTATTATTAATTTGTTCCATTCCATTTGTTTAGATGCGGCATTCGTTATTTTGGATAATTTGTAACTTCAGATAAATTTGTATTCGTTACGTTCACAAACAGCCAAATTTGAAAGGAAATTCCAATACCTATAATTAAAAAGTTAGTTATAATTAGTTAGTTATTTTTTCGAATTATACTGATTTTCTTTTTTTCGGATTTTCGAATTTTCAAATTTCCGAAAGTTTGAAAATTTGAAATGCCTATATTTGAAAATCTGAATTCCGAGTTTCCGAAAAAAGCAAAAAAACAAATGAAACAGAGATGAACAAATTTTTTGTCAGTACACATGTTTATGATCAAATATGATCTGTATCAACCATAGTAGAACATAGTTACAGATTCTCATAATTGTAAACTGAAATAATTGTATTTTGTATATCTTTTCTAGATTTGTTTGGTCACATTTAAAATTTATATTTTCTTTTCTTAGATATATATAAAATACTGCACATAAATATTTACATTTTTTCATAGCAATTGTATTAGGTTTAACTTCTCCTTCACACGCTTTCCAGATTATCCTTACCTATTTTGCTGAAAATATGGTTTACAGAGCTCAGTAGCACAAACTCAAATTTACAAACATACCAGAATTTAGAGCAGTGACTTATCTCTTTCCCTCCAGCTGTGTTCATACCATTGAAGGGAGAGCAATAGGCAAATGGCTCCTACTACACTTTTTTTTTTAGGAAAACCCATAATCCTATGTTAATAATTCTAGAGGTCAATTGTGCAGTAAATATCTTTTTGTAAAAAAGAATTATAAAACAGTTTAAAAATACTAGTTTCCCTAAAGGACTTACAGAGCAAAGAAGAAATAGTTTTCAATGAAAAGGACAAACTCTTGCATATCAAAATCTAGAAAAGCAATTTTGTGAGTCATTAGGGTGAAAAACAAATGAAACTCCCTGATTGTAAAAGGGTAACTGTGCATGTATGAGGGTCCAAAGTTTATATCATAGTCCAGAGCCTTGTATCTACTGTCATTCTGGGAGTTTTGTACAGTAAAAACAAAGAACTATACACAGCGTTTAAAGCTGGACCTTTGGCTTTCTGTTTCACTTTGAATCCCGCATGTTTCCAGATGGCTAGTTTTTAAAATAAAACAAAAGTAGCCAGCTGCAAACTGACATCTTTACAAAAAAGTAGACTTTTACAAATGGAGATTTTTTTTTTTAAGTAAGGATGAAGGTTATTGAGAAACACAAAAGTCACTTAAAGTAAATTAGTCCATCTATCTTTTATTTCTCATGAAGGCAAGATGTCTTTTGGGGTTAGCATTTGACAAGTGCTATAAAACATAACCTTGAATGAGACAGTGTATTAGCACACGACAGTCTTATTCTATGCATGTGGGCACATGAATGTTTAAATTCCAAGAACCCAGACAAAAGAAAGAGCTGGAAGGGGAAAAAAACACATACGCAATTATTTCAGCATAACCAGGACACATAATTTAATGGAAAAGCTAAACGATAATTCACTCTACCAAATTAAATAAATTCCCTCATTAAAATGAGGATTAAAATGTTTTCAATTTAGACCCCCAAATATACAGAGATATAGTTATATATAGTTCTAACTAATTTACTTGAGATGTCAAGGTATAGTAGGGTACTTGCATGGCATTGCCTGAAAAAATGGCCTTTCTTAATTAAAAACATATTGACAAGGACAGAAAGTTAAAAAAGCAAGATACAGACAATAGGTACATCTTTAAATACTTCAGCTCTCAGACCTTTATACCCCTTATAAACACAGAGTCATTTTTGCTGTGGTTATGTTCATTTGGCAATACCTTCATTACCTCATTACTTAAGATAACAAATACAGTATACATGTATGGATACCAATGCTTTCATTTGATGATATTGTCTTGCAAAAATTTTTTAATGCAATCCATAGAAGAAAAAAAAAACTAAAAACAAATAAAACATCAATGCCAGTTTAAAAATAAAAGTGTTACTGTAGCTAAAAACGATACATTTATTTTATGTGTCCTATTGACACTAAAATTATGATTTTGGTACAAAACATTGCAAAGTTATTTACAAATGAATTAAAGGCTTTTTTGTGTTTTTTAATGTGGCAAAAAAAATTTTGCAGGAAAATAATAGCTAGGAGAAGTGGAGGAGGCCTTAATTAGGGATGGATAGGGTGAACTAAAAAGGTTAATAAGGCTTTAAATAGGAACAGTTTAAAAAATGAGGGGTTCCCTTTACCTTTAATTTACAGATGAATGAAACAGAATAAATACAAAATATCTCACTATCCCTAGTTAAGGATTTCCAGTGATATGATTTGCAGATTTACAAACTTTGCAATAAACATATATAATAGAGAATAGCGCACCTAAAAAGTAGTCTAGGGCATATTTTGCTGGGACAGAAAGCCATGCAGCATGACGATCTGATGATCATCATTCTTACCTAGGTACAAAAATACTATGAAGTGACAAAAAAAAAAAATTCAGATGTGAGAGGACAGTGAGGGTGAAGGCAGGGGGAAGCAAAATGTGTGTATTTTTTATCAACAGATCTACACATGAATTAAAATTTACCAGTATTTGCATTTGACTTGGTACTATTTTTGTTTTGCAGCATATACACGGCAGAGGTTACGTTGGAGGTTGAAGAAGCACAGGATGCCAATCAGTTTTAACAGGATTAAGGATTAACAATGTGCTGCAAGCACAGGTTGGGGATAGGGGAAAAAAACCTGTAGGGGTTCGTGAACTGCAGCAGAAAAAAAAAACAGGTCTCCTCCCTGCCAGAAACGGCTGTTTGGTGTGGTAGAGTTGTGCAAATCATAGCACTGGCTGGACAGAAACACAAAACCTTTGATAGCTAAAAAGCTGCCTTACACTTTATGTACTTGATCTGTGTGTTTAGTTGTTTACCTGGGGTTCACCTTTAAGTGTATTTTTAAATGCAGCTAGTGCAAGCACTTGAATTTAACTTGGTATCATGCTCTTCTAATCTCATGTACTACAGCACTTACACTGAGAAAGGGAGGGGAAGTATATGGTACCAAGGAATATTCAGACAGAAGAAACTCATGTCCCTGCCCCAGTTGTGTCCAATCACACAATAGGCAGGGTTGTGGCCAGGATATATTTCCTAACTGCAGGCAAGAAATTCAAGGCCACCAAGCTGGCTGCGTTGTCTGCAGGGCTATATACAGTTCAGGACTGGGTAGACATTTTTTTATTATATTGCAGGTAAAACAACTGCCAGTGATACTAAAGTCTTGTTTTTTTTATTTGAAAATACAAATATATGTTATACTTACCTGCTCTGTGTAATGGTTTTGCACAGAGCAGCCCAGATCCTTCTCTTCTCGGGTCCCCGTTTAGGCCTTCTGGCCCCTCTTTCCTGCAGAGTGCCCCCACAGCAAGCAGGTTGCTATAAGGGTACCCGAGCCGATGCGCCGTGTGTTCATTCAGAAACTGAGCTGCGGCCCAACCCCCTCTCTTTCCTCATTGGCTCACAGACTTTGATTGACAGCAGTGGGAGCCAACGGCACTCTGCTGCTGTCTCAGCCAATCAAGAGGGAGAGTCCCGGACAGCCGGGTCTCTCGTGCACATCGCTGGATTGAGATGGAGCTCAGGTTAATATTAGGGGAACTGCTGCACACAGAAGGCTTTTTATCTTAATGCATAGCAGGCATTAAGATGAAAACCTTCTGCCTTTAGAACCACTTTAACTCTGTATTTAGCAGTTTTCCAAGGTGTAGGATAAGTTTTTTGTAGCTTCATGCAATAAAATTGAACTCCAGGTAAACACAAAGTCAAAAAAGAAAACTTGACTTACCTTGGCGTACATTACAGGACAAAGGCAAATTAATTCTACACCATGGGTAATAGATATGTAGTGGTGGCCCGTCCATTAAGGGCGCACAAGCGCCGCCCCCCCGTCCTTCGCTGCCTCCCCTATCCATGCGTCCGGCCCCTTTCAGGACATCAGTGCAAGGATTCCAATGTGGAGGGGCTTTTTTTTTTTTTGAACCACCGATTAGAGCCAGAGGCTCTAATGGGCTTCAATAAAGGGTGGGCTCGGGTTGCAGAGAGTTCGCTGTTGTAACACTAATCCTCTTCCTGGCCAATCAGGAAGCAGGTTTTAACACCGGTTACCCGATTGGCTGAAAGGACAGGCAATCATATTTGACAAGTGTAAAGAGATATCCGCGCTTAGTACAAAAAAGAGCCAGCAACTGAGCACTATAACCCAGATGTCAGGCATAAAGGAAAATATTTAAACAAAAGTGCAGCGCTAGGGCAAAAAGTGCAATTCATGCAAATCACACAACACATGATGTACATTCATCCAAAAATGGTATAATAAAGTGCAATAAATGGTACAGTTTGAAATGAAATAAATCATAACATGTGTGCAATGTAATATTACAAGTGAAAAGAAAAAGAAAAAAGTTCATATGCAGCTGATTTTCATCAGAAGGAGCCCCATGAAAAATAGGATTTTTATAACAGCTTACCTGTAAAATCCTTTTCTTTGAAGTACATCACGGGACACAGAGCCATAGTAGTTACTATGTGGGTTATAGGCCACCTTCAGGTGATGGACACTGGCACGCCCTAAATTAAAAAGTGCACTTCCTATATAATCCCTCCCACTGGTGGGAGTACCTCAGTTTTGTAGCAAAGCAATACACGTGTTTACCAAGAAGGGAGGGATCTCTGTGTCCCGTGATGTACTTCAAAGAAAAGGATTTTACAGGTAAGCGGTTACAAAAATCCTATTTTCTTATCGTACATCACGGGACACAGAGCCATAGTAGTTATTATGTGGGATGTCCCATAGCAATGCCAACTGAAGGGAGGGAGACACAACAAAAGTAGGGCACCAAGAGATTAGAGGACTCATACAGCAACCTGCAGTACACTGCGCCCAAAGGCGATGTCCTCATGCCTTTTACATCTACTTGATAGAATCTGGTAAAATGTATGGACTGAAGTTGCGGCCTTGCAGATTTAAGCCATGGAGGCTTGGTGATGCACTGCCCAAGAACTACTAACAGCCCTGGTGGAGTGCACTCTAATATGAAGAGGAGGAACTTTCCTCTAAAAACCATTTAGAAACAGTAGATTTCGATGCTGCTTGTCCTCTTTTGGCAACACAAACAAAAACCTTTGTTTATGAATCTGAGCGGTCACTTTCAATAGACCCTGACCGCTCTCACCACATCAAGAAAATGTAGTGACCCTTCTTCCACAGAAACGAAGTTCTGGAAAAAAATGAAGACAGAACAATATCCTAGTTTAAATGAAAACCCGATACTACCTTCGGTACGAATTCAGGATGAGGCCGCAATACAGCCTCATCCTTATGAGCAACCAATACGGCTCCTTACAAGAAAGAGCAGCCAACACTGATACTCTTCATGTAGAAGATATGGCAACCAAGAAAATCATTTTTGCCCCATCAAGGGTACCAAGGGACTATCTCGTACTGGCTCCAAAAAAAAGGCTGCTTCTATAAGCCGACAGGACTAAAATTAAGTCCCAAGCGTTTGGGGGTGACCAAACTAGAGGATTAATCTGCGTTACCCCCTGAATAAAGTTACGAACCAGAGAGAGAGAGAAGCAAGTGGTCGATGAAAAGAAAGACCTATAAGGCTGACATCTGGCCATCGATAGTACTCAAGGCCAGCTTCAATTCTAATCCTATCTGTAGGAATTCAAGGATCCTACCTATGACATATTTCCTGGGGTGCCAACCCCTGGTTTTATACCAGGAGACATATGCCTTCCAGATTCTTGACTCTGGAGGCCGGCTTCCTGGCATTTACCAAAGTAGAACTACTGAGGCTAATCACCCGCGATCTTTCAGAATGTGAGTCTCAATAGCCAAACTGCTAAATTTCATGTTTGTAAGGTAGGATGGAATACCGGACCTTGTGAAAGAAGGTCTGGCCATAGTGGTAGGGTCCAAGGGTCCCCCACTGCCATCTTTACGATCTCGGCAAACCAAGATCTCCTGGGCCACACCGGGGCCACAAGAATCACCTCCTTCTTGCTTGATCCTGCGAAGAAAGCGCGGAAGCAGCAGAACAGGAGGGAACCCATAGATCAGTTAAAAAAAAAAACCTGATCCCACAGAAAAAATCAAGGCATCTGTTTCGTATGCCATCAGATCCCTTGTTCTTGACACAAAGTTCCACATCCGGAACTTCCTATCTTCTGGTATATCAACAAAAACATGTCGGGGTGAAAGGACCATTCTCCTAGGAACGACTCAAGTAGTCTGCCTATCAATTCCTATTCCTGGAATGAAAATTGTAAATAGGCAAGGAATGTTGTTTTCTGCCAAGATAGAATATGATTCACCTCTTCCTGGGCCACACGACTTCTCGTGCCCCTTGGTGAATGATAAAAGCCACAGCTATGGCACTGTCGGATTGGATCCTGATAGGACAATTCCGTAGTTTGAGCGTCCAGGCCTCAAGGAGCAGGCGTACTGCCCGAATCTTTAGAATATTGATGGACAAGGTCATCACTGATTTTGACAATTTCCTTAGGACAGATGCTTCTTCCAGGACTGCTCCTCAGCCCAGAAGGCTGGCGTCTGTTGTTACCACCTTCCAGATAACTGGTAGAAAGGATTTCTCTTTTTGAAGATTCTTGGATATTAACCACCAATTGGGGCTCTGGCACACATTGGGGATAAACACATTAGGAAGCCCAGAGCTTGGGCCTTCTTGTTCCCAGTTGACAAGATACTGTTTTGCAGCAGTCTTAAATGAAACTGCGCATAAGGAACTGCCTTGAAGAAGCCACCATCTTTCCCAACAAATTCATGCAAAGCCGAATAGAAGGATTCTTCTTGAGTAACTTAATCAGTTCCCTTATGGAACTGATCCTTTCCTGGGGAAAAAACATCCTCTTCTGAGCTGTATCAATGATCAGTCCCAAGTACTGCAATCTCCTTGATGGATTTATGGAGGATTTCTCTAGTCTGAGAATCCAACCTATGTATTCCAGGTAGCTAACTGCGGTGACCAAAGTTTGTATTAAGCAGGCTACCGAATTGATCTATGAAGAGAAGATCTAAATAGGCTAGTATTGTTATACTTTGAGCCATTACCCTGGCTAGAGGAGGAGCCAGGACCTTTGTAAACACTCGAGGTGGAGGCGCTAGACCAAAAGGCAGAGCCACAAACTGAAAATGAAGATTTTCTACCTTGAAGCGTAAATTTCTGGTGAGTGGGGGAAAAAATGGCACATGGAGAAAAACATTCTTGACGTCGATTGGTGCCAGAAGTTCTCCCCCTTGTAGGACGGAGACTACTGATCGGATTGACTCCATGCGAAAAGAATGGATATTCAAACCCGGTCTAGATCTTTGAGATTTAAAATGGGTCTGACATCCCCGTATAGTTTTGGAACCGTAAAAAAAGGTTTGAAAAACCATAAACCCTAATCCTTGCTCCACCAAGGGGACTGTTAGGGCTTACAATTGCCCTTGTGCTTTGAGTTCCTGTGTGGACTTCTTTCTCCTTCTGTCAAGTTAAGTATGTTAGTAGGATCACCAGGTTATCAAACCCTTCAAATGCATTCGGGAGCAAAACACCACAGGAGACAGGTTTATGATGCTTTAACTCAAAGTATATTTTAACCATTCATGGTATATATAGTATGCTTACAAGGCAAAGTATAAGAGGCGTAGTACAAGGCGGTGTATTTAGAACCAATCACAAGAATAAACATCAAATGGTCCGAGACTAATTACTGATTAATTACACATAGCTTCTGCTTGTCATTTGATCTCTTATCTACTATTTACTTTGTTAGAGCATGTCATGTCAAACTGTTCAGGGACTTTCCAAGAACTATTTAGTAAGTTACATGATCTACCTTGTCAGCAATTTCTATCTTAACTCTTATTTCTACTGCTAAATGATTCTACATTCAAAGATACAGCTGCAGATCAAAATGGAGACTGTATAGTCAATCATATCCTTACAATCCCTCCTTTTATCCCTTACAAAGGGGATAAACCAGCTAAGTAAATTAGAAGTCCAAGGTACTATCCATAAGATCAAATTCATAGTGTCTTTGTCTCATAGAGGGATGCTACATGGGCATGGTTAGGAAGTCATTGGTTGCAGCTCATATTCAGTTTTTGAAGTTTGGTTCATCTTGTACTTGTATCCTTTGATCATGCAGAGCAGGATCTTGAAGATGACATATGCAAAAAGAACAAACAAAAGACACATCAGTATCACAACACCCACTTTCTTCATCCATAGAAACAATCCACTAAACCATTCTCCTGCACCTCCTAATCCTTTGAATGGATTCCACCCTTCTTCAGCAATGTTTCTTGCTTTATGCTGTAATTCTTTTATTCTATGCAAATGCTCTTATATTTTATTTTCATAGTCCGATGTCCAAGTACAACATTCATTTCCTATAAATTGGCAAAATCCTCCTTCTGAAGCTAACAAGTAATCTAACGCCATTTTCTCATGCAAAGCTAATCTACTTAATTCTCGTACTTCTTCATTTAATAAATCTATAGCAATTGTGGTTTCATTTAGAATTTCATCCATTATATTTGAAAACTCATTTAATCTTTCCATCAAAACAATTTCCCACCCTGTGAAAGATGGAAACATAGACCAAGTCATGTCTCCAGCATCAAAAAGTTCCCTTTTATCTTTATGGTTCCATACAGTTCTTAATTGATAACATGCATCAATATCATTTTCTGATACATAAGCAGCCGGTACCAAAGTTACTAAGGCACAGACCCCTGACACATTGGCTGGAACAATTTTATATGCATGGTCTCCACATAAACAAAAGAAAGGTGTGGTAAGTGAGAAACATTTAGGAATTCTGGTCTTCTGTATTATTTTTTCTATCAGGAAGAAAGTTGTATATAGATGTTTGTTCATTATTGCTGAGCTACAATGTTTTCCTTGACATATAACCATATTATCTATACTATGGGGGTCTGCTACATCTATGTCTCCTATGTCTACTACAAGACCTTTAGGACATTTTACTCTTCCAATCCTCCCACCTTTCCCTCCTAGTCGAATTGTTTACAAAAATACTCATCCATACTGGATACTTTCCTATTCCTGATTCCCAAACATCATCATAAGGTTGTGCAATTTTGATATTTAAACTTTCATTTATGGGTGCTGATTGATTTACTGTAATGCTATAGGGAATAAATACAGCCATCATTGCAGGATTTGTAACACCTAATGGAGGCCTGGAACATACCCAACAATTGGATTTGTTGGCTGTCTGTGCAATTTTCATATGAGTTTTCCATAATAGACTAGGATATTAATCATTTTTTAGACTTCGTTTGTCAATATCTGTTGTAGCCATTATCTGTGTGCAATGCAATCTGTTTGACCATGGGCATGAATCATATATATCACATGCTATCATATATATGACAAGACCAAGTGTAATGGTAATGCTACAGACAGTTACTCCCCTATGTTTTATCAATGTGGTCAATGGTATTTCCTTCTGACGTTCCTTTCGCAAGATTCTGGGACTTATCTCTTCTTGGTCCTGTTCTTGGTGCATGGTTGATTCTTGATGCATGTATCCACACTGGAGATTGCTCAGTAAGAACAGCTGTTCTAGTAATTGCAATTACTGTTGTCGGTTCACCGTAGGGTGGATCTAGTGACCCGTGCTTCTGCAGTTGTTTAACAAGAACTTGATCACCTACTTTAAAAGGATGTGTTGGCTGTCCTGCTGGAAGTGGGAAAGACAAAGAAACATCACCATAGATCGAATTTAATTTCTCAATCAATTTTACCACATGTTCTTGTTGTATCACTTCTAAATCTCCTTTCTGTAACTGTGGTATACCCCCAACCCAAGGTGTAGGGAATGGTCTTCCCATTAGAACTTCAAAAGGGGATAATTTTGTGTTTTTATTAGGGGTCATTCTTATTTTTGCAAGCACAGCTGGTAGATGTTCTATCCAATTTTTAAACTTCACCCTGTTCCCTTTCTTAACTTATCTTTGATGGTTCTGTTCATTCTTTCTACAATCCCTGAACTCTGTGGATGATATGGTATGTGAAATTTCCAATCAATTGCTAACAGTCTGCTAATGTGTCCTGTTAGTGCTGCAGTGAATGCTGGTCCCTTGTCACTATCTATGATTACAGGGCAACCATATCTTGGGATCCATTCCTTACACAGGATTTTAGCAACTGTCTTAGCACTCTTTCTTACTGTAGGGATTCCTTCGATCCATTTCAAAAATTTGTCCACGATTACCAAAATATATTTAAAACCACCTTTTGCTACTGGTATATGTGTGAAATCAATTTGTAATTCCTGCATTGGACCTTGAGGTGCTGGCAAATGATCCAAAGCACCTACCTTCTTTCCTTGTACATTGTTTCGTGCACATGTTAAACACCTGGATAGTTGAACATCAATTAGATTCCATAAATCTCTACATACAAAATGTCTAGCAATAGCCATTAATGAATTCTTTTTACTTTTATGTCCAAATCCATGATAATGAGAAATGAACAATGGAGCCACTGCTCTTGGGAGACCATACTTACAGATGTCTCCCTCCTTGTTGGCCCACAGAACAAATTGGTCTTGGGACAACCCATTCCTGGACCAGAATTGAGTATCATCTGGTGTTGCCAATGCTTGCAAATGAAAAAGGTCAGTATCCTCTATCAAGGAAGGTATTAAAAATGATGACATAAGCAGATGCGATGGACCAATGGGTTTATAAGCAATTGATTTTGAAACCTGATCTGCAAGTTTATTTCCCAAGGAAATTTTGTCAGAGCCTTCACTATGGCCTTTACATTTAATGACAGCAATTTTTGCTGGGAGCATGATTGCTGAAAGAAGATCTTGTATGAGGTCTGAATGAGAAATACCTTTCCCATCTGCTGTTACAAAACCTCTCTTTTGCCAGATTTTTGCGACTTCTGACACCATCTGTTAGGGCTTACCCTTGTGCTTTGAGTTCCTGTGTGGACTTCTTTCTCCTTCTGTCAAGTATGTTAGTAGGATCACCGGGTTATCAAACCCTTCAAATGCATTCGGGAGCAAAACACCACAGGAGACAGGTTTATGATGCTTTAACTCAAAGTATATTTTAACCATTCATGGTATATATAGTATGCTTACAAGGCAAAGTATAAGAGGCGTAGTACAAGGCGGTGTATTTAGAACCAATCACAAGAATAAACATCAAATGGTCCGAGACTAATTACTGATTAATTACACATAGCTTCTGCTGGTCATCTGATCTCTTATCTACTATTTACCTTGTTAGAGCATGTCATGTCAAACTGTTCAGGGACTTTCCAAGAACTATTTAGTAAGTTACATGATCTACCTTGTCAGCAATTTCTATCTTAACTCTTATTTCTACTGCTAAATGATTCTACATTCAAAGATACAGCTGCAGATCAAAATGGAGACTGTATAGTCAATCATATCCTTACAATCCCTCCTTTTATCCCTTACAAAGGGGATAAACCAGCTAAGTAAATTAGAAGTCCAAGGTACTATCCATAAGATCAAATTCATAGTGTCTTTGTCTCATTGAGGGATGCTACATGGGCGTGGTTAGGAAGTCATTGGTTGCAGCTCATATTCAGTTTTTGAAGTTTGGTTCATCTTGTACTTGTATCCTTTGATCATGCAGAGCAGGATCTTGAAGATGACATATGCAAAAAGAACAAACAAAAGACACATCAGTATCACAACACCCACTTTCTTCATCCATAGAAACAATCCACTAAACCATTCTCCTGCACCTCCTAATCCTTTGAATGGATTCCACCCTTCTTCAGCAATGTTTCTTGCTTTATCCTGTAATTCTTTTATTCTATGCAAATGCTCTTATATTTTATTTTCATAGTCTGATGTCCAAGTACAACAAAGAGACTTCTTTTCACTGGATTTCTGGGAACGTTTTGATCTGAGAAAATGAGGAGACGGGAACTCTGACATTGTTCCTGTCAGACCCTTGAGAGCTGTAGAAGCCTCCCCCCCACTCGCGCCCTTTCATAAGGCTTTAGTATTTTGTTTTGTGGGTTACCTCCCCCAGGTCCTCTTTTGACCCTGGGACTGACCCTGAGGTTTATCTCTTGAATCCTGACGGTGGAGGGCGTCGTGACTGCCTGAATACAGATGCCCCTGGCACTGGAGAAGAAGCACATTTAAAAGAAAAATACTTAAACTTCCTAACTGGAAAAAAAGGGAACTTTTCCCATTAGACATCTTTTTTTTTAACAAGAAAACCCATTAGACATCTTTGGATATACTTATCCAGATTGTCTCCAAATAACCGTTCACCATAAAAAGGGAAACTGGCCAAGAACTTTTTGCATGGCGCTTCGGCTGATCATCTTTCTACCATAGCATTCTATGCACATGTACCAGCCTTAGCCATGAGACCTGGAGAATAGAATGTTTCGTAGCGTCAACTGTAAAACAGAATGCTTCTGATATGCCGGCCAAACCCTAGGCCTGCTGATCAGGAATAACCTTGGAGTACCTCTATAAAACTGGTCCCCATGCAGGTACTAACCAGGCCTGACCATGCTTAGCCTCCAAGATCAGACGAGATCCGGCGCTTTCAGGGTGATGTAGCCGTAGGCCTCTGAACGCCAGTGCAGGTTTAAATGACTGAACCTGCGGGCGAAATATTTTTTTTTTCCTTAAAAAGGAACTCCAACTTCTTATCTGTTGGACCCTTTAGCATATGAGCATATTGTCTACTGGACAAGTCAGGTCTTTTTTTAAAGAGGATATAACAGCGTTAATCGCTGGAACTCCCCATAAAACCCTACCTCCATAGAATAAAGTATTGAGAACTTTTTCTGAGGAAAAAAACTGTTTATCTGGGTGCTCTCACTCAGAATACATAAGCTTTCTTAGCCATAAATGGATAGAAAAAGCATGAACAGATTGGGGGGGGGGCTTTTAGCGAACCCATCGACTGACTGCGTTACTGGCAGTAAAAACGTGGATCAGTCCAATTCAGTGAGTGACTGAAAACAACCTTTCCTGGGAGCTTGATACTTTGCATCAGGTTCTACGGAAGAGGAGACATCAGCGTTTTCCTGGTCCTAGAGAGAAAATTTGCCATCTCTCGCTCCTTGTTCCTCAATATGAGGGTCCTAAGCAATGGACAGGGATCTGTTACGCTTAGTCCCACTCCAGGATGCGATTAAAGCATCAAACTTTTATTTTAAGCTTAAAATGGTTGAAGAAAAAACCTTCTTAGCAATATACACAGGGCTTGCAGTGTTTAAGAGCTGCAACACTTACCCCTCCTGACGCTTCACCGTGACCAGCCATATTACTCTCAGGGGAGGATGCCATCTTACTGGGATGGTTCTAGGCTTCTGTGTGACTAAATAAGTCTTTCTAGAGCCCTTTATTGAGGTGTTTTTACCCCCCTTCTACCATAGCCCGATGCACAAGCAGAGGTACTACAAGAAGGAATGCATATACTGCTTGAGCTATAGTTCAGCACAGTTGCTGCTATTAATGCCCAGCCTGATGCAGCAGTAAAAATGTGTCAAAGGAAATGCGTGTGTCACCAAACCTTTAACAATGAACAGGAATAGATTCTGGACAGCCCCACTCTTAAAAATAGCCTTGTTTATTTGGAAAGATTAACATCAAAATCAAAGGTAACAGCAGACAAAAAAGAGCTGACGTTTCGCACTAACGTTAGTGCTTACTTATATGGCTAGCATGTACGGCCTCCGAACCGAGAGGTATTTTACTTCCTGGCTGTCGAATACCCCTGGAGTGGTGATATCTTTTCCTCTACCTCTTTGCTCCTGTGTCCCTCCACAGCCTGCAGTAACACACAATGTGCTTTTAAAAACTTGCCTCCTCGTGTTTGGGTGTCGGAGAACGCCAAAGCCACTAAGCCACTAAGCGTTGTCTACGGCACCTCTCACTTTTTAAAAGCAAGGGTTTTCCCACGCGAGCGGCAGACTACATGTCCTCTCAGACTGAGAGACAGCATGGTGCGGGGGGGTTTGCAAGCTGATGAGTGGCACGCTGAACGCACTTGTTCCTGTCTTTTTTTTTTAAAAAGAATGAGCGCTCCTTCCCCACAAAGGGGAGATCAGCGGGGAGAAAACCCCCCCTCCAGCTTACCGGAGGTTCTGCTGTCTGGCTAGAGGAGGAGGAAGCATTTCAGCTCTCTGACACGGCGCTGTTTCCAGCATGAGGTGGTGAGTGCTCAATAAAGCCCCCGGTGGTGACACCGTTTTACAGACTCTTAAAGGAGACATTCATTAAATTAAAAATTCTTAGAAAACTCCACTTACCTTTCCCGCCGCAGGGTTTTCTGTGGTAAACCAACAGACCCAATCTTCACCCCTCACGGTGGGTTCCGTTAAACCTTCAGGAGCTGGGGATTCTAGAGGAAACCCACAATCCTGGACCTGCAACAGCACCCTGCTAGTAAAACTTTATGGCCTTACTACCAAAAGTACTGGATCCCAGGGTCCAGCTCTCTAAAAAGAAGCATTTACGGGCAAAAACCTTGTTTCTTTGGATACAAGGCCCGGGTACCATTCAATTTGGCCAAAAGAGACACTTTGAATGGATCCAGTCAGCATGGCTAGCCCCAGCAAGGATTGCTCCAGTGCAGCTCAGCACAGCACATCTTTACTGGTGACCAACACCTTAGACACTGGCGAAAAAACATAGGTACTTCCACCAGTGGGAGGGGTTATATAGGGAGTGCACTTTTTAATTTAGGGCATGCCAGCATCCATCACCTAAAGGTGGCCTATAACCCACATAGTAACTACTATGGCTCTGTGTCCCGTGATGTATGATAAGAAAGGGGGTGTATTGAAAATGATGATCAAATGCTTGGCAGCGTGATACCAATCACCACAAATAAAATGAAGGCTTACCAGAAGGCCAGCGCCCCCTCTTATTCAGGGAGGTCACAAAGCGCTTTGTTGGGTCTGTGATCCACAGAAAAGATGTCCTGACGTCTCTCCCCAGTAGCCTTAGAAGATATCTTCTGAGGCTTCTGGGGAGAGATGTCAGGACATCTTTTCTGTGGATCGCAGCTCCAACAAAGCGCTTTGTGACCTCCCTGAATAAGGAGGGGGGTCGCTGACTTTCTGGTAAGCCATTTTATTTGTGGTGATGGGTATCATGCTGCCAAGCATTTGATCCTATTGGAAGCCTAGGAGGAGGGAGGAGCCCCACGGCGGAAGCTGACGTGATGCAGAGAGGACATAGGAGCCGCTGTCCGCCGCCTATAGGAGTCCGCAACCCGCCTGCCTGCAACCGATGGGGTAAGTGCCGGGGAGGGGGTGCCGCCGACCGACAAACCAGGGGGGCCACCACTGTAGACATGTACCTTCAGGTGATTGGAAACTGGCAACGTTTTACAGGAAACAGCTCCTGGGATCATCAGCTATAACCCTACTGCTCTCCGCAAGTGCTCAGTTTTGTAGCAAGCAATGGAGAATAAGCCAAGGAATAGAAGAGAGGATGGCCTTTGTCCTGTACTGTACTCCACAATATGGATTTTACAGGTAAGTCAAAATTCCTATTAATCTAATTGTACAGTACAAATCAAAAAAACAAGACCCATAAGTACCTTATGGCCAAAGCTGCATCAGCAGAGGATTGGATGCCCTCCTGGTAAAGCTTTGAAAAAGCATGAATAGAAGATTATGTAGTGGCCTTACATAACTGAGCTACAGAGGCTTGGTGCCAAAATACTCAGGAAACTCCCACTGATCTCGTGCAATGGGCATGGAGGAGATGGTTGCCTTTTTTTGCCACTAAATAAACAACCTCATGTTTTTTCTGAAAGATTAAGCTCCCTGGCTGACATGCTTCTTCAATGACTTTAGGACTATTTACATATGTGAGTAACCCAGAACAAGTATGCAGATTAAAGGTTTTTACTTGGTTCCATTTTCAATTTCTGCACGTTTGATCCAATCAGTGACCCAGAAAACACTAAAACCCTAGTCAGCCTACGAGGCAACTCACATTTTCAGAACTATTCCAGCAATGGAAGTCTCTCTCATGACAGATTTTGTTTAAACTTCTGGAGTACAAAAGTGCAAAGGACTGAGGTAAGGCAGCACAATCTTTCAAGTGAGGCATCCTCCAGGGTCCATACAGCCCATGTGCAAAAGTGGTAGCTGCAAATTTGTATGTTGCACAGCTGTTTATTGATTTTATATGTACACCTACACCTGCAGGATTCTCTCTGATGCAGGCTGAAGGGTTGCAGAATGTATATTCTAAGTGGAGAAATTTGGTTTCACTTTTTTTCTCTGGGATTGGTAACCCACTGATTGGAGTCCAGAGACTTTGAAGAGTGTTGGAAGGAATACGCCTCTTAACCCTGTGTCCACGTTTTACTGGAGACCAGCAGCCCAATAATGCAAACTGGCTGTGATTCCCTGAACATAAGTCATTGCAGGAGCAACAAATGGGTGTACGAGCACTGGTAGAGTGTCTGTGCTAACCTCAAGGAAAGGCTATCTGACCAGACTGCTGCCTGAGGCATATTGAAAGACAATGCATCTCTAGGCAGGCATTTTTGTTTTCAAAGAGCTGACTAAGACAGAATGGTGAGTCTGACAGGCTCAGGGACTACAAAGTCTTAATAGCCAGAAGGCTAGACAATTTGTGTTCTTTCATGGTTATGCTAAAAAACCCTGCAAGGGTAACCCTGTTATTTGTTTATAACTTTTACTTTATTTTTATTTAAAAGTGGGCCAAAAGCCCTGAAAACATATTTCCTTGACTGGATTGGACACATTGACAAGCACTACACTAGATTGAAACCCCCACAATATCACAATATATTTACCTGCGCAACACTGACACAGTTAATACACACTCACAAATGAAAGTGAGCTGGTAATGACAATAATCACAGATTAAACATGAAAATTGAAATTAAAGGGAAACTTATACAATATGTTAGCACAGAGAGCCATGATTCTCAAAATGTTTTTGTAATACTAAAAAATAATTTTATTGAAGAAGTTTATATGCCTACAGGTTATAATGTCAACTACAGGAGACTGGACATTCAACACAAAATAAAAACCAAGGCCAGACCCTAGGCTATAACCCCTCCCGAAATCAGCCTGCTCTTTTGTAGCATGCATTAGGAGATCCCATGCCTCCTAAAAAACATGTGACCAAACTACCAGCAATGGACAAGGTACCCACTTCCCATATCCAGACGTCGCTTTTAAATGTTCTTTTTTTAATGGGAATGCAAGGACTGATCAAAATCCTCTAGCATCCAAAAGACAAGCCCAATGACATTTGGCAAATCCAGGTATGTCTGCATCTGATGAAGGGAAGCAACCAGAGAATCTGTAACTGGGTTGTTCAGGAAACCTGCATAGATGAGACATTGACTCCCACATTCTTGGGAACACAATCATCAAATAGCAGTTACTGCAACCCACACTAAAAGTGGAGGTACAGCCAGCTGCCAAGAGTAAAATGAGTATGCACAGGCTCCAGATAAAATAAGGAACCAAGCCCCACCCGGATGAAACAAAATCACTTAGTACAGGAATTGATACAGGCAGAAGATGTCAACGTACCTCAAATTAATTGAATGCTCCGATTTAGTTCAGGACTTGTGGAACCTTATAGGTATAAAATATGCAACATCCACTCTTCCCAGACTACCAAAGAGGACAGCAGCTATTATTTCCCCACTATTGATCTCACCAATAAGGGAAAGCTTTCATGCAAAGGAAAGTTTGGCCACAGTTATGGCTCGTTGGATGAGCCAAGCCCTCCTAGATCTGCTAGATGAGGCTTACGTAGATTGTCAGGAAGCCATGGTCATTTGGGTGCACAAAAAGCCTGTCTTGCAACAGGGGACAAATGAAACACAATTACCTTGCTGCAGCCTTCTCCTACAAACAGGGGTAAGAGACATTCCTACACCCAGCGATCGTCCGTAAGATCTCATCCAGTGAACCTCCAAGAAGCTTATCACCCATATAGCGTATGCACAGCAAGGCACTTAGAAGCTTATTCTGCTAATCAGCATTTTAACCAAAGAGACCTATGTGCCTGGACAGACTAAAAAAACTTCACAAAAAGCATAAATAAACAGTAAAGCTGAAGAAAGAAACAGTAAATCTGACAAAAAAATACAAAAACAGATGCCTGACCTCCATGAGGACACTAAGAAACACTGGGCAGGATCGTAAGAGTTATGACCTTATGTGCTGGCCTTGGATCTGTTGTGCCATGTCAATTCAACTAATTGTCAGTATAATCCTGGTGTTAAGAGACAATAAACTAAAAAGTTACGTTGTACCCAACGCTGCACTTGCTGTCAACCATAGATAATTGTATGCAATTAAAATACAATCGTGTGGGGAAGATAAAATTTTAATTCAAATACATTAAGCTGCAAGATGTGCATATAAAAAAATGACAATAAATATTAAAAGAGAAGTATGGGTTTGTATTATATTTTTTATTTATACTTACTTAGTTGGATGCAGCATCAATCCGATGCTGCATCTGTCCCCTGGTGCCTCTGCACTGAAAACCGAGATATCGAACCCCGCCGATCACTTGGTTTTCAGAGCTCCATGAGCAGAGAGCTGTAGACTGTCAGCCACAGCTCTCTGCTCATCTCCTTCTATGCTCATTGGAGCACTGGGCTGTGGAGGGGGTGGAGCAGCAGTTTTAGGCTCTCAGCGGCTCACTGAGAGTCTGAGACGGGTGTCAGTCCGGGCACCTGGCAGATCCAGACTCCCATGGTCAGGATGATGCGGTGCCTGGACTGATATATATGATGTCAGCAGAGAGTGGACTTCAGTCCGCTCTCTGCTTGAAACGGGTCACAGGAGTGCAAAACGGATTGCACTCCTGTGATCCATAGGAGAAGCCCAGCCAAACAAGCCGACTAGCACTGTTGGGAAAATCAAGGCTGCCTCTCGGAGCAGACTGGGAACCCAGACACTGCCAAACAAGGGGGTAGGGGGAAAGGGAGGCACCAATCCACCAATAGTGTAATACGTTTTTATTGTGTGACAAAATATAAATCCAATAGAAAAAGATGCACTCACAAACATCCATAAGGAATAAGCCTGTAACAAAATCCAGAGCAATCAGTGGGGAATCCAGCAGGGCTGGAGCTGCCGAGCAGGTCTGCTACAGGGATCTGTGCAGAGGTCAGAGTGAGCAGCTGGGAAGCCTCCACGAGGAAGACAAACTGTCAGAGGAGCTGTCAGATGCCTGCGACGAATGAGCCGATTAGGAACACGTTTTGGAGGCTAGGTACCGCCTCCTTCATCAGCCTAAGGCCTGTAGCAGATCTGTCACCTCAGCAGCTCCAGCCCTACACCGATTCCCCGCTGATGATTTCGCTGGAGTTTGTTATATGCTTATTCCTTATGGATGTTTGTGAGTGCATCTTTTTATTGGATTTACATTTTGTTACACAATTAAAACGTATTACCCTAATCCCAGTGTTATGAACATGTGAAACAGGTGGTAACATTTCATTTTTAAAAACAACAACAGCAAACAATTCCAAAAGTTTAAAGTTTTTGCACATTTAAAAAAAAAAATGACTAGTGAAGTTTGCAAATGGCCAAATAGTTAGAGGAGAAAAATAGGGTGCCCAAGTACTTCAGGACTGATTTGGGCTACATTATTGCCCTGGTTGCTATTGCAAGCTGCTTATAGCTTCGACATACTTCCAGACGGGAGAACACATCACATGAAGTCATGTAGACAACTGATAAACTGGTATATTTAGGTTGTGAACAATATATACAATATATATATATATACACACATACATACACACACACACACATACAAGACCTGTGCTTGTAATCACACTAGGGAAAATATCATTAAAAGGTTGTCACTTTTAGTCCAGTCACACAATTTTCAATTTCAAGCCCTGATGAATGGGGTCTTTTTAGACCCCCAACTGCTTTGGCTACTCTATGGATTGTTCCCTGGACCTTTATTGGAATAGTATCTGGACATTTCAGTTTATGGCGCTTCAAATTTAAATTTTTATTCCACAAAAGTGATCTGTCAGCCAGGAGCTGGCTGAACAAATGTTAACAAGCTTACTGCTTCTTACATAGTTACATAGTAGGCGAGGTTGAAAAAGACACAAGTCCAACCTATGTGTGATTATGTGTCAGTATTACATTGTATATATCTGTATGTTGCGGTCATTCAGGTGCTTATCTAATAGCTTCTTGAAGCTATCGATGCTCCCTGCTGAGACCACCGCCTGTGGAAGGGAATTCCACATCCTTGCCGCTCTTACAGTAAAGAACCCTCTACGTAGTTTAAGGTTAAACCTCTTTTCTTCGAATTTTAATGAGTGGCCACGAGTCTTGTTAAACTCTCTTCTGCGAAAAAGTTTTATTTCTATTGTAGGGTAACCAGTACGGTATTTGTATATTGAAATCCCCTCTCAAGCGTCTCTTCTCCAGAGAGAGTAAGTTCAGTGCTCGCAACCTTTCCTTATAACTAAAATCCTCCAGACCCTTTATTAGCTTTGTTGCCCTTCTTTGTACTCACTCCATTTCCAGTACATCCTTCCTGAGGACTGGTGCCCAGAACTGGACAGCATACTCTAGGTGAAGCCGGACCAGAGTCTTGTAGAGTGGGAGAATTATCGTTTTATCTCTGGAGTTGATCCCCTTTTTAATGCATGCCAATATTCTGTTTGCTTTGTTAGGAGCAGCTTGGCATTGCATGCCATTGCGGAGCCTATCATCTACTAGGACCCCCAGGTCTTTTTCCATCCTAGATTCCCCCAGAGGTTCTCCCCCCTGCTTAGCGTCGTCTGCAAATACAGAGATTGGACTGTTTATCCCATCCTCCAGGTCATTTAGGAACAAATTAAATAGGATTGGTCCCAGCACAGAACCCTGGGGAACCCCACTACCTACCCCTGACCATTCCGAGTACTCCCCATTTATCACCACCCTCTGAACTCGCACTTGTAGCCAGTTTTCAATCCATGTACTCACCCTATGGTCCATGCCAACGGACCTTATTTTGTACAGGGAACTTTGTCAAATGCTTTTGCAAAATCCAGATACACCACGTCTACGGGCCTTCCTTTATCTAGATGGCAACTCATCTCCTCATAGAAGGTTAGTAGATTGGTTCGGCAAGAACGATTCTTCATGAATCCATGCTGATTACTGCTAATGGTACCGTTCTCATTACTAAAATCTTGTATATAGTCCCTTATCATCCCCTCCAAGAGTTTACATACTATTGATGTTAGGCTAACTGGTCTGTAATTCCCAGGGATGTATTTTGGGCCCTTTTTAAATATTGGTGATGCATTGGCTTTTTTCCAATCAGCTGGTACCATTCCAGTCAGTAGACTGTCTGTAAAAATTAGGAACAGCGGTCTGGCAATCACTTGACTGAGTTCCCTAAGTACCCTCGGATGCAAGCCATCTGGTCCCGGTGATTTATTAATGTTACGTTTCTCAAGTCTAATTTTAATTCTGTCCTCTGTTAACCATGGAGGTGCTTCCTGTGTTGTGTCAGAAGGATAAACACTGCAGTTTTGGTTACTGAAGCCCCCCGATTCACTTGTGAAGACTGAGGAGAAGAATAAATTCAATACCTTCGCCATCTCCCCATCCTTTGTAACCAGATGTCCTTCCTCATTCTTTATGGGGCCAATATGGTCTGTCCTCCCTTTTTTACTGTTTACATACTTAAAGAATTTCTTGGGATTTTTTTTGCTCTCCTCCGCTATGTGTCTTTTATGTTCTATCTTAGCCGTCCTAATTGCACCCTTACATTTCTTGTTGCATTCTTTATAAAGTCTGAATGCTGAGGATGATCCCTCAACCCTGTATTTTTTGAAGGCCTTCTCCTTTGCTTTTATATGCATTTTTACATTGGAGTTAAGCCATCCAGGACTTTTGTTCGCTCTTTTAAATGTATTACCCAATGGGATACATTGGCTAATGCCCTTATTTAATATACTCCTAGAGCAAACCCATCTCTCCTCCGTATTCTTTGTTCCTAATATTTTATCCCAATCTATGCCTTTTAGCAAGGTTTGTAGTTTAGGGAAGTTGGCTCTTTTGAAATTCAGTGTCTTTGTATTCCCTTTAGGTTTCCTATTTGTGTCATTTATACTGAAACTAATTGACCTGTGATCGCTGTTACCTAAATTGTCCTGTATTTCCACATCTATGATCAGGTCTGTATTGTTGGTAATCAGTAGATCCAGTAATGTTTTAATTCTAGTTGGTGTGTCTACCATCTGACCCATAAAATTGTCCTGCAAGACATTGAGGAACTGGCAAGCCTTAAATGAATGCGCGGTTCCCTCCGCCCAGTCTATGTCAGGATAATTAAAATCCCCCATTATGATAACACTTCCCATCCTTGCTGCTAATCCAGATTGTGATAGGAGATCTGTCTCCACTTCCTCCTTCAGGTTAGGGGGCCTATAGCATACTCCCAGTATTATTTTCCCCTTAGCTTCATCCCTTTGGAGCTCTACCCATAAGGATTCCACCTCCTCCCTAGCTCCCTCAGTGATGTCATCTCTCACATTCACTTGTACATTATTCTTGATATATAGGCATACCCCTCCCCCTTTTTTACCCTCTCTATCCTTGCGGTGAAGGGTATACCCTTGAATGTTTGCCAGCCAATTATGAGAGCTGTTGAACCAAGTCTCTGAAATTCCCACAAAATCCAAATCCTCCTCATACAACAGTATCTCTAGTTCACCCATCTTGTCCGCCATGCTCCTGGCATTGGTGAACATGCCACATAGTTTAGACCGGTCGCATATTGTCCTCGTATTCGGTGTTTCGAGATTGCAACTAGGACTTGCTACTATACTTACCTTGCGTTTTTGTGCTTTGATCAACCTACCACTAATGCCCCCAATACTACCCTCTGGAATATCTTCCGCGCTGACTATCTCTACCTCTGGACCCTCCCCCACATTGCCTAGTTTAAAACCCCCTCTAACTTTTTGGCTATCTTCATTCCCAGCAGATCTGCACCCTCCTCATTTAGGTGCAGTCCGTCCCTTCTATAGTACCGGTTATCGACTGAGAAGTCGGCCCAGTCCTCCAGGAACCCAAACCCCTCCTTACTGCACCAGCTCTTCAGCCACTTGTTTACTTCCCTAATCTCCCTCTGCCTTTCTGGTGTGGCTCGATGTACCGGTAGTATTCCTGAGAATACTACCTTGGAGGTCCTTTTCCTCAATTTAGCTCCTAAGTCCATAAAATCATTCTTTAGGACACTCCATCTGCCTCTGACTTTGTCATTGGTGCCAATGTGCACCATGACAGCTGTGTCTTCCCCAGCCCCTCCCAGTAATCTGTCCACAAGATCCGTGGACAGATGTTGCAGCAATGAGCTTATTGGCTACCAGGGCATTTGCTTTAACTATTTGTCTACCAAAGTAGGTTTTCAAAGTATAGTAACAGATTAAACCATTAAAAAAAGTGAGTTTTGTTGTAAAAAAAACATAAATATATAGTCAAGGCAAGGATGTGTGTGGGTACAGACTATAAAACTTTACTAATCTAAAGTTATTTAATTTTATTGAACAACATACCAATAACAGAGAGGTTCTGAATTTCAGAAACAAATGTATTATACATTGAAGGATTGTGTCAAGGAATCCATTTTATCAATTACGTTTATCCCAGTGGAGAGATTACGAACATGGTATGCTATACCAAAAATGACCACAAGATGTCATAATGAAAACTTAAAAGCATAGCTAAAACTACATTGAATTCAAATTGTAAATGAAAGACAGCTGAACAATCAAACAGTTCACTGTAAAAGATGTACATGGCTGTTTACAAAGGAAAATATAAAACGGAGGATGCAATTAATTAAATGAGCATTTATATTTTTATGAAAAATGTTTAAATGTATCCTTAGAATCTGTCTATATAGTATTAAATGTACCTAATTGATTATTAATTGTACCTAAATATGATATCCAAGCAAACGAGGGAAGCCCACAACTACTAAATATCTGGCTGCCTGAATAGGTTCCACATTATTAAGGAGTATTTTTGTAATGTGAAAAACTTCAGAACTTTAACAGTATCCACATCACACAAAAGGAAGAAACAGGTTAAAATCTATGGAAACAATTGTTCAATAGGGGAGTGAGTTGCACCCGTCAAGGGACCCTTTATGCACTGTGATGTCTGTGCACCCCCCCCCCCCCCATGTCACTCTGTTGCTGGTGCTACCATGATCAGGAAGGTGCACATAAGCAATGGAATCACTTTGTACCCCACCAGTTGCCGATTCCTTGCATCTCATATGCAGTTGTCAATGTTCTATTTGTAAACAAAATGGCTAGCAGGCTGAGGGAGAGATGTATAGTCTATTGTTCTATAAATGGCTAGCAATTTTTTTACTTTACACAAATTAAAGTTTTAGTGTTTTCTTCTCATCTTGAGTTCAAGGATTATACCAAAGCAGAATTGCTCTGTTTTAATAAAACAGTAAGATTCATGATTTCTAAATACAGACATGCTATTGCTTTAGGCTTTTATGTTAAACTGATATTTTCCTGGCATAGATTCAGGCACCGTGTAAGAATTTGTATCTTAACTTACAGCTCCCTGCAGTGGTCACTTCTGAGATATGCATCTGATGTTTTGCATACATATCCGTATTTGCACAGATACATTTAGTATTCTCCATTAACCACATCACACTAATTTAAAGCATTTATCACATGCTGGAAAACTTTAAAAACATACTGTACTTTGTTTCTATATTGTGACTGACATAATTTAACAGCAATTTACAACTAGAAAAACAGAGCTTACCATAAGTAAGGCTGGAAGGTGGCAGACCACATGTTGAGTGAAAACTAGCAGTTTTGCTTTAAAACTGGTACATGAAACGTAATATAGAAAGATCTTTCTCAGTTTACAGTCCATCCAGAAAGTATTCACAGCGCTTCAATTTTTCCACATCTTGTTATGTTACAGCCTTATTCCAAAATTAATTAAATTAATTATTTTCCTCAAAATTTTACAAACAATAACCTACAAACTAGCACCTCAAAGGTTTGGGATTTTAAAGGCAATGTAAACAGGTAAATTTTATGTAAAAAATATATTTTATTAATACAAAAATTCCTAAAAATAATGATCCTATGGATCCAAACAAGGTAATTGAAATTCATACATTGAAATACAAATAATGACACATGATGGTGACAGAAAGTGGCAGAATTCAACTACAGTTCAACAAAGAGATAAATATCATAGCTCTAGGTGATACGTAGTTGCAGAGTCCGACGCGTTTCCAAAAAGTACATAAAAATTCTTCATCAGGGACATATAGCCACTTTCTGAAAATACAAAATTAGTATAAATACATGTTTCAAAGCATTATTCGGCGTATCCAAGACGCCTATTGAGAAACACTTACATATCCAGATGTTGATCCTAAAACTAAGCAAAGGCTCATCCAAACTAGGCACTCCACCACATGAAGGGGCCCAAGAGTGGGACATTCAACAAGGACATCGAATACCAAAGGGCTCCATAAATATGTATCAAACAAACCCCCAGATTCTAAGGAAAAAGGAAGGACCTGAAACAAAAATAATTTAAAAAAGACTTATAAAATGTATATCCAGCAGTAGGTTAAACTGAAAAAAAAAAAAAGGAACTTGCAAGGAGCAAAAAAAATTAAATGTGCTCAAGCCAGGATATACAACTTGCCATTGGCCAAAATGCAGCAAGATGAACGGTCCCCCCCCAGAGTATGAGATCACCTTGTGATTAAACAAAAAAATCATCAATACACACAGTTGGAGCTGACATCCTCTGGGCTCCCGGCGTCTTCCTTATATATCCCCAGAAAAATAAAAAAAGGGTGCCAAACGTGACTTCACGCAGACCTGGCTGCCGCATCAATGATTGGTTGGACAGCTGGAGAGCAAAGGGATGGGTCGGCGTTCAACCGCACTCCGGCCTGACGGCTCGGAGAGTGAACACCTCACCGAGGAAAAGCCGCGGCGCCGTCACCATGGCAACGATGACGAAAAAGCATCCAATGTCACCAAGGCAATGGGGCCGCCGCCAATCGACCGGCGGGGTGAGCCCGCACCCGACGTGGATGATGATGAAGCCAAAGGACCACCACCGCAGGGGGGAGGAGCTAATCCGCAATCAACTGATAAACGAAGTAGATCCCTCCCCCCCACTCAATGGATGTCTGCCTATGCTGCAGATAGACAAGCTCAACATGTAATGCAACACAATCCCCGCCAAAGCGGATAGGTTGTAATGCAAACTGGACCCAGCAATAGCAGACAACACAGATAGAAAAAAACGTCTGGCGACCTAGAAGAAAAAACTGGGGAAGACCCAAAAACCCCAATTGGGTCATTAAGGGACAGGTGCCTCCCAAAAAGCAGAATGCACCTATCTGGTGAAGCTCCTGTACCTCTGTAGAGACTAAAACCCCGACATACTAAAAAACCCCCTGAGCAAAACCCGGAGGAGTGGCATCAATGCCGCTACCCAGGTTAACCCGGAGACAGCCCCCATTAAAATTAATGAGGGCCTACGTGTGCCGGGAATGCGATGGTGACAACTGAGGGTAGGTGCTCAGATGGAGAAAAATCCCAGTCCCAGGAAGAACAACATTATAAACAAACACAAATAGACATATATATATATATATATATATATATATATAATAAATATTCCAAATCATATGATATAATATTGTGGGGTACCTGTAATGTCAAAACCAGGAAAACATCCACTTTATTCACATGAAAGAGGAAACATATAATCAATAAACAAAACCCCCAAAGAATAAGTTCATGATGGTCCCAACTCTCCAAAATCACTGACAAAAAAATAAGCTGGATCCTCGAAGAGCGGGACCACCTGAAAAGAGAAAAAGCCCACATCAAGACCAACCAGATAGAATGGACTGGTCCTGAGGCTGAAAGCAAGAACAGAATAAATTATCAGAAAGAATCCTCGCTTAATCAGTTTTTCCAGAGTTAAACCCTTCGAGAAAGGGCCTAAAACTTTCCGCTTCATTCAGGCCAGGAGGGGTGGTGGCATCTAAATACCTAATCCAGCGCATTTCGCACTGTAGTAGTATTTTGTTTCAATCCCCCCTCTCATTGGTATGTGTATGTGGTCAAGGACTGTGAAGTTGACCATCGGCATTTTGTATCCATGTCTTTTGGCTACACGTCTCCCAAGTGGGAGATATAGGTTACAGATCCTCATGCTAAATAGATGTTTACTGACATGTTGTCCCAATTCCTGTCTAGTCTTCCCAACATAAAAAGCCCCACACTGACATTGGAGAAGATAGACAACTCCTTTGGTTTTGCAGTTGGCGAAGTGTTTCATCTGAAATCTTTCCCCATTGGGTAGCATGAAGGATGTTCTCTGGCCTATGACCTCACAAAAGGAGCATGACCCGCATGGGTAAGTACCCTAAGTTCTGCAGGGATCTTGCCTTTGGCTTCCTTTATACTCACTCTGGGTGAGCAGACCCCCAATGGAGCCCGCCCTTCGAAAAGTGATCTGTGGCTTGGTAGTGACCAAACCTGATTGAATGGGATCACCAGTGAGTATTGACCAATGCTTAGTGAGAATTCTTCACACTTTGTCATGTTCATTCGAATAGCGTAGTATGATTCTTGTTGTATCATCACTTTTCCTTGTCTTTTTCTTGAATATCAAGTCATGTCTATCTTTATTCTTGATGCGGTTGAAAGCTTTTTTCAGGCATGACTTGGTATAGCCCCTAGTCAAAAATCTCTTGCTTAATTCATCAGTCTCCAACTGGAAGGTTTCTGAAGTCATGCAATTGCGTGTAATCCAGAGAAATTGACTATAAGGTATAGATTTTTTTCAAAGGCTCAGGGTGGAAGCTGTCAGCGTGCAACAAGGTGTTGCTGGCAGTCTCCTTTCTGTATAGCCTACTTGTCAATTTTCCCGACTGGTCTTTGGTAATACAAACATCCAAGAAGTTAATTGTATGATGATCATGTAACATAGTGAAGAATAAATTGAATTAATTACGATTCATTTCTCCCAAGCATTGTTTGAGTATCCACCGGGCCATCCCACACAAGAAATACATTGTCTATGTAGCATTGCCATAGCACGATGTGCCTTGTGTACATAGCCAGAGAGTCATTGGATAAGAAAGTCTTTTCCCACTCCCCCAGGTAGCATTTGAGGGTGCACAGCACGTCCCCATAGCCACACCTTGCACCTGGAGGTAGTGGGAACCTTTAAACAGAAAGACATTGTGTTTTAGTATAAAATCCAGCATCTGGAGTATAAATTTATTGAATATCCATTACGTGGTTGATCTCTGTTGCAATATTTGTCCAATGGCAGCTATACCCAAATCGTGTGGAATACTATTGTATAATGACTCGACGTCAATTGTGACCAATATCGCCAAGTCAGGGATTTCCATGTTTTCCAATATTTGTAATAAATGAATTGTATCCTTAGTATAGGATGCCAATTCCAGGACATGGGGTCTCAGGTGATGGTCTATGAACAATAATTTCTTTGCAAATAAATAAATGTCCTTAACTGTTTCAAAATTTTGTTTGGGCAGAAAGACAGCCCTAAGGAGAGCACTTGGCTCTCAGCAGGTGTGAGTGCATGTGATAAGTTAATGATATTCAATTCTCCTTCACTGGTGTGGTCGTCAATTCCTGTGTTTGAAGTGGTGTGGGAGATTGTGTAGGTGTTACTTTGTCTAAAAAATCATCGAAATGTGTTTGTGTTTTGGGAATAGCTCCCAAATCTTTGGAAGTCCTGGTGAATTTTCCTTTACCCGTATTGTTACCTTTGGCATATTCACTATTACTGCGGGGGTTTCTAGATATACCCCCATTTTTACCTCCATATGTGGTGTGCAGTTGCTGTGTTTCAGTGGTCCGTTTCTTTGTGGCTTGTTGAAGTTCCCCCTCCATGTCCTGTTGTTTGGCAAAAGGACCCTTTCTCTTTCTGAGAGAGCCATCTATATGAGAAGAAGCTGAGGAAGCTGAAGAAGCATTAGAAGGTGTATCTGAATTATAGTCATTTTTGGTATCCTGATTTCTAATACATTTCTTATTGCTTTTATTTGTGGATTTTTTATCTTGGTGCCATCTATATGCTCGATTCTCACTGAAAGCGTTTTTGTCCCTCCAGTATTTTTCTTTTGGAGGATGGTTTTACCATACTCTTTCAGATGTTCTCTTAGTTTGATTTCTAGAGCACTATAATTCTCATGTGTTTTTAGAGGGGGCTTAAACGAGCATAAAGGGCACCAATTTCTATAACCAAAATACTTAGCTGTTGTTTATATTCATTTTGCAATAAAATCATTAAACTTTTTGAACAATCATTAAGGTGTTTCCCAATTTTTCTTTAAATCGTTGGATATATGATCCAGGATCGTGAAAATCTGAATTCTCAATCCAACCGGTTTGATATTGTCCCGGATGTATCGTTCCAATGAATGTATGTGCCAGTGTAAGGCTGATTTTTTTTTCTCAAGTGAGGCTGTAAAAAAGTGAGTTTAGATCTGAAGTAACCTATTCCTTTGCTTCATAGCTGGTTTGGATAGTGGACATAAACTCCTCCTAGTTGCCCCCCAAAAGATCCCCCATCTTAGAGACAAAGAGATGGTAGAGAAAAGACTAGCATCAAAGAAAGAACAAAAAGGTTTTTATATAAACTCTTGACCTAAGAAATAAATCTGCGTCAAACGTAACAGACTGCAACCTCCTAATGTAGGAAAAGAAACAATCGCTGAAATTCAGTTACAGAAATGTATCTAAATGTGGGGTCCATGCCAGGCCTCATCAGTCCAGGATGAGGTTTTTAGGTGTATTATCCATCCATTAAATTTATAGATTAACCACTTGACCACTGGGCACTTAAACCCCCTTCCTAACCAGACCAATTTTCAGCTTTCGGTGCTCTCACACTTTGAATGACAATTACTCAGTCATACAACACTTTACCCATATGAAATTTTTATCCTTTTTTTCACACAAATAGAGCTTTCTTTTGGTGGTATTTAATCACCGTTGGGTTTTTTATTTTTTGCGCTATAAAAGAAAAAAGACTGAAAATTTGGTAAAAAAATGAATTTTTCTTTGTTTCTGTTATAAAATTTAGCAAATTAGTAATTTTTCTTCGTAAATTTTGGCCAAAATTTATACCGCTACATATCTTTGGTAAAAATAAGTACAACTTGGTGTATATTATTTGGTCTTTGTGAATGTTAGAGAGTCCAAAAGCTACGGTGCGAATATCTGAAAATTGATCACACCTGAATTACTGACGGCCTATCTAATTTCTTGAGACCCTAACATGCCAGTAAAGTACAAATACCCCCCAAATGACCCCTTTTTGGAAAGAAGACATTCCAAGGTATTTAGAAAGATGCATGGTGAGTTTTTTTGAAATTGTCATCTTTTCCCACAATTCTTTGCAAAATCAAGATTTTTTTTTTCTTTTTTTTTTTTCACAAAATTGTCATATTAGAAGGTTATTTCTCACACACAGCATATGCATACCACAAATTACACCCCAAAACACATTCTGCTTTTACTCCCGAGTACGGCGATACCACATATGTGAGACTTTTACACAGCATGGCCACATACAGAGGCCCAACATGCAGGGGAGCACCTCCAGGCGTTCTGGAGCGCCCAGGCCAATTCTGACATTTCTCTCCTACATGTAAAAATCATCATTTATTTGCTAGAAAATTACATAGAACCCCAAAACATTATATATATTTTTTTTAGCAAAGACCCTAGAGAATACAATGGCGGTTGTTGCAACTTTTTATCTCGCACGGTATTTGTGCAGCAATTTTTCGAACGCGTTTTTTTGGGGAAAGAAACAGTTTTGTGCTTTAAAAAAAAACAAAACGGTAAAGTTAGCCCAATGTTTTTGCATAATGTGAAAGATGAAGTTACGCCGAGTTAATAGATACCTAACATGTCACCCTTCAAAATTGCACACGCTTGTGGAATGGTGCCAAACGTCGCTACTTAAAAATCTCCATAGGTGACGCTTTAAAATTTTTTCCTGGTTACATGTTTTGAGTTACAGAGGAGGTCTAGGGCCAAAATTATTGCTCTCGCTCTACCGATCGCAGCGATACCTCACATGTGTGGTTTGAACACCGTTTTCATATGTGGGCGGGACTTACGTATGTGTTCGCTTCTGCATGCGAGCACACGGACATGGGCGCTTTAAAAATTTTTTTTTTTTTTTTTATTGTTTATTTTACTTTATTTATTTTAGTTTGACACTTTTTCCCCCCCCCAAAATTTTTTTGATCACTTTTATTTCTATTACAAGGAATGTAAACATCCTTGTAATAGGAATATGGCATGACAGGTCCTCTTTACAGTGAGATATGGGGTCAATAAGACCCCACATCTCACCTCTAGGCTGGGAAGCCTGAAATAAAAAAATAAAAAAAACGATCTTGGCTTTGATCGTAGCGGTGAGTCGGTAGAAGCACCGGAGGGTGGCGGGAAGGGGGGGGGGCGTCCCCTCTCGCCTCCCATAAGAATGATCAAGCAGTGGAACAGCAGCTATGATCATTCTATGGTGTAGGAAATCGCCGGCTGAAAAAGCTGATATCTGAATGATGTCTGTAGCTGCACCCATCATTCAGATATCCCCGCTCAAAGTCAAGGACGTCATATGACTGTGGGCGGGAACTGGTTAAAAATTGCGGAGTATTGCGGGCTATTGCAGAGTATTGCGGGCTATATTGCAGAGTATTGCGGGCTATATTGCAGAGTATTGCGGGGTATATTGCAGAGTATTGCCGGGTATATTGCAGAGTACTGCGGGGTATATTGCAGAGTATTGCGGGCTATATTGCAGAGTATTGCGGGCTATATTGCAGAGTATTGCGGGGTATATTGCAGAGTATTGCGGGGTATATTGCAGAGTATTGCCGGGTATATTGCAGAGTAGTGCCGGGTATATTGCAGAGTAGTGCCGGGTATATTGCAGAGTAGTGCCGGGTATATTGCAGAGTATTGCGGGGTATATTGCAGAGTATTGCGGGGTATATTGCAGAGTATTGCCCGGGTATATTGCAGAGTATTGCCCGGGTATATTGCAGAGTATTGCCCGGGTATATTGCAGAGTATTGCCCGGGTATATTGCAGAGTATTGCCCGGGTATATTGCAGAGTATTGCCCGGGTATATTGCAGAGTAGTGCCCGGGTATATTGCAGAGTAGTGCCCGGGTATATTGCAGAGTAGTGCCCGGGTATATTGCAGAGTAGTGCCCGGTGTTATGCAGAGTATTGCAGGGTGTTATGCAGAGTATTGCAGGGTGTTATGCAGAGTATTGCAGGGTGTTATGCAGAGTATTGCAGGGTGTTATGCAGAGTATTGCAGGGTGTTATGCAGAGTATTGCAGGGTGGTATGCAGAGTATTGCAGGGTGGTATGCAGAGTATTGCAGGGTGTTATGCAGAGTATTGCAGGGTGTTATGCAGAGTATTGCAGGGTGTTATGCAGAGTATTGCAGGGTGTTATGCAGAGTATTGCAGGGTGGTATGCAGAGTATTGCAGGGTGTTATGCAGAGTATTGCAGGGTGTTATGCAGAGTATTGCAGGGTGGTATGCAGAGTATTGCAGGGTGGTATGCAGAGTATTGCAGGGTGTTATGCAGAGTATTGCAGGGTGTTATGCAGAGTATTGCAGGGTGTTATGCAGAGTATTGCAGGATGTTATGCAGAGTATTGCAGGGTGTTATGCAGAGTATTGCAGGGTGTTATGCAGAGTATTGCAGGGTGGTATGCAGAGTATTGCAGGGTGGTATGCAGAGTATTGCAGGGTGGTATGCAGAGTATTGCAGGGTGGTATGCAGAGTATTGCAGGGTGGTATGCAGAGTATTGCAGGGTGTTATGCAGAGTATTGCAGGGTGTTATGCAGAGTATTGCAGGGTGGTATGCAGAGTATTGCAGGGTGGTATGCAGAGTATTGCAGGGTATAGTGCAGAGTATTGCAGGGTGTTATGCAGAGTATTGCAGGGTGGTATGCAGAGTATTGCAGGGTGTTATGCAGAGTATTGCAGGGTGTTATGCAGAGTATTGCAGGATGTTATGCAGAGTATTGCAGGGTGTTATGCAGAGTATTGCAGGGTGGTATGCAGAGTATTGCAGGGTGTTATGCAGAGTATTGCAGGGTGTTATGCAGAGTATTGCAGGATGTTATGCAGAGTATTGCAGGGTGTTATGCAGAGTATTGCAGGGTGTTATGCAGAGTATTGCAGGGTTGGCTGAGCATGGAGGGATGGATGGATGTGACTGCAAATGTCACTGAGCACCGCTGTGGGCACTACACATGCAGCCCACAGCGGTGCTGCCATCCGATCCCTCCCCCTCTCCCCTCGCACTGTACCGATCGGTACAGAGAGGGGAGGGAGGAACCGGCGTCATCAGATGACGCCGGTCTGTTGACATGTGATCGCTCCGTCATTTGACGGAACGATCACGTGGTAAACGGCCGCGATCAGCGGCTATTTACCGTAATCCGTGATGCGCCGGGTCCTCCGGACCCGGCGCGTCACGGATGTTCCCGAGTGCGCGCCCCAGGGGGCGCGCGGGAGCATCGTTCTGGAATCACGTCCATGGACGTCCACCCAGAACTAGCCGACCGCGCTGTTGCCGTCTTTCGGCAATGGCCCGGTCGGCAAGTGGTTAATTAGGCTCATGTGGGCTGGCATGTAATTGCCAACATCCCTTAGTATACAAAAACAAACTAGCATTTCAAAGGTTTGGGATTTTAAAGGCAATGTAAACAGGTAAATTTGATGTAAAAAATATATTTTATTAACACAAAAATTCCTAAAAATATTCCTATTCCTAAAAATAGCTGCCATTGGAGGAATATTGCAACAGAGATCAACCACGGAATGGAAATCCAATAAATTTATACTCCAGATGCTGGATTTTATACTGAGACACAATGTCTTTCTGTTTAAAGGTTCCCACTACCTCCAGGTGCAAGGTGTGGTTATGGGGACGTGCTGGTCACCCTCATATGCTAACTTGTACCTGGGGGAGTGGGAAAAGACTTTCTTATCCAATGACTCTCTGGCTATGTACACAAGGCACATCGTGCTATGGCAACGCTACATAGACAATGTGTTTCTTGTGTGGGATGGCCCGGTGGAGACTCTCAAACAATGCTTGGGAGAAATGAAACGTAATGAATTCAATTTATTCTTCACTATGTCACATGATCTTCATAAAATTAACTTCTTGGATGTTTGTATTACCAAAGACCAATCAGGAAAATGACAAGTAGGCTATACAGAAAGGAGACTGCCAGTAACACCTTGTTGCATGCCGACAGCTTCCACCCTGAGCCTTTGAAAAAAATCTATACCTTATAGTCAATTTCTCCGGATTAAACGCAATTGCACAACTTCAGAAGCCTTCCAGTTGGAGGCGGATGAATTAAGCAAGAGATTATTGACTAGGGGCTATACCAAGTCATGCCTGAAAAAAGCTTTAAACCGCATCAAGAATAAAGATAGAAATGACTTGATATTCAAGAAAAAGACAAGGAAAAGTGATGATACAACATGAATCATACTACGCTATTCGAATGAACATGACAAAGTGAGAAGAATTCTCACTAAGCATTGGTCAATACTCACTGGTGATCCCATTCTATCAGGTTTTGTCACTACCAAGCCACAGATAACTTTTCGCTCCATTGGGGGTCTGCTCACCCAGAGTGAGTATAAAGGAAGCCAAAGGCAAGATCCCTGCAAAACTTGGGGTACTTACCCATGCGGTTCATGCTCCTTTTGTGAGGTCATAGGCCAGAGAACATCCTTCATGTTACCCAATGGGGAAAGATTTCAGATGAAACACTTCGCCAACTGCAAAACCAAAAGGAGTTGTCTATCTTCTCTAATGTCAGTGTGGGGCTTTTTATGTTGGGAAGACTATACAGGAATTCGGACGTGTCAGTAAACATCTATTTAGCACGAGGATCTGTAACCTATATCTCCCACTTGGGAGATGTGTAGCCAAAAGACATGGATACAAAATGCCGATGGTCAACTTCACGGTCCTTGACCGTGTACACATACCAATTAGAGGGGGGATTGAAACAAAATACTTAGGTATTTAGATGCCACCACCCCTCCTGGCCTGAATGAAGCAGAAAGTTTTAGGCCCTTTCTCAAAGGGTTTAGCTCTGGAAAAATTGATTAAGTGACGATTCTTTCTGATAATTTATTCTGTTCTTGCTTTCAGCCTCAGGACCAGTCCATTCTGTCCGGCTGGTCTTGATGTGGGCTTTTTCTCTTTTCAGGTGGTCCCTCTCTTCGAGGATCCCGCTTATTTTTTTGTCAGTGATTTTGGAGAGTTGGGACCATCATGAACTTATTCTTTGTTTTTTTTTTAATGATTATATGTTTCTTCTTTCATGTGAATAAAGTGGATGTTTTTCTGGTTTTGACATTACAGGTACCCCACAATATTATATCATATGATTTGGAATATTTATGCTTGTTTATATATATATATATATCTATTTGTGTTTGTTTATAATGTTGTTCTTCCTGGGACTGGGATTTTTCTCCATCTGGGCACCTACCCTCAGTTGTCACCATCGCATTCCCGGCACACGTACAGTAGGCCCTCATTAATTTTATTGGGGGGCCGTCTCTGGGTTAACCTGGGTAGCGGCATTGATGCCGTTCCTCCGGGTTTTGCTCAGGGGTTTTTTTAGTGTGTCGGGGGTTTTAGTCTCTACGGAGGTACAGGAGCTTCACCAGATAGGTGCATTCTGTTTTTTTGTGAGGCACCTGTCCCTTAATGACTCAATTGGGGTTTTTGGGTCTTCCCCGGTTTTTTCTTCTAGGTCACCAGACGTTTTTTCTATCTATCTGTGTTGCCTGCTATTGCTGGCTCCAGTTTGCATTACAACCTATCCACTTTGGCGGGGATTGTGTTGCATTACATGTTGAACTTGTCTATCCGCAGAATAGGTAGACATCCAATGGGTGGGGGGGAGGG